>JAASAY010000089.1:225-120497 GCA_014822085.1 Fusarium stilboides
TCAAGCCCAGCCTCAGCAGCATCAAATGAATGCTGCTGCCGCACAGCAGATCGCCATACAGAATCAGATTCTACAGCAGCAACGACGGGATAGCATGAAAGGCCAGTGTTTGCTCAAGCTGATGCAGTTCAGTGAGCATCTCAGTGGCTTTCCTGTAAGACATGGCACGATGAATTTCTATGTAACATGACTAATAGATATGTACAGGGCTCCAAGGGCAGAGATGACCTCTCCTACTGGAACGGCTTCGTTATGCGATTCTTTTCGCCAAACGGCGTTTTCCGACACTCACTGCATATTACCGACGCTGAAGATACGACAGACAAGCAATATGAAATCGCATATCCTGCCATCGCTCGATACTTCCACACCCACTTCGGCAGTGGTGTAAAGAACATGCAGTTAATAATGGATAAGGGCGTGACAGATCGACCTCTTCCTGGAGACTGCCACTGCATCGAGAACTCCAAGGCCAGTCTCGTTTATTGGTTCGAGACTGGATCTCACGTAAGCTATTTGGTTGGTGTTGAGTAAGAGTGACGCTGATTATGTTGAAAGCTGGTCGCGAGCGGTACCCTTCGAGCACAGTTCGACGCGGAACAGAGGATTGAGCTTTTCGAGTTTCTCACCATGAGTCACGACGAATTCATCTCACGGAAGCAGGTCATTGATGCTGCGAAACCCGCACACATGTGGATGAAGGAATGGCATAAGACTAACTCACAGGACGGCAAATCTCCCGAATTGTCTAAGAAGGGCAAGGGTCGGCAGCTCAAGTCACCTCAAACACAGCCACCAGAGGTACTGGTCGATCTGCCTGACTCGGCTGTGAATAGCAAGGGTGTGACGGAAGCTGTCTTCCAGTTTCTCGAGGTAGGAATGGCTCACTCAGCGTAAGTGAAGAGTGAGGCTAATCAATTATGTCCAGATTGTTGAAGTGATGGGACAGATGAACCCATTATTCCAATTCTACCACTCGAATCCCGGCCTCGGCCCCTATCAGGCGCTCGATCAATACGTCTCGACACATATCAATGGAGTTCCTCCCACCATGAACGGCCAACAGATGCCCCCCGGGGCCCGCACACCTAGCTTCGGACAATTCCCTATGGGCGCCAGCCCAGCTGCTGCTCATATGAACCTACCCGGATCACCACATATGGGTAGCCCGGCACCCGGCCACATGCAAGCTCCCGGAATGCAGATGCAGCAAAGTCAACAGGGCTCCGGCTCGAGTGGTCCCAGCGCCAATACATCTCCAGCTTCTAACAAACGGAGACGACCATCGGCAGTAAAGGAGGAGGATGGATCTGGAGCTCCTACACCTGGCGCCAACGGGATGCCTCGCAACGCCAAGCCTCCTACACCCCGGATGCCAAAGCGACTCAAGGGTAACCCACCCGCACAGTAACGCGATGTGATTTTCCTCACTCGTATGATATCATTCATTTTTTGCGCTTTTTCATTTTGCATTATGTTGCATGGCGGCGTCTCTTCGTGTTTGGTTTTACTCTGGGCCTGGCTCTTGGGAAAATATCTTGGTTGTGGCAGAATGAAAGCATATGGAGCGGCGCGTGATGTCACGGTCGTCTACCCTTCTTGGCCATGCTGTTGTCATTGCATAGCGGATGCTCTCGGGAGACCTGCATGGAGCGCACTTGACACTGTTCAGTTACTTGGCCGGACAGTGAATTGGGGGCTCAGAGATGCGTGTTATTCGAACATGCACATAACGACAGTAAACGAAATCGTCATGGGCCTGTTTCTTGAGCGGCAGGATCAACAAATAGAGGCGAAAAGGGGAGATCCAGGGATTAATTTGGGTAACAGAGTTGCAGTTACTCGTGTACGACTACAAGGGCTTACGGCACAGGCTGGCGTCGAAAGTCCTGGCTACCCTTTTTGTGCTTGTTTTTTTCGCGTGCATTTGACTTTCTTGTTTTATCTGAAAAAGACGCTCAGCAAGCAATCAGGTGTACATGGAGGAGTTTGGAGACACAAAGGATTGGTCGAGCATGCTGTTGTTACGAAGGCGCGTGTTAATGCAAGAGTCAAAGACAGAAAAAGATGGAAAGATGGGGGATGTTGACTTTTGAGCAGGCTGAGGCGTGGGGATATCAAGGGTTTATTCAGATTATACCTAGGCTAAATATGGAGTTTGGTCTTTACCTTGTTATGTCTTGGTACATTGCTGTTCGTTTTGATGTCTAAACACTTGATTGAGTACTATACACGTCCATATTGATGTATGTCTTCCACACCTGTATATGGCCCTCTTATGTGACCTTCCGTCCGGCTGTATCACAGTAGATACAGTCACTGCTAGACCGACACGTCGTTACTTCTGGAACATCTAGATCACTGATGTTGGTGCTTCTATCCGGATTGTTGGCCGTCTTAGTAACATCAGTTCTCTGCGAGTAATCCGAACATACCCTGGAGTTGAAGGGATACATGGCTAGGCAAAGAGGCTTTTGCGTTCGCGCAACCCTACTGCTTTACAAGCAAATAAGATGTTATTCTACGAAACATATCTGATATCTTGACATGGTGTGTGGTTCACTGCCAGCTAAGTTTCTTTCCATGTGTGTCCTTGTGCTTTCAGCATACATTCAGTTCCAATACATATTCCCTGCCCCAACACATATGAGCCCTTGCATTCTTCCAACATAATTATCCACGTCCTTGTGCCGCTGCATCCTTGATTAATTAGTATTGCAATCTTTGCAAAAGTGTGAGTGAACTTACGTGAGAGTGTTTAGACACTGCTACCAAACCACCAGCCAGTAGTTTTCTTGGGGATGGCCTCGCCACGAATGGCAAAGTAACACTTGAGCGCTCCTCCAGAGGAAGCCATCATCTCCTTGAGGAGAAACCACTCAAGCTCAGTACGTTCCATAATGTCGGTCTTGGTAATGGGGTCGCGATAGTGCCAGTCTTTGTCACTAGGCCCAAGTGGGAGAATCGTGCCGCGGAACGTCCAGTAAAGAGTGGCAGCGATGAGCTTAGGGTGACGAACAGAACGACTAAGACGACTCTTGCCGTTGGAAGTGTCAGGAATGGGGAGCTGCGCGCGCAGGAGGGCCAGGAGTTTGAGTCTGGAGGTGTCGAGAGGGATGCGGAGAGGCGTTCCGGGGAGATCCCAGGGGTGAGTGAGGGAGCTGTCGTTGGAGGGATCGTGTATGATGAGATCAAACTCGAGCTCTGATGCTGGGCTGATCGAGGGGAGGAAAGCTGGAGATGATGAGGTTGCAAACGGACGGGGAGATTTGCGAGGAGTGGTGTTGCGTGCGGGAGAGCTTGAGACGGGCGTGAAGGGTTTGGTCTTGGGGGGCTCATAAGCAAAAGGCTCTTCGGCGGTGATGCAGAGATCCATGATGTTTGATTTCCCTAATCTTTATGCGCGTGAATGAGATGGCGAGTGAGTGAGAAGATGAAGTTGTGGTGATCTCACGATGGTAAGGATGCTGAGAAGAGGGGGTGGTCTAACAAATCAAGCCACTCGCGGTGATGTTCAAAGAGGGGTTCTATTATAGCATGTACGTTTGAGGCTTGTTCGCTTTTCACTGAGGTCTTGTGTTTGTGGTAAACGCGTAAAACTGTAGGCGCGCGTTGGTCGTGATTGGGAGGCAGCCAGGGGCTGGCAGTGACAATATGGCTGCCTTCTACGGAATGACACACGATCACCACTTTTGCAGACTGGAGGGTCATTTTGTTTGAGGTTTTTATACTAAACTAAGAGTATCAAAAGGGTAAGAATCAATAAGCATAACAGAGTCTCCTCAGCCGTTTGCAACTCCAGCTTCGTCTTCAGATGGCTCAGAATAAACATCCGTTCCTTTTGGTGAACTCGGATCCGGGCCATCCCCTTTAGGAGAATCCGAATGTGTGTCAGTCCTCTTCGAAGAATTTGGACTTGAAGTCCCTGGCGCAGGTGTTTGCGTGTTGTTAGTATCGGTCCCTACTTTCGGAGACTCCTGTTCGTTTGTGTTGGCCGGGTCTACTGGTGGGCTTGGAGGCGGAGGTTGACGAACCTCAGGGGGAGCAGGCTGAGTTTTGTCAGCCACTGGAGCAGGAGGACCATTCGGGGTGTCATTCGGAGGAGGGTTCTGGAGGTTCACCTGTGTTAGAAGCTGAAGAGGTACATAAGCCTTCTATTGAGCCAAATATCAGTCTTTATCTAAAGTTGCAGATGGGGGAGGAATTCACGTCAACCACAAGAAACGCTCCAAGACCGCTTGTCGATATCTGCACCATAATCGACTGAAACTCTCGCGCTGTTAGCTGCTCTCCGAATGATACCTTTCTGATAGTATTCGCCTGCATGACAGGACCTGTCCCTTGGACTATTGCCAGGGGCGAAAAGACACTATCCGTCAAATAGAGCGTGACTTGTCCGGCATACACCCTATCACCAAGTCCATGGCTTTGAGACCACCAGGAAAGGTTTCCTAGGACTGTTTCTCGAGGTGGAAGGTAGTTGTAGTGGGCATCATTGGAGGCGAGAATATTTCCTGTACGATGGAATATGACCTTGATCCTGATAGTGGGAACAAAGACTCCACGGGGTTGATGAGCCACTATGGGAGCCAGCTGCCAGTATAAAGGCGCGACATTGTAGGTTAGTGGAAATACAGGAGTCGTGGGGATGGGTCTTGGGGCAGTTGGGAGTAGATAGTTGCCAAAGATGGGAGGTTGGAAGTAGAATGACATGGTTGCTTGAGCCTCTAAGGCAGTAAATGTCTAGAAATAAAGGTAGTAAGAGTTTCTAGTTTTTATTTCTATGCCTTAAATACTTTGACATCGTACGAAGTTCATCATAGAATCACCAACTGAGTAGATTTGAGTTGGTGATGATTTGCCTGATGTTGACAGTCTTTATCCGTGTCACTACTCGACAACTAAGCACTGCTCATTTCTTGCGGCAATCAACGGTATCTGGGAGAGTATTCACTCGCCACAACAGGTGTTTCTGCGTTTTTTAACGTCTCTATCACAAACGTTAGCAATAATCAGATCGGAATAACACACGCGTGCATTGTATGAGATGCCTTAGAGCACGCGAACTATACAAGCAAGCGGAGATACACGTTCAATTCCATGTCAAGTCAGAGACTATTGAAATAAGATCATCCAGTCCCTTACTTAACATAATTACATGTCATTTTTTGAAATCCCTTTACTTTTTTTCGGGTTGTTTGGGGTAATTGCCTGCCATCCGCACTTACCCTGTGTCAACACAACCGACATTAGCCACTTTCTGCCCAAACAACGAAATTCGTTTCTAGCAACCTTTTACTCTTCCACATTCAGAGCATGTCGTCTAAATTGTTTCATCATCCAACCCCCTCCCTTGGTTTATTGGATGCCATCTACTGCATAGCGCAGCCCATTATAGTATGAACTGACAGATCTCGATATGGCAACTGCGCGACGATATAGATCCTGGTAGCCCAGAATGGTCAAGCTTGAAGCAATATCTGACGTATCGTTGGTCACTAGATCGACAAGGCTTACCTTGCTTCTAACCAACAACTACCGGGCCTGCGGGCCTCGGCAAACTTTATCGGTGCTCTTTTGCAAGATTTCGACCGTTCGAGCGATCGTCGGAGACTAGGGTTCGACTTGTTAATATCCAACTGCTGTGGGGGATGACATCAAAACACCCCCAAACACTAGGGAAACCCTTGAATCGATTGCCAAATGCGCCAGAGAAAGGATCTCGGCATTTATACTGCCGTCGGCTTATATACACCTTGTACAACACGTTGTCGCTGCAGTACAAACGGAGCGGTGACGACTAACAACTTTGTTCTCACCGTAAATGAGCCAGTTGATCTCAAAAAGCTACTGGCCCTCCACCGGCCCATCGGACTGCCGTAGCAGAACGCCACGTCTTCAACGTCCAGTCGTTAGTCTTGGATTCAACATTGGCTTGACCCTACCGCTGCAGCCTGCATTAAGCCGGCTGCACTGTTCCGCTTAACCCGCCTCTTTGACAAACCTCAGCTTCTGAAAATGCCCTGAAAGAGACATCGAATACTCGGTGGCGTGGAGGTCGTGTTTTGCTTCTTGCAACAACTTTCATCCATATATGAAATATTGATCGCAGCCCTAATAGCTGGGCTGTATAAACCGACATCTTCACTACCTCACCGACAACTCCCGGACAGCTTCCAAGCTAATATCCGACTTTACGACTAGACCAACCACTCGATTTCATCAGCCCAATAACCATGATACAATGAAGGGATACGGGTTGCTTATTCCACCATGGTTCGAATATCATGAGCCAAGCTGCGAAGACTGGGCTATTGTTAGCATCGCATGGGGGATGACTCTTTGTTTGACCCTCTTTGGTCTCATCCGCGTGTGCATTCAGACCTATCACCAATGGAAACGTGCGCGGAGAGTCACGACCTATATGGTTTTAATATGGCTGGAATTAGTTGCAAGCGGTATCATTTCAGGTCTCGCCTGGGGCTATGTCCGTGGGACCATTCGTCCTGGGTATGTTTCCCCAACCACAGCTAACATGCACTTGTTAACATATGTTGAAACAGTTTTTTGATTTATTTCTTCCTCTGTATGCTGCTCACTTAATATGCCAGATCTTAGCTGACATCTACGTTTTAGTATTTCTCTGGGTATTCCAGATTCATTGTATAATGCAAATCATCGTCAACCGAATCGCACTCCTCGCCGTTTCTCCAACCATCGTTTGGCGTCTGAAATGGGGTATCTTCGCAATTCTCGCTGCCATCAACGTTTCAGTCTTTTGTATCTGGATACCCGCTCGACTACAAATCAGCCAGACCTACATCGATATCAACAACGTCTGGGACCGGATTGAGAAAGCTCTTTTTGCAGTTATTGATTTGGCTCTGAACTTCTACTTTGTCTATCTTGTCCGCTCTTCCTTGATCTCTTATGGCCTTACCAAATACGTTGTGCTTTACCGCTTCAACTTGGTTATGGTTGCTCTTTCAATCTCAATGGATGTGAGTCTCTTTCACCGAGTATACTATGTTGTGCGACTGACACTTGAGCCTAGATCCTCATCATTGCTGCAATGTCATTAAAAAATACCTTCCTGTAGGTTACGCTCTCCCAAACATTTCCCTCGATACCAACTCCCTTATCAGATACGTTGAATTCCACCCACTTGCATATCTCGTCAAACTACACATCGAGTTATCTATGGCCGAGCTCATCGCCAAGATCGTCAAGGCATCTGGACCAAACCTCGGTTGCCGTTGCGCTTGTCACGACCACCCCAATCACATATTCCTCCACCAAATACAAACTCGACATAGTGCTCCAGTAGCGCCTACTGTGACTGCTCCGACCACTGGAAGATTCCGTCGTTCCTGGCCTGTTTGGCCAAGGGACATCCACATTCGTGAGAAGCGTCGCGGAGGAGGCCGACCGCGAACCCCCACATCGACGCGAAGGATCCTTTCACAAAAACGAAAAAGCGGCGAGGATAATAAGCCACAGCAGGTGGTTTGGAAACCAGATACCAACCAAGGGACGGAATATGGCTCACAGAGCTTGCCGAGTTCTACAGGGCAGTCCAACGAAAGCAGCCATGACCATAACGACTGAAAGGCATGGGTATGGGGAACACAGAAAACAATATGCATTCTACGTTATCCAAAGGCATGCATGTATTGGCAAAGCAACATCAGATCGTATAGTAAGCCTACAGAAATGCGTCCTTCCCACATCCGAAGTGGGAAAAGAGCATGTACAGCTGAAGAGAGAATGATCGATTCCTTGCCAAGAAACTGCCTATCTCGAATATCAACATCGAGATGAAAACTTAGCTTCGATCGGGTTCTCAACATGATTTTTATCTCACTTCGGCAGACAGTTCGGCCCCACCGAACAACTGCCGGCACACCCCGGCATTCTCCTCGGCGGGATCTCTATCACGGCGCATCCTTGAAGAGACATTGCTAATTCTGACGAAGAGCAACTGCCGGAAGAGTTCTTGACTGATGCCATATTCGAGACACTTGATAATTCGCGATGAACAGACGATTACATTCGCAGGGAAATATTCGTCAAGTCGACAATCGGCATCAAGAAGGATCGAGCAAGCCTTTACTTTTCACCATTAGGCCGCCTACTCCTCTCCGACACGCCTCGAAGATTATCCTCGAAGAAATAAGCTACCCTGCATATGATGGGATGTGAGGGTTACTCGGAACATCGATAAGGGGGAACAGGGGCCGCTCTGGACAGGGGAAAACAGAACCCATACTAGTGTACAGAGCAATATGAATAACTCATTTTCAATAAGAGACATTTGATATCAGTTATCGGTAGAGGTGCATGTCCCAGTTGAGCATTCATCCCATAGTCAGTTCATGATGAGTCTGTAGTGTGTAGTGGTCATGTCTTTTGATATCATTTTGTCGAGACGCTAGTCATTATCCAGCCTGATCCGCTATTAGAGAAAATAGCAAAAGAACGCCGTTGAACCTGTACAGAGCCATACCAAGCCCCCCATTGTGTCGTTTTTGACACCATGCCGTTAAAGTTTTTGTTTCCGAATCCATAGTCCATGCAGATATTGTTCAAGCTCCCGCCTCCTCATTGCTACAAGTCATAGAATGCCCCCCAAAGATGCTTTGTCGTTTCTTCGTGCCCCTAAATGTATCCCACATGCTTACTCATTTCAAATCGTAACAGGGTCTTCCACTGAGCGTCAAAACGCTACATGTACTCTCCAGCCCTGGATTGTGTGGTCGTATGTTGACCCCTTGGCTGCTGTGTCTCGCATTACATGACACCAGGAGCCGGGTTCTCGTGCTTAGCGGTGCTACCCTTGCCTCTCCAGGTACTGACAGCAGGGATGTTGGCCTCATAACGGACCTCCTCAGTGCCATAGGCACCTGGAGTCAGCTTGATCAATGTATGTAGCGGAACATTCATCCAAGGGCTCTTAGACTGATCCTTCTTCATGAAGTAAGCATACACACATCGCAGGACAGCCTGGTGGGTAACGATGAGGATGTCCTCGCTACGCTCCAGTTCCATGATGATAGGCTCGAGACGGATGACCACATCACGATATGACTCTCCACCACGGTAGCGGTAGTTGTACTTGTCTTCATCACGTGCGGCAAAGTCCTCAGGATATCGGTCTTTGATCTCCTGGTAGGTCAAACCGTCGCACACACCTGAGTCAAGCTCATCGAGAGCCTTCCACTGAAGCTGGTTGTAGTGCTGAGGAAGGAAGCGAGAAGTGGCAATAGTTCGTCGCAGAGTTGAGGTCCAAACTGTAAGTGGTCGATCATCCTAGCGAATGTTAGTCAGGGGTTGATTGTCAGATAGAATCTAAACTTACGCCGACTGATTTTCGGACGAGCTCAGGAAGTTTCCTAGCATACTGCTCGCCACGAGGAGAGAGAAGTGTGTCACCACCGATTCTTCCATCAATATTGTACAAGGATTCACCATGCTGCAAGGGGTGTCAGTGAACATATCAAACAAACAATCATGGATGTCTTACTCTTGATAGCCAGACTGAGCGAGGACGGATGTGGAGGTTCATTAGATAGTAGACAATTCGGCTCTGAAGATAGTCTCGGATACGGCTGATGATGACTTGCTTGCCAACATCCATGATCTTGAGGTAAGTCAGGTGAGACTCCTTACCCTCAGCGTCGATGGTACAGTACACCTTTTCGTAGTTTCGGATCCGGTTGCGGAAATCAAGAGCGGCGGTTTCAGGGTCCTGTCCGCGGTAGTCGGGACTAGTAGTCTTGACGTCGCGGATATTGGCCATAATAAGCTCCTCGTCGTCGCATTTGCTTTCGACAAAGAGAACTTCAACACCGTTCTTGTTACAAACTTCCAAAACCCACTTGCGGCGTTCTAGAGTCGAGTTTGTGGCATCAAGTATACCAACAATGCCACCCTCACGGAACCAGGCAAGCATGTCGGCAACAGCAGCTTCGGCGGCAGCACGGCGCGTGCGCTCTCCTTCGGGGTTGTTGATGTCGAAAAAGTCGGCCTTGGGCTGAGGGGCGTCATTGCGGCGGTAGTTGCCAACGTTGAAGGTCTGGGCTGGAATAGAGAGCCATTGCAGGTATCGCTGGGCTGAGAGCTTGGTCAATCGTGATGTAATATGATATATGCGACAGCACTTACCTCGTTGGGCGATATAACTCTTGCCTCGGGCTGGCAGACCGACCATGACCACACAGATCCTGGTATCCTCGGCCTGAACGCCGACACCGTTAGTTCGAGAAGGCATCTTGGTTGGTAGTTTGCGACAAGTTATGGGGTAGGAGTTAAGCGAAGCGAAATGAACGAGACCGTCAACGACTGCTACTGAGCAGCGCGATCAAGGTTCGAGAGCAAGAAGAGCTAGGGATTGATCAAGTGTAAGGAAGCTCCAATACTGCAGAGACATGAAACAGAGGAGAAAATGAGGTGATGGTGGTCCAATCGAGGTCGGGCGTTAGAAGGTTATAGCTAAAGTAGTCGCGTGGGCCGAGGTAGAGTAGTGTGTGAGGAGGAAGGAGAGACCTGGGCGAGTCCCTTCCGGTGGTGGTGAATGGATTTGTCGGCAAGTAGCTCAGCTGAGATCAGATGAGGAAGGCACGGCAAGTAGATGGATGATATGTTCCTTCCCAAGTCGATGACACGCCGAATTGACCCAAATATAGCAGAGTGGGTGGGAATCAATGCAAGAAATAGCAACAGTTTTGTAGTGGAGAATTGGTCTGTTGGATACAACGCTGTAGTGCTTCAGCTAGATCTGTTCTTGTATGCCCCGTCGAGGTTGAATTGGACGGCCCTTGAGACGAGGGAGACAGGATCAAACGATGTCGATGTGATCTGCAGAAACACCCGGAGGAAGGGAACCAAGACTTCGAGGAGAGAAGCTGTTGGATAGTAAGGCGGGGGAGGGAGTGAGGGGTTGTATGGATGAATGGAAGAAGAATTGGGATGCGATGTGATGGACTGGGATGAAGTAGCTACTTTAGCTAGCTGCTCTGCAGAGTACCAAGCTGTACTAAGTAGAATAGTCCAGGAGAAGAGGAGGATAACGAGGATGAAAGAGGTGAACTAAGGATGCAGCAAGGTAAGGCAAGGTAAGGTAAGGTAGTTAGCCTAGCTCGGGTCGCAATGGGGTTGATGGCGACCAGCTGAGTAAACCAACACCTGATACAGCTTGTACTGTAGTAAAAGAAAGCAACTATCTTAGTCAAGGTAACGGAGTTTGCTCCATCAAACATGAAAGAAAAAAAATCATATCGAGCATGCGGCTTGCATCGTCTTTCTCATGGTCGCGGCTCCATCATGAATGACGATGAAATGGAGGCAGGCCAATGGGATTACGTCGCTGCCCCGCCAATGCCCGCGTTTGCGATCCACTGCCGCGGGCCAAATCCCCGCTCGGGACGCCGTGTGTGCGTATAGAATCACCCCGGAACGGCCCTGTGGACAAGGGTACAGAGGCCTAACGCGCCCTGTAAGGTGGCCCGGAGGCGGTCCTCTAGGGAGGTACAGAGGGTCGGGTGTTCTGTCGGGTCCTTTGTGTCTCCAGCTGTCCCTCGTGCCTCAACCACAAACCACCCCCTGGCAGTCAGGTTCCGGTCTCTTACGGGGGAAGCTTACCCCCCGGCCAAGGACCAATTTGTCCTGCATCCTCTTCACCTCCACTCTGCTTTTTGTCCCTTTGCCGATGAGATGGTGGGGGAGGAAAGCCACAGAGCTGCCAGAAAAGCAGCACTTAGCGTTAGCTCAACCCTCACTGCAGCTGTCTCGCGGTGACATGCCTCCGGATCCTCCCGGTCTAGTCCCGGAGAAGGCGACCAGAGTATCAGGCATTAAAGGACGGTCTTCGGCGTCAAAGACAAGAAAAATCCTGCTGAATAAGGTGTCGTAGCCATGGAAAATGATACCTCTGGTTATCTGCATTTAGGCATTTCACCCCAGACACCGACGACAGGCCGAGCCTAAAAGCTAGTGTCAAACTCCAGCTCCAGCAAACAGGCACTGACATTGACAGATCCGAATCTCATCACGTCTGGTCCCGTGCCCTTTCCCGGGCCGTCAGCCTCAACCACCATCAGCATCAGCCAGTCTGGGTCGGTCGGCCTGGGGTGAGCTGCAGGAACCGCCACCGAGGGCGCCGTCCACGAGACCCCTTCTGGCTCCGGGTCTGTCCGAATTGGTACCACTCCCGCCGCAGTCGTGTCGTGTTGTTTCGACGCGATGCTATGACTTGCAATTTTTGGAAATCACCAAGTTGCCGGTTCCGGGGAAGTTCTCGACCGATGTTTGCATTGAAACGCGTGTCGTACCTGGTTCATCCATCTTCTGACCTGCCGTTCATTCGATTTGATGTCGTGGTATGATGTACTTCCGGGGCGCTCGCATCTTGCACCCCAAGCTTGAGCTTTCAAGACGTGGGGTCCCCTCCTCACCCCAGGTTTGGTTTGCCATGTCCTTACACCGCCTTGCGGCTTCACGATAACAGAGGTTTGCTGAATCGGATTCGCCCGCTTGAACGATCGCAACCGACTCCGGCTCGGTCAACAACTTGATGGGGAGTCTTTAAAGTTGATACAAGAAAATCTTTATCTCGTACCTTGCTGAAGGCCCAGGTATTACTGCGGCCCCTTGTTTGCACCGGTGACGGTGGTCCAGCTGCGATACCCTTCATAATGGTCTTGTGCCTGCGCTCGTGATCTCAGTCGTCGGTAAGAAGGGTAAGCAATCGTGAGATTGCCTTTCTGGTGGTTCGGTGTCAAGGCCAGATGGGATTATCTCGGCCAAGAGTGCCTTTTTGTCAAATCTCGTGACTGAGGCCAGCTGCTTGCTGTAAGGCAGGAGACAAGCATAAAGGTAGATGACAGATAGCAGGAACGACGATCACGAGCTTTCACTGCTGGTTATCGCGATAAGCATCCCACCACGTACGGCTGATGACGTTTCACTGCAGATAACATGATATCGTGTATCTTGTACTCTTTTGACTGTTACACTTTGGCTTCCACTTACACAAACGACCCGGTGGCTGGGAGAAAAGTTACACGCCATTATCTTATAAATCCTTCATTAAATAAGACAGCAACTGACAATACTATCACGGGAACTTGCTGTGCAAGGGGTTCAACAGGAAACAACTCTTAAACTTCATATGCTAGAATAAATACCATTGCTATAACAAAAACTCCATGATGACGCCGCTCTCATGCTTTAGAACCAACTACCAACCCTCCCAGATCTACTGCAGAGCTCTCAGAAATAACGATAACTGATAACTGATAGCCAGGAGCAATGCGCCAAGCACAATCTTGACCGCGTAGACCCCATTCGGACAATAGAGCTTCAGATATCCATACGAAATGTCGATAGCTGCTACTACCAGTGTAGAAATCAACACCAGTAGCCAAAAAGGGCACGATGAGGTCGATTCCCAAACACCTACTCTCAACTGATTAGACCGTGCTGTGGGGGACACCATCAAGTAATAGTCCATACCCATCCAGGCGGAAACGAAGCCCTTAGAGAAAGGCATGAAGAAAGTAGCCTTGCTAGGCAGAACTGAACGAACCCTATCCATTTCGCGAATGAAGATATCTAAGAGCCAAGACGATACCAAGAATTCGGAAAGTTTCGCGTTTTGTGCTTAAGGGTATAATGAGTGTTAAAATCGATGATGGTGAACTGGGCGGAAGAACAGCACTCCTGAATGCCATGGGAAGAGATTTGTAGAAATATAAAAGACCATTGAGTACAACTATGGTTTTAAACAGCTAGAATAATGAAAAGGAGTGTCGAAAGGGTACGCTATGGAGTGGCAGCTTTGTTCAAAGGGGGCTTTGTCACTTGGATATCAGTACTAACTTTCTTATAAACTGAATTCAATATCTCTTTGTTCAATGGGCTTAAGTTCAACACAACTAGTGCTATTGTTTGAACACTCATCAATTGCTAGTTGATTAGTTCCCCGGGCTGTTCCAAGAATTCACTTTCCTTTTCACTTCACGTCTCCATCTCCCTTTGTCGTTACAAACGGCGCATAACATGAGACAACGACAGATATTATAGATAAAATTATTAGTGAACGTGCTTTTGACTGTAAGTAATCGATAAGGCTATAGCTGTTGCAATTATTCTTGCCCTCATTTTCTTTAAATTCCACGGTGGCATCTGTTTGGTAAATAGCCAAGACTAATAATAAACCTTGGTATGCTTGTATGGGATATGTTCTGAGAAAAGTCAGTGATACAGCGGCATTTCACTTCTTCATGCTATGAATGGACAGTATACACGGTGATAAGCTGCATCAGGCTAAGTAATGCTCCGTTATATGATTGAATTATTGTTATCAATCTCATCTCCACCCATATGATTCACACTGCAAGTGTATATTCATATTTCGAAAGCGATCTTCCCCCTACCTCATGCTCTCCATTTCACCCAAATTCATTGATACCATTAAACGCCGTGTCAATCGTGAATGCTGCATCGTTACATGAACCCTAGCTGAGCATGTATAGCACCTCCCATCACGAGAGCCCAGGTGCTTCCAACTGAGTAAACCCCAATTCCTGTGAGCTAGACGTATCGACCGACTAGTGTTTAGAGTAGAAGCGCATTTCCGCACCGCCGACATCGAAGACAGCCACAACGTTCTGTAGGAATACGTCTCCCAAGATGTATGGCCCGGATCCCCCAGTTGAGATAGTCATAGAGCATTTTCCAGTCGCTGGATCGATGAGATCTTGGATGATCAGATCAGCTGAGTTGATCCAGAATCGGACCCCTGAGATGATGACTGCGAAATGAGGGGGGATGGCATTGCATGAGACGAAATAAGCTCCCCACTGATACATGTAATCAGCTGGGGGTTCGAAGGATTTGGCAATGGCTTCAGCGAGCGCTTTAAAGCATGGTTAGCAAGGGTCCCAAGATTGAATGACAAGATTGACTAACGAGGTGGAAGATGAATCATCGTGGTCCCCGTATCAACGATGTAAGGGTACTTTCCAAGGTCTGTTGTGCTGCCCCATTGCAGGCCATCTGGGATGATGGTGTAGAACGATGGTTTCCAAGCAGTTATCTCTCGGCCTACAAGTTTTGCCTGGATATTTGATCAGTGTCTTTGAACAAATAGGAGAGAATTTCTGTCAAGATGGAGCCAACTCACAATGATGAGATCCGTCGATGCAAATGACTTGGGGTTCCATGGCATAGGAGGAAGTCCACCCCACGCTAGCACACCATCGCTGGTGTTCCTGTCGACAGAAACGCTGAAGACAGGGTCTATTGTACCTTGTGCCATGGCGGTGGTCAACCAAGGTGTGTAAGGATAGTTGTTCCACTCGGATTCATCAGCTGGATCACCCAGGTAGCCACTTGTCAGGGATGGATATGCGAGGCCGAGAATGCCAACAGTGACGTTGTTACCGTGCCAGTAGGTTCTGTTGGCTAATCCGACCTGTTGCTTGGACACAGATACTCCACCGCAAGAGATATCGGAAAGGCCCATTGGTCCTGATACGTCCTCTCCAGACCCGTATCGTCGGTGGAAGTGTATCTCAGTGAGTTCTCCATGGCCGAAATCTTGGATGTGTGGTTGTCCAAAGGCACACGACGCTTGATCATGTCTTCTGCCCGCGCCATCTTCGCATGTGAAGCCAGTCTTCACAGCCCAAGTATCAGCGCTGCCAGTGTCGAAGATGAACCAAGCGGGAGTACCATCCCAACTGCACTGGATTGCATATGCAGTGGAGAAGCTGCCGACAGCGGAAATGTTCTGGTAGGGAGCTGAGCCTTCTCCTGGCGCCGCATGGTTGGGTCGTGTAAGGAGGGAGAGAGCGGAACTCGGATAAGACTCAGACTTGGGTTTGAGGTTCTTCAGTCGTGATACGTGGATGCCGGGGCGATCAGGAGTTTTGGCAGAGAGAGCCTTGGCTCGTTCGAAGGCGAAGCCGTTCAGCGAAGTCGACAGATCCCAGTGCGCTTGGCCTATGTCGTTGCTCACTGCAGCTGAACGTGCAGGGTAGGGAAAGTTCCCGATAAGGGCAATGAGAAAGAGAATGATCATCATGTTGTTGATGAACAGGCAAAAGAAACGAGCCTGAGGTAAGAAACGCGTTGATGTAGGAGATACGGCACGGAAGAACTGAAGGGTTTCTGGAAAGATTTTGTGCGCAAGAGGAAATCAAGGTGAAGGTAGGCAGGCGATGATGCCCCTTGACAGTGCCGTGAACGTGCCTTCCTGCTCGGGTATTCGCGAGGAAAGTGCTACACCAGCCAAGGACTCGCCAAAGGATCAACCAATACATCACTCGGGCTGCGTTAATACAACTAATATTCATCCAATTCGACGACCTAGAAGAGTCTACTTCTTGCCGTAACATGGTTCTGTATTATTCAACTAATATCTAGGTATCGTTTACTTTGACAACCAAGTGCAACAACACCATTCCTGAAAGTCTAGGTAGGGCTTCTATCATATCCATATACTGAACCGCACGACGCCGCATTCCACCATATAAGTAGTCGCCTCAGAGATATCGTTCTATGCAAATATATACGGATAACAAGGAGGCATTATAAAACATTCAGTAAGGGATAAAAGCTCACCCGTTCTAACAAGCTGTAATCCCATGCGATCCAAAAAGGCGGATTCTCAAGATATCTATGTGAAGTCTCAATAACGCGGTCAACAATAAGTGTCTATCTCGTTTATTTACTGATGCACTGGTATCCTGCAAGTTCCCGACAAGAGCGAGACATGGGCCCAACGTTCAGAAACCCCAGATCTGGTGCAACACCAAACATGGCTTGGGGGAGAAGATCTCAGTAAAGAACATCTGAATGAGTCAATCTTCGCAAAATGGCTAGATTAAACGAAAAACAAGACAATGCGCTTAACAAACCTCCCAACAACTCGGCTCCAGGCTTTCCGAAACTCAACATAGGCAACCTCAATCAGACCCCTGATTCAGTCATGCTATTACCATGAGTTGTTGTTCAGCGCTTGAGAACAAAGCTTAGTAATGACTAGATTCGTGAGTTAAGAAGTCCGAAGATTCATACTGTAGTCCAACCCATCCTCCAAATTTAGTCCACCATAGCCAACATCGTGATGACAAGCGCTAGCTATGAGCGACATTCCACCGAGAACAGCTGACAAGCTCTCAACACCAAAAGCCTAGTTGAGGCGGAAATAGTCAGGCTAGGATTAAGGCTGAGGATCGCTCATCTCCGAAGTTTGCTGCTTCACTTGTGTAAGAATGGCTTTGTGCTGTAGTCCTTTTCGATTAACTACACGATAGGCTACAAAACTACTTGTTTAAAGGTACACTGAATAGAGAGAACAAAACTCGGTCCGTAGCCGCAATGAAGGAGCCATACCTCAAATAGCGTAATTCAAATACTCAACTGGAATGGTTAATTCACAGGTAATCAGGTATTCTAGGTCGCAGTTTATCTTAACGCCTAATCTTTGTAGGACGAAGTAAGCTGTGGATAACTGATGCTTAGCCATATCTAAACGATCAACGACGGCAAAAAGTTGCGTAAATAAATGAAAGTAACGCTGCTTACTTGAAAGCAGTTGAACCTAGGTGCTGACTTCACTCCAGGTATAAGAAATGTATAGTTTAAACCATCATCCTTTGTCTAATTTTATACTAGTCAATACTCTGGTCTATCCGACTAGCAGGTCTCACTTGAAAACCAGCTCGTGCGCCGCTATCACTCACTCCCTGTTTATACCGTCAGCATTATCCAAAACTAAACGAAAATGTCGCTATCTACTCGCGTAATCTACGCCTTTCCATGCGGCGAAGTAGACGCTAAATACGACTAAAAGCACTGGCGTTGCTTCCTTTTGGCGCGAACGTCAGCTTCTTGCACTGCCAGGAATGGCTCATGTTGCGACCACGGCGACTGCTTGGTCCGCAATAGCGCGACACTTGTTCATATCATGTTCTAATCCGTTGGTTCCAGAAGGAAAATGCTGACAGGGCATCCTGGGATGCAACGCTGAATTACTCATTGCGGCTCATACTTGGATCTTACAGTAAGCCAAACTGTCACTGTCAGTCTCCAAGGGATTCGAGATGATGTATGTAGCGAGAGTATCTAATGTGCAGATCACGAAGAAACACCCTTGACTGAACATTTATATAAAGGATGGGATCTACTCTCTTTGTTAACTTCATTCTCGCCAGCGTTTCCTTACTCCCTATCAACATTGCCAAACACTTTCTTCTTCCTCTTCACAACGCAAACAGCTTGTCTTCTTTCTTGCACTTACACGACTCATCGACACCATGTCACCTTTCCTTACCGATGCGGCCGAACTGGCTACTGGCGCTGAAAAGAAAAACGTTGTCGAATCTACGTCCTCAAAGAAGCCTCATCTTGTCTTCGGTGCCACTCCCGTATCTGGCCATACATATCCCCTTGTCCGAGTCGCAGAAGACCTCATCCGACGTGGTTTCGAGATCACTTTCATCGCCGGTGATGAGTTCGAGCCCGCCATCACCAGCATCGGTGCTAAGCATGTGACTGTTGCGGGTCTATTCAACAACGCCAAGTTGGTCGCGGAGCGTTCTGTTTTCCCTCCTGGTATGCCTCGGCTGCTTTGGGATATAAGGAATATTTTTACTGGCCAGACTCCTGATCGCTGGAGGATCATCAAGGAAGTCCTCGAGGACATTCGGGCTAAGGATCCTGAGCGGGAGGTGGTTCTCATGCCCGAGACTTTTTTCATGGGCGTCAACCCCCTTTCTCTCGGCGCACCTCTTCCCAAGGGTTATACCACTCGGCCCAAGGTCGTCAATTTGCACCCTATCCCTTATATCGGTAGCAGCATCGATACTGCACCTTTTGGTCCTGGTTTGCCTCCGGATTCTACCGAGTCTGGCCGCGCGCGAAACCAGCTGATAGAGCAAGCAATGGTGGAAGGACCGTTTGCTGAGGTTATCGCCCATCAAGCGGAGGTTCTCAAGGAGCTTGGGGCTACCGAAATTCTTGAGCCTCAGGTGCCCTTCCACACCTGGTTCAATATACACGACATGACGCTTCAGATGTGTCCTCCCAGTCTCGAATACCCTCGATCTGATATGCCCCCAAATATCAAGTTCGCGGGTTGTGCACCACCCAAGCCGATTCCCATTGACTTTGTCTATCCTTCTTGGTGGGAGGATGTGACGCGAGGAGATCGCCGCGTCGTCGCTGTGACGCAGGGAACCATCTCCCATGAAGCCACTGATTTAATACTTCCCACAATCCAAGCTCTCGCCGACAGAGATGACCTCCTTGTCGTGGTCATTCTCGGTAAGAGGGGTGCCGCCCTCCCTGAGAACGTTGTCATCCCCTCAAACACCCGTGTCATCGACTACCTCTCTTACGACGTGCTTCTATCTCACGCCTCCGTCTTCGTTATGAACGCTGGCTACGGAGGCTTCCTTCATGGAATAACCAACGGCGTGCCCCTGGTTCTTGCAGGCGCAACCGAGGATAAGCCTGAAGTTGCGATGCGCGGCGAATGGAGCGGTGTTGCTGTCAACCTACGAACAGGGCAACCTACTCCTGAAATGGTGAGGGCAGGTGTCGAGCGCATATTGTCCGACGACAGCTTCAAAAAGCGAGTTAAAGATATCAAGGCGGAGAACGAGGCGATGGAGATGTTTGACTTTATAGAGAAGCAGATCCTCTCGATTGGGGATTTAGATGTATGATTTGAGTTTATGTAGAATAGAATAATGTGATACTATTTCTAGAGATTTATTGATCCAAAACATGATTTACCTATGAATGGAATGACTCAGCTTATGCTACTATGTATGTCTCCGATTGACTTTGGTCCGCTGACAATACTTCCTCCGCAGCCCCCGATCCCTCGGGCTCCGCCTCCACCGGAGCCCCGGACCGTCAAATCACGCCGACTTACACAATATCTCACCGACGCCAACGGAGCACCGCCGAGTATATAAGAGTCTTGACATCTCACCATTAAAAAAACGCATTAATTCTACCTTGACTAACCAAGCAAACCTGTCTATTAAATCCTCCTTTATCACGGCTATCAGACACAAAGACAGTATCATGGCTGCCAATAAGGAGTCGCCCTTGGCGCACATGGACAAGTTGAGTCCAGCCGTCTCTTACTTGCAACCTGATAATGAATCAACATCTACATTTTCCAAGAGTTCAAGGGCCCATGACCCTCAAGTCATCATCATCTTGGGCTGGATGGGCGCGCGCGATGTACACTTAGCAAAGTACATCTCTCAGTATCGCGCACTCTTCCCAACCTCTCATATCCTGCTCTTTCGCAACACTATCGAGCTATACATGCGGCCTGCACTCCGTCGCCGTGTGTTTGCGCCTGCCTTACCCGTCCTTCAATCTGTTTCTCCTGCGAAGGGTAATGAGCCCAGCTTTCTCCTCCACGTCTTTTCCAATGGCGGTGTTGGTTCTGCAGTTACGCTATGGGAGTTATGGGAGACTGCGCTTGGCAACGAACCCGTTCCTCGACATGCTGTCGTGATGGACTCGTGTCCTGGGTACTTCCACTGGAAACGAAATCATCATGTTGTTTCAGTAACCCTGCCGTCGTATTTGTCACCCCTAGTATGGGTGTTTTTAGCCTTTGCTTGGGTTTATTACATTGTCTTGTTGCGTATGGAACCACATGAGACAAATGCCTCGGCGCTCAATACCACAGAGAGAATCAGCCGAGAGACAAGGAGGACGTATTTGTATGGAGACGCAGATCGCTCTGTTGCGTGGGAAGACATTGAGTTCCACGCTCGACAGGCAAAGGAGAGGGGAGCAATTGTCAGAACTGAAAGATTTACAGGAGGTGCACATGTTTCTCACATCAGAGTTGACGCAGGAAGGTACTGGAAGGCTGTCCAGGAGACCTGGGTATAGAAAGGTAACTGAGTTCGCGAGAGTGGTCCGTCTAATCCCGTGCATCAGATAGATATTACATTGGTTTGGTATCGTGGTCTCGAAGGACCATATCTCTTTATCATCATAATCATAACTCCCAAAGCCCTGTCATCCTTATTCCATCATTTATCGCATATAGAACCATCGCAGCCAAATAGTACATCCAAACATATTAAACCCCATCAAAAGAAAACTCCAAAACATGACGCCAATCCCAATTGTGTGGTTCTTCTCAAGTCCTCTGCCTCTTATAGCCATCACTTGAATCCCCTCGTTCCTCGCCAGCGCCTCGCTTACCAAGGCTACTTTGCGTATGTGATGTCTGTCGGAAGGGAATAAAGTCGTTCTCATCCAGGCCAGCAACGCCCTCATCCTCATCATGGCATGTGGAGCATTCCTGATCGAAGCCGTGCTCCTCAACGAGGATACCTCGCTCACATCCACCAAACCATCCTAGGTTTTTGGCATCAAGACAAGATAGCTCTTGGGTGAGGTCAACCCAGGTTTGGGACATGCTGCAACACGTGCAGTGTCCTCTGAAAATCACCATTCGACACATTGTCGTACGGAAGACTCGGATCGTAATATTTTGGTGTTGAGTGACGATGTATCAAAATCCGGCAACGAGGTTACTTGGTGAGTATTAGCAAGTGTAGGAGAACATTGGGTATTGTAAGACTCACTTGTTGTTGAACAACTGTTGACGGTCCTGATATGGGAATGTGGGAAATTTCGCGATGTCTCAGTTGGAGTAGATGCCGAACTCCGAATCAATATCTTCATCAAGCGACGCCTTGTAACGTGAGACACGAAACAACTACCGGAGCAAGCCACAATGCAACGTCGAGTGTTACACAGAGATAATGTGCAATGCAGAAACTTGAGGGACAAATCACGCCCAGCCACAAATATTTGTGTAGCCTCGGTCCGTGAGTCAATAGACGCGGTAAACAAACGTCTTTGCGCTGGTTGATGTGTTGTTGGTTGTGTGTTGGCTTGGTTGAATTGGTCGATGAGCAACCAACAGATCGACGGAGGATGACTAGCAGAGAAATGAACCAGTAGGATAAAAGACCAAATTTGGTACTAAAGACGAATCATGAAAGACTTGCTGCTTCTTGTAGAGAACTGCAATGTTGTAATATCAGAAAAGTAAGGAGAAATGAGATTTTAATAAGGATCTTAGCTACGGGATACACCGTGATATTGGCCTTATTACATGGAGGCAACGGCCCAACTCTAATTACTCCTTTTACGATATTCTGGAGTACCAACGTCACACAGAAAAAGGCGAAACACGTCCCGAAACGGACATGTACGTGACTTGGCGTCTGCAGCCTCTGATGCAGACCGGACAGCATCACGTATATCGTCCACTTAGAAATTCCAAGTCTTTCACATCAACGTCGCTTCTTCGTTCTTCCCCTTGAGCTCTGCCAGCCACCAAAAGGCGACAAGCTTTCCCGCCGGCGCCATCAAACACAAGCTTTCGCCACTAGTTGACCCTCTACAAGCCGTTCCCTATCTTCACTGCCACCGCCTGAGACTGACGATCCATAGGTTCTTCGCTTTTGGTTCTAGACCCGTGAGCTTGTCCTATTTCGTGAGGATTCAAGTGTTCTCGACGGCTGTTGCTCGCATTCGCGTGTTATGGTGTAATTCCATACGGAGTATCCCGCATACGTGCCCTCTGCTTTTTTAGTATGACAAGTGACGAAATTCAAGAAAACGTTCGAATCATTATTTGTAATTCACAAGAAGATGACATCGGAAAGTCACAGACCAGAGGCAGTATGGGGCTTGTCGTCTATTCGTTCCCAGCGCCGTGCTTCCGGAAGACTGGCGCCTTGAAACCAAACATCACAACGATCAACAGCTCATGACGTCCAGTCGAGCTGGTCATAGCTAAGAGTTTCTTGGCAAGCCAAAGAAAAAGTAGCCATCTCCTCTGTGTCTTTTGACGGGCGCTATCTCGACGTTTTACGTGACGTTGACCGATCCCCTGTCAGAGTTGGCAACAGACTTTGGCGCGGTTCGTCCTCTTCTCCCCAGGTATTGGCGCGGTGCCTGGCATGAGGAGCTAGGTATCCCGGACTCCGAAATTGTTAAATCCGATCATGGCACTGGAATTCTCGGGACATCCACCGAATCTTTGTAGAACTAGCTAAACTCCACAAAACGTCGTGAGGCGTCCCTTCAGGCACGAAACGAACGTTTTACGGGCGTACGCGAAGCTTCTTCGACACTTCTCTCAGGGTCTTAAGCTTCCAGGCGGAGAGTCCGTCTGTTTCATCCAAAGACTCGCTGGTATTGGGTTTCGCCGTTCTTAAACTCTCTCGTGTATAGCACAAATCAGACGTTTGGGAAACAGTGGTCGAGCATAAATGAGCCATCTGAGGCTTGTCCAGCGAACTTTCTCCGTTTGAATGCAAAAGGAACTGCAAGTTGTCTACGGTACATCAAGTCCGCCAAGACCAGTGGGGCATAGTCACACAATATCTTATTCCTGCAGGCAATGAAACTAGAAGAATAGTACGCTTTGTTGAAGTAATGTTAAACTATGCGCTGGTTCCTCTTCAATGTTCGTCGTATGCCGTGGTGCGAAGAGCAGGGACCTTAAACCAGATGGCAAGCGCTACAAAGATTCCCATTAGCCGCGATGAAGCCTTGGGTTATAATTCGGGGTCCTAAGTATCACTGTCTGATGATTTCCCCCGTCACTCGAAAGTGACTTCGTCTAGCGGCCAAGGTCATAGGATCTATGTTTTCGGAGTTGTCGAGATAGCCATGCTCCGAATAAGCTGGCGGCGGTGTTCTAGGGTCATCGTGAATGCGGAATCCTAGGGGTTGCCTCCCATTGCTGGAGGATTCGGAATGAGCTTCGCCGGGTGTTTCGTTCACTGAGGATCTGGTCCTTGACGGGCGGTTCAACTGGTGCTCTCCCCACGACCTGACTTCTCGGTCTATGAGTCTCCCATTGTCAACGGGTCCACCAAGATATTCGTCGACTATTTCGTCCATCATAGATCCGACCACTGATGCGTAGTCCAACATATCGACTCGCTCCTGAATGACTGATCGTTCTGTGAGTCTCCCATAGTGCGTTGAGGGCAACAAGGACTCGCTCCAACAACAGTTGTAACAATGATCAGACGAAACATAATATACTTGACGGCGTTCGTGGACTTCACAAAGCTTCCGCGTCACGAGGCTATGACAGACACAGCAACAGTACTCTGACTAGAGCAAAGGCTTGTTGTGGGAGCCTGTGCGAGTTGGTGGCCCTAAATTCCAAACGTAGCCTTGCCAGAGGTCGAATCGTCTCATGTTATCCCCTCTCCAAAAGTTCGTTAACTGTTGATACCCCTCCAGATTAACTGGTGCTTCAAGCGACATGGTGAAGTGGACACGAATTGTTAGAGTAACGAGCGAGAAAAGGAAGTTATAGTTGATGGTTATGATGATGTTAACGAATGGGCGATGGGCGAGCTCGAATGATGATGCGATACAGAGATGGTGTTGGAAGAAGAAACATTGTCCAAGGGTGCCTGAGAAAGAGGAGAGGAGGGAGAACTTGACAGGCCTCGTTTGCAACTGCCCTTGTTCTCTGGTATTATTGCAATAGCACTTGACAACTCGGGAGCTGTTGCCTGTCATGCCTCAATCAAGGCAGGCCAAGACAGAGCCGAGATATAAATCAAGGTCACAGTATAACTCGATTACTTTTTGGTATATGGTTAATGTTAAACATTGGACGACACACGGCCAACAGCGATGATTCAGAGGCCTTCTTAAAACAAGCACATCACTCAAGAAATGCGAAGCATAAATAGAATAACGTGGAAACCCACGAAGGTATAGGGCTAAAATAGCTACGGTGGTAATACAACGAAAAGCAATCCCAAACTCCATTTCTCCAATCCCCCCATCACCAGAAAATACATTCCCTTTCCTCATGGCATGCATGCATTGATGAGAACCGGTCTGGAGTTGAAGCCAGACCCAAGTGAAATCGTAGACGAAAGCGTCACGCGTTGGTGCAAACACGCAACATACATGCAATGAAATAATGTAACGTAATGAAACCGCTTGCACGACACGATCGATTTCATCCAAAAGCGTACGAGTCTGGTTGGAAAAGGTATAAGGATAAACCCAAAGGGCTCAAGCACGACGTGCAACAAGACACTATTGGCCCAGTTCGGGCTGAGCTGTGCAGTTCAAAAGATTCAGTCGGCTGATTCACAACTCAGCCGCACCACGACAGGTTGCAAGTTTCAGGATGTACGTCAAATAGATGAGCTGGCATCAGAAATCGCACATGTCATCAACGCGTTAGTCGTGAGCTGTCAGTCGGCAATCCACAAACATCATGATTGTGAAGAAACCAACAAGGACAAACGAGGCCTGCAGGCTTTGTTCGTGGAAGCATTCAGCATCGGGTCGAGTTATCGGCTAGATGAGAGCGGATGAGGTGAAAGTAGCACAACCATGGACGTCGCACCAGATCTTCCACCTCAATATTAATGTCTTTCGTCAAGGACGGTCGAGTCAAATGATATACGTCATCAAAGAAGTTGAGTCC
Organism: Fusarium stilboides; assembly: GCA_014822085.1. Lineage (NCBI taxonomy): Eukaryota > Fungi > Ascomycota > Sordariomycetes > Hypocreales > Nectriaceae > Fusarium > Fusarium stilboides. The sequence continues at coordinate 25,766 of JAASAY010000089.1, forward strand.
AAGTAGTTCTCAAAGAAGCGGGAAAAGAAAACGGGTGCTGTACAGTCGTGGGTCGTATCAACGGGCCAAAGGGCAGAAGGGCGTCAAGAGCGTCAAAACATTGGCATGATGTCAATCAAACCAGCAATGGTGCACTCGGTCCACGGCATTTGCGGATGAGAGCTCGATCAAGATCACCCAAGCACGAGAGTGCAGTCAAGAGAGACATCACTATGCCCCAGGTGCAGGAGCGCCGGCAGGAGGAGTACCTTGTCCGCCTTGCTGCTGTTGGTACATCAAGGACTGATACCACAGAGCGAGGTAATTTTGGTAACCACCATCTATTACATTTGTCAGTTCCGAGCACAGGAGTAGGGGGCAAAAGGCGTCAAGACTTACATTGGGCATATGGATCCGATCCGTCTGCAGAGGCAGGCTGAGAAGGCTGGTTAGTAGGAGCACTAGGTCCCTGCTGTTGAGAGTAGCTGGGCCTGTCAAGATCTTGATGTCCACGGCCACCACCACCACCACCACGTGGGCCACTTCCTTTCTGACGCTGAGCGAATGTTAGCTACATGAACAGGACAAATCACAATAGATTGATCAAAACTTACCACTGCGTCCACCTTTTCATCGATGGCCTGCTTGGCTCGGGCAATACTATCGCGGGAACCAATCAGAGCAATCTCCCTCTGGGTCTCACCAGGGCCAGAGGATTGGGCGACATTAATTTTGCATCCGGTGGTGTTCTGCATCTCACGAATGGTCTCGCCACCCTTTCCTATAATCATACCTACTGCGTCGGAAGGCACATAGACAGCGTCGTTGATCTTGTCAGGGCCACCAGAACCGCCCATATCTCTCTGGGGAGGACCATCGTGTCGGCCACCAGAGCTTGGTCCTCCGCCCATTCCTCCACCCAATCTCTTCACGGGCGGGGGCGCATCTCCTCGACTGTCACTATCGACAATCTCCATAATAAAATCCTTAGCGCGAGCGGCAGCTTCACGCGTGCCGATGAGGTTGACGGGTCGCAATCCGTTCACACTCTTGGATTCGCCAACGATATTGATATGACAGCCTGAGCGCTCTTGGAGGTCACGGATAGTTTCTCCACCACGGCCGATAATCAATCCAACAGTCCTATCAGGGACCATAATTTGCATATGATCCTCCCCTTCACGAAGAGCAGTTGCGCCGCCCTTGTTCGGATCGCGAGGCTTTTCTGGGCGGTTAAGGGCCCCCATCCCGCTATCTTCAATGATACGGTTAATGGCATCCTTTACTTCGGCGCGGCGATGTCGTGGTCCAGAAATCTTGCACTGCCTAAAAGGCCCACCGTCGGTGGCAGCTAGAAACTGCACGCGGCAGTTAGAGTCTGCCTCAATGCGCCGAAGATTCTCTCCCTGACGGCCGATGATAAGACCGACCAGACTGGATTCGATCTGAATGGTTTCAGAGTTGTCATCACCCCCTCTCAGCGGAGACCTCTCGCGTCCGTTCCCACCTCGAGGTGAGAAATTGCGGCCACGGGGACCAGGCGAATAAGAACGTTCCCGGTCGTAGCCTCGTCCATGTGCGCCACGATCACCACCACGTCGCTCGTCTCTATATGGGTTCACACCATCTCGAAACTCGTCTCGAGCAGGAGATCGTGATCGTGAGCGGTTGTATCCTCTGTCGGGTCCTCGGGAGTCAGAGGCGTAGACCAGGGGCCGATCGTAAGATGTGACTCCCTTTTCGGCGGCGTAAGCCTTGGCTTGAGCAATCGCGTCGGCGATACTCAATGTTCCCGAATTGACAGGTCGAATCGAGCTCAAATCAAGGTTTCCGCTCGAAGCTGGTGCAGGAAGGCCATTGTAGCCGGGTGCGCCATAGCTACTGGCGCTCGGAGGTGGCGGCTGGTATGCGGACGCAGGCTGCGCAGACGCGGGCGGGGGAGGGTACGCCTGACTGGGAGCGCCAGGTGGTGTTTGGGTAGGGGTCGCTGTCGGTGGCCGCTGCGACGCTGCGTGAACAAGTCAGTAAGCGTAAGGATTCCCAAGTGAAATGTTCCAACATACCGAGCGCGGCAAGAATACTCTGAATATCGGGTCGAGAATCCGCCATTGTGTGCTAGTGGAGCTGGACAGGAGCCAGCACAAGTGGGAAGCTAGTTTTTTGGTTGGTGTACGCAAGAGAATATGAATTACTCGACGACTGGCGACAAAAATTCGGGATTGAAAAGTTGATCACGGGATCTAATGATTGCGACAAGCGAGTCCAAGGTGTCTCAGGAGTAGGCGTCGCAAAAACCTGACGGATCTGCCGGTCACAATTTTTGTAGTCGAGATGAGATCAAGACTTTATGCGATGACCGAGTCTAAATCGTCCCTGATGTTGACAGATCGCCTATAAATGTCTCGGGTCGCGCAGTAAGGCTGATGCGATCGCAGCGATGCTTAAGAAGAGTACAATAGGGGTGATGTCTTGGAGGCGCAGATGAAGAGGGAGGAATCTGATTTGGAAAGAATCAGGTTCATAGAAGACGACCCGAGCGCGAAGGTACCTACAGTACCTGCAGTGTAGCGTGACTTGGCACTAAACCTTATTGGGAACTTAAGTGACAACCCTCCACTACTTTAAAGCATGGAGAGTCTGAGCGAATATTGAGCGTGCACCTGATGAGTATTTTTTGCACTAGAGTTCATTTTGCATTTGTGTCGCCCGGTCTTGGCGTGCAGTTTTTTCTGTAACCCCATCTGCATTTGCCGTCTGTATGCCCTCAAATCGTGGTGCACAGCCCTTGGCATGACACCTCTTAAGCTTTTTGTTCGAGCTTAGTATTGACTCATAGATAGTCGACAAGCGATGAAGCTTTGAGTTTAATGCTGCCAGCTCCGAAGCCAAATCACGACCAACTAACAAGTTATAAAATACCATATTTCATCTCCTTTCGATCTGATCAATTCTCATTACATGACCCAATGATGATTTCGATTTCAAGGACTTAGGACTAGTCCTAGATAGGCAAGCTTACAGCAACCTCTGCCGCTGATCCACTGCGGGGAGTCCTGCAAAATCGATAAAAAGTACGGAATTCAAAAGGCACCTGACAGAAATATACGATCAATCTTACACTAAACTCGCCCTAAGAGTGGTCCAATTTTATGGTGGGAGTCCCCATAAGCCTGCGACCCACCTGCCAGCTCAAGGAGCGGAAAAACAAGTGGCCTATCGGTCAGTTTCTTTTTTTGCGATAAGAAAATTTCTAAGTTTCCAAGACTGAGAGGCGCTGCTAGGCAATCGGTTGAACAATACCACCTCACGCGCAACCAAGATGGATTTCGCAGGCAGCAAGAAGCGCAAATTTAAGGACGCCAATGGCGTCAAGCCCTCGAAGGGAAAGAAGTCGGCTACCCTTCCTACTACAAAAACAAAGAAAGTCAAGCGCACCGAGCCCGAGCCCCGCGAAGAGCCCGAGGACGATTCTTCCGACGAGGAGGAGGAGGCTCTCAAGAAGGACGAAGACGAGAGTGATGAAGCCGATGAGGATGCTGAAGACTCAAAGTCTGGAGATGAGGAGAAGGAGGACACAAACGAAGACCAGGCCGAAAACAACACAGATCTCCCCGACGGTGGAAAGCTCACATTGCCCCCGGTTGCTGGTGCTGAGGCGCAATCGTTCGATGAACTTAACCTCTCTGAGAAGACCATGAAGGCCATCAATGAGATGAAGTTCACCAAGATGACTGAGATTCAGAGGAGAGGTATTCCTCCTTCGTTAGCTGGTCGCGATGTTCTTGGTGCTGCAAAGACCGGTTCCGGAAAGACTCTGGCCTTCTTGATCCCCGTTATCGAGATGTTGAGTGCTCTGCGATTCAAGCCTCGTAACGGTACTGGTGTCATTGTTGTCTCTCCCACCCGTGAATTGGCCCTCCAGATCTTTGGTGTTGCCCGAGAGCTCATGGCGCACCACTCGCAAACCTACGGTATCGTTATTGGAGGTGCAAACCGTCGCGCCGAGGCAGACAAGCTCGCCAAGGGTGTCAACCTGATTATCGCTACCCCTGGACGACTCCTCGATCACTTGCAAAACACTCCCTTCGTTTTCAAGAACCTCAAGTCCCTGGTTATTGACGAGGCAGACCGAATTCTTGAGATTGGTTTCGAGGATGAAATGCGACAGATCATCAAGATTCTTCCCAAGGAGGACCGACAGACTATGCTTTTCTCCGCCACTCAAACGACCAAGGTCGAGGATCTTGCTCGTATCTCGCTTCGTCCTGGTCCCCTATACATCAACGTCGACGAGGAGAAGCAGTACAGCACTGTGGAAGGTCTTGAGCAGGGCTACGTTATTTGCGAAGCCGACAAGCGATTCCTTCTTCTCTTCTCCTTCCTCAAGCGTAACCTCAAGAAGAAGGTCATTGTCTTCTTCAGCAGTTGCGCTTGTGTGAAGTACCATGCCGAACTCCTCAACTTCATCGATCTTCCTGTTCTTGACCTCCACGGCAAGCAGAAGCAACAGAAGCGAACCAACACCTTCTTCGAGTTCTGTAACGCCAAGCAGGGTACCCTGATCTGCACTGACGTTGCCGCTCGTGGCCTCGATGTACGTATTTCTCCTGAAAGTTTACAAATAGCCTACTAACTCTCGACAGATTCCTGCTGTTGACTGGATTGTCCAGTTCGACCCTCCGGATGACCCTCGCGACTACATTCACCGTGTTGGTCGAACCGCCCGAGGCAGCAATACCAAGGGCCGATCTCTCATGTTCCTCCAGCCCAATGAGGTTGGCTTTCTGTCACACCTCAAGGCTGCCCGTGTCCCTGTCGTCGAGTTCGACTTCCCCGCCAACAAGATCGTCAACGTTCAGTCTCAGCTCGAGAAGCTCATCGGCCAGAATTACTACCTGAACAAGAGCGCCAAGGACGGTTACCGCAGCTATCTTCACGCCTACGCTTCGCACTCGCTCCGCAGCGTCTTTGACATCAACAAGCTTGATCTGGCCAAGGTCGCCAAGAGCTTTGGCTTCTCGGTGCCGCCTCGCGTTGAGATCACCCTCGGTGCTAGTATGAGCAGGGACAAGAAGCAGCAGGGCCGCAGGGCATATGGCAGTCAACCACGACAGGGCAAGGGCAGCAAGTTCACTAGGTAAATAGTCTGAGTGTCAGGAAAAGAAAAAGATGGTGGCTGGTCAAGATGACTGTCGGTGTATATCGGGAGGCTTTAAGCACGGCGTTAGGTTTTGCAAAATGTAATGATGGTACCAAGCTACGGCAGGATCATAGACAAACCTTTTCCTCATATTTTGTTCAAGTGATGTATGAATTAACTTATCCTGAAGTTAGGTAAATATCCTGATTATTTACTGAACCACCTGGTATGTTATTTAATGTCATCAGAAGCCATGTCTCATATAAGAGTGCAGTGATGTTGCGAGCAATTAGACAGCGTCATCCCCCTTGAATTAGGGCCAGGCGAGGCCAGGATATGATGGTCAACAGGTCAACAGGTCAACTTCCACCCTGCGTGTTCACACTGAACGACCATAGGAATTGCTGGCACTATACGTCATGTTGTTCAAGGTGACCCCCTTGGATGTTCAATTTTCTCGCATCTTTTGTGACTTTGGCTTGAAGAGCAAACCCAGTAGATCTTTGAACAACGCCAGAACACTTCGATCCTTACCAAGCAAGAGTATCTAGAAAGGTATAAAATACCATGAGCATCCAACTAGTCTCGCTTTCTCGTTTCACCACTTCTTTGCCTCTTATATTACCGACCTCATCAGATCCTAAATTCTGCTATCGTCACTTCAAGATGTGCCGCCGGGAGATCAGAATGTACACCTGCGGCCACGGAGAGGTTATCAACACGATCCCGTGCAGCCGTCCAAAGCGAACTTTGTCAAACTTGTTTCATCATGTTGATGATGATAAGACGGACAAATGCAGTTACCAGTGCATGGGCTGTGAGTGTCGACTCCAAAGGCTGCGCGGGCGCTTGTACATTTGGGTAAGACGATTAGTTGGTATAGATAAAGCCTGGCGAGATTACGAAGATATTGAGCGATGTCCGTTGATGTATATAGAGACGGAAGTGTGGTGGGTTCCTGTCGGCAACGGTAAGATGATGAGGTATGAAATTGACTTTGAAAGACGTTTTGGTAGGTAAGTAAATAAAAAGGGATCGCCGGTGTCATCTACTTTGTGGCCAGATCTGTTTCCATGTTTGGAACCTCAACGTCGTATATTCAGCCATCAAGCCACTTATAAATGAGTCGACCGTCCCGATTTTATCAAGCCTCGACTGATTAAGTATAACCTCGTATCCTACCGGAGGCCTCGGCATACCCCAAGCGCAACACCACCACACCAATTCGGCCATTGGTCGAAGCCGCGTCACGAGCTTCACTCCATTCTCTGTTGGGGCCGGAGTCCGCGTCATGCCCCTTTGGCCGTTGAGGCTCAATTGCTTCTCTCGATTTAGATAGCATACATAACTATCCGTGGGCCCCCCGTTTTCTGGCGCAGGGCCACGCGACTTGAAAGAACTTAAAGAAACAACGGCTGAGCGATTGCAGCTGAACGAGAGCTGAGCTGAGCTGAGCTGACTGGCGTACCACCAATTCAGGCGACAATCTCCCGCACACAAACAAACAACAGTTGCCCTTTTACTCCCGGGTTATCGTTCCCGTACTCGCATCATACAATTACGAAGATCAAAAGCCTGACATGGTCTCTTATTCTTGACATTACAACACTAAATCGATCACATCAAAAATCGACATCATCCCTTCAGCAAAGGGTTCAACACGCAATCCGCAACTAATCAACCAAATCCGATGTGTACCAAAACGTTAATCGAGCACCGCTGCGGACATCGCGTCCTGCGCGGTAATACGAGATGTTACCGAGAGGACTGTACTGAGAGAAAGGAAGATATCACCAAAGTGGAGGACGATTGCGCGCAATGTGAAAACAAGCCCGGTCGGTTCAAGTCTTCGCGATGGTGTTCCGTTGGATGCTGCGTTTGCCAGTGAAGGGAGGAAGAGGGTATTGAGGTTGAAGGGAGCGAGAAAATTGTCTTTTCATGATTCGGAACGCTTGTACGACTTTTGCTTTGGGAACTAGGAGTATGGAGAGGCTGTATATTGCGAAAAACGAGTTATCTGTTTGTGGACGTTGTTTCTTAATTCGCCTCTTTGAGTCGAACTGAAGGATACCATATACTCAACTGAACGTATTATTACAATGAGCAAGCATTGCTGCCTTACCTATAGAATCGCTCTATGCAATGTTGTATTGCAAATCGACGAATGTTCTTTCCAGTAAGTGGCTGGCAGCCTGCAGGAGATCTGAGACACAAAATGACTGGCAGGTACCAGATCATGTTAATGAAGGTTTAAACAGATCGACAATGCAAGCAAACCAAGGTCACCTTCATCCACTCCTTCTAGAAGAAACAGAAATGTATCAAAGAACCACTGAGAGAAGTGGACTTGAAATAGGATTGGATGGACGTCAAATAAGAATTGCCCTGGGCTTGGGCGGATAGAAGCCCCGCTGTTGACGGATTGAAGTCCGGGTTTGTATGGATGATGTCGATGTCCAGGTTCAGGCCCACGTCCAGTGAGCGACAGGGGTCCAGGGGTAACATCGGGGGAGGGCTGTCTCCAGCTTCCCAGTTCAGTTCAGAAACTCACGAGGCTTCTCCTCTTCCTGGAGGTCGGTTACAAGGCTTCCATTCCCACGCTTGACGGCTCATCGGCCCAACCTCCACGATAAACCCCTGGAGATGGCTATCCCATCGCTCATCCCATACCAGCGAAGCCATGTACAGACAGGGAAGGTTGATCCACCTCTTGCTTCCATTGCTGGACTCGGCGTCGTGCAGTTGCAGGGCCGCGGAGGTAGGTACGATACGTAGTTGTAGCTGGTACGGCAGGTACCTTGGTCTTGGTCTGGGTCCCTCCACTTTCAAGCTTCCCTATCCCGCATTCTGCAATCATCACCACCCAACCCGATCATCTTCCACTACACTACACTACACTACACTACACTACGCTACGCTACGCTATCACAGCATTAGCATTAACTTCTGACACCGCTTAATACTGTACACCATTTTTTGGAACCCCCTCTTCTCTTCGCTTCCAGTGGTCGCCTTTTCTGCGTCTGCCCGTCGCTTGTGTCACCTCTATTCCCATCACCGGCGCATGTCCGTCACCTTAAGCCATGGCTAAGAAGGCGCGCCAGAGAATCAGCTATGGTGAGCTATCCCCAACAGCTTCAACAGTTTCCCGCAACCCCGCTCTTCAAGACGTTGTCTTGAAGCTGACTGCATCCTCTTGACAAGCTCTATTCGGCTTCTAACATATGTATAGTTCTCGAAAATGCCAAAGCCTCCGAGGGTGGCCATCGTCTCGGTGTCAATGGCCTCGCCGTCGACAATGAAAGCGCAATCCTGTGAGTCTTCTCACGCCGACGTACTCGACTACCATAAGTGCAGCGCTAATATTGTCTTGATGCAGATACTCGGGTGGCCGAGACGGCATAGTATGCGCTTGGGATCTAAACCTCGACCTTAAAAACCGCAGTGATCTTATCGATTCGACGCCTGCCAGTTCCGAAGTCAAGAAGCCGGAGCACACGACCAAGTTCCGCGCTCAAACACACGCCCACATGCACTGGGTCAACGATATTGCCCTTGCTCAGAATAACCATGCCCTCGTCTCTGGTTCATCTGACCTTACAGTAAAGGTCTGGCGACCGCATTCCGAGGAGGACAACACCCGCGCTGAGACGATAGGCGAGCATGCCGATTATGTCAAGTGTGTGGCAACCCCTCCTCAAGATTATGGCGCCAACTGGATCGCATCTGGTGGTCTCGACCGCAAAATATGCCTGTGGGATCTCAATGGCGCTGGTAAAACTCTCGAGATCGATGTTCGAGGCGAAGAAATTCCGGAAAAGGGTTCTGTTTATGCTCTTCGTGTTGGACGCAACATTATGGCTAGTGGCGGTCCGGAGAAGACAGTGCGCCTATATGATCCCCGGACAGGCGACAAGGTCTCCAAACTTGTTGGCCATGTCGACAATATCCGCGCCATTCTCATCGATGATGCTGGTGATACGATTCTGAGCGCTAGTGCCGACAAGACGGTCAAGATGTGGAGTATCAAGAATGGTCGATGCATGTACACCTTCACCATGCATGACGAGAGCGTTTGGTCTCTCTTCTCAGACGACCCAAGCCTCAGTGTTTTCTACAGCTCTGACCGCTCAGGTCTGGTAGCTAAGACAGATCTGCGGGGCAGCCTGGAGGAGATGGACGATGGTCTAAGTCTTGCTGTTGCTCATGAGCATATTGGAGTGTGCAAGGTTGTCGCCGCCGGAGGTCACATCTGGACAGCGACAAATCGATCATCGATCAACCGGTGGGAGGATGTTGACACTGACACTAATATTCAACTCCCAAGCTCGGTTCGGCAGCATAGAGCTACATCAAATGCCTCCAATAGACCGCGCGAAGCGTCTCCTCCGGCCGTGAATGGAACGGCTAAGAAGGAAATTCCTGCCGAGTCTATCTTGCGCATCTCTGCAGCTGCTGCATTCCCTTCGAGGGCTGGCCCAGATCCTGATTCCACCACCATCACGGATGCTACAGCACGGAAGGGTTCCGAAGCCCATGTAGAACCGCCAGAGCCCGAGATTAGGCCAATCCATGCAGTGGCCGAGGAAACTATCGAGGGTCAATTTGGACTGCTGAAGCACAGACTACTCAACGATAGGAGACGTGTGTTGACGTCAGATACGGCTGGCGACGTCTTGTTATGGGATCTCATTCAGGTTTGTGGCATTTGTCACTGTATGATTAACACAGCTAACTTTCACAGTGCAAACCCATTCAGAGTTTTGGCAAAGCACATTTAGAGGATGTGGAACATACCGTCAACACTGTTGAGGCTGTAGCTCCGTGGTGCTCCATCGATCTCAGTTCAGGAAACCTCACCGTGGTGCTGGAGCCGTTCAACTGTTTTGATGCCGAGGTGTATGCAGACGAGCTTGGTTTACCAGATACCACGGAATTTAGAGAAGACCAAAGAAGTGAGTACAGTAGCCATGATCATAATGGGATATAACTAACCCCCTCCCAGTCAGTCTCGGAAAATGGATCCTTCGATATCTCTTTGCCGACCTCGTTGACGAAGAGATCAGGAGAGATGAGGCACACCGTCAAAAGCTCAACGAAGGTATCGAGGCAAGGCAGGTTGCCACTGGAGGAACTGCGGACGCCGCTCAATTATCCATATCATTACCAAAGTCAGCCATCCCAGAGTGGGATAATGCAGACCAGGTCACCCCGAAACCTAACCTCAATCCGTATCCCAACACTCCTGGTTTAGGCATTGGTCTGGCAACTCCTGGGCCCAGCATCATGTCAGGCCCTAATAGTTTGCCTGATGTACCGGAAAACTCTGCAACAAGCCCAATGACACCTATAGAAAAGAGAACGTCACATGTCAGTCGCCCTTCAACAGAAAGGGACGACTACTTTGCCGGCCCCTTACAACTGCTCGATTCAGTAGCCAAGGCGGCGAGTATGGTGTCGACTCCGACGCAAGACAATGCGGATTCGAAAAAATCTATCGACGGTGACAAGGAGAAAGAGAAGGACAAAGACAAGGCAGACAGCACAAAATCACCAACATCTTTTGGCAAGAAGAAGTTCCGAATGACATTTGGTACTAAGAAGCTTTCACGGTCAGCTTCTCAAGCTACTCAAGAAAAGCCTGCTATCGTAGAGGAAAAGACGGAGGAGTCCGAGTCGTCATCAGTTCACGAAAAGGAAAAGGAGGTCGATGACAGCTTTTTTGGTGTCATTCAGAAAATCCATCAGGACTACGACAAGCAACTAGCTGAAACTCCTGACAAACCGGTCGAGACGGGTCTCATGACCAGTCTGCCCAACGATACACCCGTTCTGAAGCTCCCGCCGGGAACTAAGGTTGTCATCCAGGAAGAGACTTCAGGTGGCAGTGCAAACTTGTATCAAGGAACCGTCAAGGATGTTGGTAAGGATGCGGACATTATCGAGCAGAAGGCACCGATGTGGTTGGGTGACGTTTTGCTCCAGAATGCGATGCCTATCAAGGAACCAGTTAAAGTCTCGTTTGTTTTGTATCCGATGGACGACAGCTTGCCAACAATCGCTTCAGCCGATGGTAACAATAGGCTGAACGCCAATCGCATGTTGCGAGTCAGGAAGATTCTATCATATGTCGCCGAGAGGATTGAGCCTCCACTTGAGGAGCCTGAGGTGAATCCGCTCAGACCAGAGGAGTACTTGGAACTATACTGCAATGAACAGGTAAGTGCTTCAATCCTGCCCTTGTCTATAACGCGCCCGTCGCTAACCCTCGTCTAGTTGCTCTCACCAGTGACTACTCTGGCTACCCTCCGTACTCACCTCTGGAAGGGAGGCAATGACATTGTCCTTCATTACAAGGCCAACGGCAAAAAGGAGATCCGACCATTCCCTCCCCCTCCAGAGCCCAAGCCTGCTGAGCCCGAGGAAACCCAAGAGGGGTCCGCTACGGAAGAAGCAAACGCCAATGCCCAAACTCCCGCTCAAGGTCAAACTCAGGCCAGTTAAGTCAAGGCAACTTCTCGGTTGTTGCATGTTGAATGATAAGATTTCCGGAGCTCTCATGAGCTCAACTCCGATTCCCATGCTTTTCGTTTTATGTATATACCAAAAGGTAGACTTTTGTCTCCAGCGAGTCCCTTTATCGTATATAGATTTGTACATAGGTTAGATGCCGCCAAGGCGCGTATACCATTAGCGAGAATTAAGCCTCTATGTCCCCTTTTGCACCACCCATGACTTGACTCCTTGCTCCATGTTTTATATCATACAATGCCCGCCGATTTTGTTTTTATCATGTACCAAGGTATCATACCACGCCATTCATTGTGTTGATGGCCCATTGATAACTTCCGAGGAAGATTGCACCTCCAATGGAAATCCATGTCACTCGCGGCGCTACACCTGCAAAGAATGCTCGACTTCCCTCCTCGCGCAATACCCGGCCGAACATCTCTGACACCGAAACGCTCTCCTTTGACAACATGACTCTTGTCTTGAGCACGTCAAGCGGCGTCGTAAGCGCAGCCGAGAATCCACCAGCCATACTTCCGTAGAGGGCGCTCTCAGCACCGGTAACCTCACGGCCTCCACGACGGCGCCGACCCCACGACTTCATAGCCTCCCACAATGGGAATTGGATGACGGTGAAGGGCACCTCGCGGAAGACGGTAATACTCCAGCCGCGGTAGAGCTCGCGCCACATGGGTACAAAGCCATGACTCGAGTAGCGCGAGAGAATAGCCCGCAGAGCTGCTGCTGAAGAACCACCATGATGTCCCGCCTGAGCGCGCTGCTTAACAACCTCCGTCGGCACACGTACAGCACAAGCAGCCACTTCACCCGCGCTAGCAGCAGCCATGTGTGTAAGAGGAGCTCTCCATCCCGAAGCAGCAGTATTGTCCTTATCGGCGAGGAAACCCTTTACACCCTCATAGGTGCAGAAGAAGAAAGCTGCGCCGGGCGCAGAACCGACAAGCGCAGAGCCGATACCGCGATATATGCCATGGAAACCGCCAGAGGGAAAGAAACCGGCCGAGGATTGTAGGCGGGTCTTGAGGGTGTCGAGGGGGAAGAGGGAGAGATCGACGGTTGTACCGGCGAGGGCGCCTGCGAGGAGGGCGGATTGGAAGGGCGGGGGGTCTGCGGACATAGTTTCGGCGATGTTGAGGGAGTTTCCTGTACGAGAGGTATCGAGGGATGTCCTACTAGGAGGATCAAAGGGCTGGACAAGGCCCGAAGAAGGAGGAGGAGGGATATTCGAGCTTCGGAGGTTGGACCGACCGAGACCGGCGAAATATGTAAATTGGATGGAGGAGCTTTGGGGCTTATCGATAAGGTGGGGGAGCTTAGCTTCAATTGAGTTGACTTGAAAGCTTACCCTGTAATGTTCTGCTTTGCGTCAATTGTTTGCTCTCTATAGGTGTTTTGCCTTATTTGTTACACAAAAAACAGTTCATTACCTACACGGTTAGTGGTTACTTGCTATTGAATTGAAGGTATTAGTGCGTGTGAGGGTTTCCAATACATTAACAATGAGCGGGTTTCGTTTTCTACTCGCGTTGTACAGCATCACCAACAACTCACGTTTTCGGTCGATAGCAAGACGTCAATTAGGATAACAAGGCATTATTTTTCACATTACCAAAGCTATTTGTAGTTATGATGGCATTTCATTGAGATCCAGATGGTTAATTGGCAATAGTTCGCCCTAGTGTAATTGCAACACGTGTAGCAGAGTTGCAGTACAGATGGTGCACAAAAGCAATGTTATCGAGATGTTCTCATTAATAACTAATTTGTTCAGACATCCAGTCTATCTTCCGGACCATTTTAACTCCCAGAGAATAATCCATTTGACCAAAAACCCCAACCGCTCACACAACAGTAGTAGCTAATGCAGTTTAACACCCAGCCAGCCACTTCACATGTGATCCCGCGTGCTGGTACCAGCCTTGTGAGTCTCCTCGGCCGCCTTCTTGGTTCGCTCCTGAAGGTTCTTGATGTCCTTGGCGGGATCTGTGGTGGATCGATCGGCCTTTACGGCCTCCTCGCTGTCCGAGGCGAGCTCGGGCTTCCAGTGGCCGCTGCCCTGCTTCTGCTTGTTGAGGGAGTCCTTCTTGTGCTTGTCATAATCGACGTCGGTTTCTGTGGCGTTTGGTCAGTATTGAGTTTATTCAATTGCATTGCTTGTGGGGAGAGCTTACGAGTCGATGACTCCTTGAGACCGAGGCGTGATGATGTGGTAAAGAGTCCCCGTCCCAGGACAATCTTGCTAACATGCACAGGGCGCATGGCCATCATTGATCGCGCTGACATCATCTTGTCTGATGGTAAAGAGCTTCTTGAGTATCGGTCCGTACGTTTTAATATCGAGGGACGAATGATAGAGGAGGAATTGGAATAGAGGGAGATGAGAGATGAAGAGGAGGGAGAAGGATTTGCAAGGGGAAGACCAGTTCAAGAGCTTAATACTGTTCCCCTCGGTAACTAATTGTCCATTTGCGGGAAGTGACGTCACGAGCATCATCAACTTTACTCTTTCTCCCCTTTGCTCCTTGGATCGAACACGCCCCGCCTGTGCTATCCTAATTGGGCAATGGATCTCTTTTTTGACCTTTTTACCGAGGATAGGGAATGCCATCATTTTCTTAATCCTCGGAGACCCAATTGCGTGGCTGTGGTTGAAAATTCGCTGCCATTGTGAGAGGAAAGCTTGTTTGATGATGTGGGATGTGGGGCAGAAGAGGTATTAAGCAACAGCTTAACAGCTCAAGGTACCTTACCTTATGAAAGCACTTCTATCTAAGGTATTATACTTGTGGCTTAACGAGACATATTGAACAATTACTTCAAGACAAATGAAACTTCTCAACATAACAACTCCTTACATGATTGGTGCATCGTATCACTAACAAACGGCTACAAACTCAACAGTTCGTCATGTCGTAGCTACACCATCATGTCACGTCAGAACTCATCACACAGCAGATCGTCACCCCTCAAAATCGCTCACACCACTGATACTGTCATGTCACTCATTGGAACTTCATATGTTTGAACATTCGTATATTCTCGTCTCGCAGCGCTGAAGCCGCGTAGTCGCAACCAGACAGCGCCAATACCCAGTTAACAATAGCCACACATATGCAGTCTACCGCTGCATTGTAAAACCAGGCTCGAGGGCCTTCCATAATCCCAAAAACCTCTTTGAATCTGATCATGACATGTATCCCAGGCCCCCACACTCCAGATGCTTGCGAAGGCGAGACAAAATATTGTAAAAGAAGCCCGTCCGACGAGGATCAGGCAAACCAAGCAACGCTCCAAAGTATAAGCCACTCCAGTCCCAAAAACAAGGTAGGCCAACATGGATGCTGCGCCCAAACCATGAACAAGAAAACAAAAAGAGGACAAATATATAGGTCGTCCCGAAATGATACAAAGAAGAAGAATGGGCAAAGGTGTACCTTTTTCGTTCCCGTTCATTGCAACCGCGGGACCACACCAAAAATTCGACCAACTCCCCATAATTTCCCAGATTCCATCCCGTAAAGGGATCCCAATTGTCGCACAATAACACCGTTCGTCTCAGTCCTGACCACCGCCCAAAGATATTTCCAAGATGCGACCGATCAAATAACACCGGTAAAGACCCGCTTGCGAAAAGCACTCCTTCTATGTTGTTCTTTTTCTCTTGTTGACTTCGTAACCCATGACCGCGATGAGGGAAGACGTTTTGGTATGAATGGTGAGGCCAACCCATGCCTCCCATGGAAAAATGAAAACAATTGATGCCGAAATAGTAAACCGATACGTGTGCCGTCAACACCTATGCAATGTCGTCTTAAAAAGCAAAAAACGCCCGTTCGTGTCTTGTAGCCTCATCTTGAGAGGCGGACACCCCAACCCTAGGTATTTGATTTGTTGCAAAAATAACAAAGTAACCAAGCCGAAAATGGTATCGATCTTTATCATGCCGCGCCAGTTGTATCCTCATATAAACTTGTTGGTTGAAACAGGGGAATATGTCGATTAAGGATGTTTATACAAGTGAGGTAGGTATGGATGGTGAAAGTGATGGTTGTCGGAATTGTTGGAGCCAACAGTGAGAAGCATGCGCGTCAAGCGTCTACCGTCTCAAAAGCTTCGAGGAAACCAGTCCAGATGATAGGATGATGCCAAGATCAAGTCTTGATCGGTCAATGTGCCCGCCAAGATGAACAGCTGCCAAGAACGAATGGATGTAATTACAGTTCAAGGTGCATCGCCGGTGATGCGACACACCAGTCGACTCATACAATGAGTATGAGTAGCGACTAGATGTGGTTTACCACCGACGCATAGACTGTTGCATCCTGCCGGGTGATACCGACTGGGGAGGGCTTGACATGGTCATGCCATTAGCGGGGTTGATGATGGGGATGGCATTGCGGCCGCGAGTGGCGGAGGGCTGGTGAAGCTTCATGCTGGGCTGCTGCTGCTGGAAGGGAGGGATGAAGGCTGGAGATGTTGAGTTGAGAGAGAAGCCAGGAGCAACAGTGTTGGGGTGTTGCGTAGGAGAAGAGTCGGGAGAGTTGCTGGCTAATGAGGAGCGCTCAGATGCACTGGAGATGGAGACCAACTGTAAACAAGTCAGATTGGAAATGCGCCGATGGAATCAACGGCGGGGTAACTCACGTCAACCTCAGTCAACAGACCAGGACAGAACTCCATGTCATCTTCAAGGTCGAACGATCGGCTTGTCTCAAACTTGGTGCGGAAAGCAGAGAGGGTAGCAGTCTCATTGAGCTCCTTCATGCTGCGGACACCGCGGAACTGGCGCTGAGCATTCTGGGACATGGAAAGACGAGGAGCTCTGCGATTTCGGCCACCGTGGTGGTTGTGCGACACGGGAGCGGGGTGCGCAGGGTGGGCGTTGTAGTGGTAGTATGCAGACATTATGTTGATTTGTTGTGATGAGTCGTGGTCGCGAGTGCGCCAAGTTGGTCAGTCGAGGGGAATTCCGGAGTTGTTGCGGGAATTATTAGTCGAGTCGATAAACACAAACGAAAAGTCAGTGTTTAGAAAGTCGTTGTAATAAGTGGTGGTGGACAGATCAAAAGAGTCGCCAGCGTAGACAAAGTTGTTGAGTATGTAGGAGAGAGTAAGTTTGTAGGTTGATGTAGGTTTTTGGTAGGTGAGAGTTGAATTGTGGGAAATAGAGTGGAAGCGAAGCGAGGCGAGGTACGAGGGGAGGGGCGGAGAGGGAGATTGAGGTGACGGGCTGGCTTTGATAAGTAAAGAACCGAGAGTGGAAGGGAAAGGGAAAGTGAAAGAGAAAGGAAAGAAAGTGTGGGAGGACGCAGCAGGGACATGCAGGATACACCGGGGACGGCGGGCGATGGGTTTTGTTGGTTGGGGACACTGTGAGCCCACTTGTACCCACAAGAGCCCACATCTTGACCCACTTGAAGCGCCTACCGAACCAGGAGATGAGGGTGGGACCCGATTCTGGCAAATCATGGTCTGCAAGCAGTAGCCAGGCCGCCTTTGCCACTTTGTTATGATTGGCACTTAACGAGAGTAGCGTGTGCCACAGTGTAATCTTGGTGGCATGCTGCTAGTTTATCCTTGTCTATTCGAGTAGGGATGTTTGGAGAGTGCACAGTAGCTGTACACAAGACATAAACAGTGCCATAAGTGTGGTCGAGGGCTAGCCAGCACACGCTTCTGCTAGGAGGCTGAGTGTACGCTACCTCGTCTATTCTGGGTTCAGCTGCATACCTTGCGGTATCCGAAACCCAGCGGCTACCCAACATGGAGCAGCCCACTGCACTCACACTCCGCCGAGCCCAGTGCCAAATATGTCGGCCCTCTCGGGGTTCCCCATTCCAGCCTTCGTCACTTGACTGTTCCCAGCTTGGCCGAAGAGGTCTGGGGCGATTTCTGCACTGGGTTATCCCTCTCGCTCTCTAACACTCGCTCTCAGCTGGCTCCAAACTTGGATCGCGAGCATCCCATCCCAGGGCTGCTAGTCTGTCAGGCCCAGGGGTGCGCATTGTTCATCAGGTGAGTGACGGAATCTACCTAAACACACAGTGACCCTCTCTCTCAGGCACCATCTTGACCGCGTGCTCTCACTTCCGTTCACTTGCATGCTGTTAATTCCCCTGTGCTAGCGCAGTGAGCCCCTTTCTGGCTGTCCCCTTCAGGGCATTTGCAGTCGTGTAATTAGGCGCTATGCCCTGTCATCCAGCCAATTGATTGGATTGCGATCCTCTTTGTTTGTTGACATGCTAAAATTGTTATTATCCACTGCGCATTCACTCAAATGTAGGAACGGAATTGCGTTTCTCATCTGCGACGTGAATTGCCCCGCAATCTTTCATTACCACGGCGCACATATCTGATCTGGTGTATTGGAGCGGCCGAGGCACTGTATCATCTGGTACTGAATGCCCGTTGTTGTGATCGTCTCCGCAGTTGCTGTTGCAGTTGTACGATAATTGAAGCCGTGAGGTGATGTGAGCTGCAGTCAAGAGTCAAGTGCGTGCAGCCCAGTGCCGAAGCAGCCCCAGTCCCCAGTCACAAACGGGCAGTCAATCGTCCATCGCGGGACGGGAAGGGAAGGGCAGGGCTTGAGGCTGGTGAACCTTGGTGACCCTGTCGGCGGCGATGGCTCAGGTGGATTGGCGGGTAGGCGGTGATGGCTCGAACCAGGCCGGTACCTTGCGAGGCAGTGAGCACTAGCATCAGACACTCAAAGCACTGTGCATGACCGCCCATGGAGCCATTCCCGACCACCAAGGCAAAATGAGGGAGGGTTGGTGACGATTGTGACTGGGCGGCTTCGAGACCCTTTCATGTCCCTGCCCTAAATGGTCCAGTGGCGGGCGAACGAGCCCCAAGTGTGTCAATCAGTGTCTGGACATGGGTCGTTTGGAAACGTGGCGGGCTCGACAAGGGCTTTACCTCGACACTGTGCCATTCTGTCATTGTGGACAGTCGGTCGTGGAGGGACCCTCCCGTCTCTGCAGATCCCATCCCGTTCTCTTTTCTGCTGTGCTGTGCCCTGGACAGCCGCCGAATGAGATGCATTCGATAATCGACACTGTTTCCCTAATCGTCAGACTATTATCGAAGAGTCTCAAGGGTTCTCCGGTGCTAAATTGTCGCCACGAGAGGCAAAATAAGTGAGAGAGATCATCGTCCTTCTCTGGCTTCTGGAAGTTCTGTGTGACGTGCCGTGACGTTGTCGCGATGTTCAATCCGTCTGTGTAGGGTAGTGTTCTTGGACATGTATGAGCCCAGACCATCTTCAATACCAACCTCGTATGAAACGAGAGGTTGACACGTCCAGTTATGGAAACCTCAAAAACACTGTGGCGCCGTTAGGGTAAACCTCACCCACAACCAACCCCAACCCCAACCCACGGCTGCAGGTTCTGTGTGTACCCGCTGTACAGTTGTACCCTGTTTGCTTGTAAAACTCGCCCTGTCCGAAGGTCAAGGTCTCGGCGAGAGTCTCCACGCTCCACGCAACCCTTACGCAGGAACTCTTTGTCGGCCATGGCGGTCGCAGCATCTTTGCGGGCGTCTATCAAGATCGATAATGGTCGAACGAACTCGAGGATATGCACGAAGGGTGAGATCGTTTGTTCTGTGCTACAGCATACACATGGTGTTTTCAAAGATCGACATTGAACCATGAGGCTTGACGATAAGCAAGTGACGACGGCGGCAAAGTAAACAGTCTAGTACATACAGGTTTCGGTGTTTTACTGATGCATCTCGTCTATCGTTTCATCGTCTCTAGAGGTCCTCTTGCCGCCAGCCTCATCTTATCTCACCATACGGGTTCTCATCCCGCTACCGCTGTGCATATACCACACCATCACTTACCATCTGTCAGTGCCGATGGAGAAGGTATTCTGTTCTAGTCTTTGATACTGCCTTTGGCGCAGTCCAACCTCTCGATCTCGGCTAGATCATCGTTGGTTCTGATCAAGCATCTTACCCTGCCTCAACGTCAAAGCGCCTCGTCAGGCTGTTGAGATTTACCACACCACGAGCATCCTTCTAGGGCTCTTGTGTCATTTGCCAGGACATCATGCGGGGATGGGCTGGCTGATAGGCACTATCTATTTTGGGCGGGCTGTGAAGGCCTGCTTAGCGGAGGTTTAAACCTGGCGTGCTTTTGGTCTTTGTTTTGTTCGGTCCAAGGGGTTGGGGTGTGATGGTGCTGGGCTTCGCCCACGCCGATCACTGGTTCTTCAACGTCTGAGTGGCCCCTACACTGCAACGCAAACTGGATAATGAATTCCTGTTCCTGGAAGAAGGGTCCAAAGTCCAACGAGATCTCTCAATACCCGAGACCGAAACCGGGATGCTTTCTTTGGCTTCCTAGCGCAAAGCATACGGATATTCTAGACGAGTCGCACAACAAAGGAATAAATAGCCATAAAGTCAAAACTGACAGATTCGAACTCAAGACTCGGGGGCTGACCGACCACAAAGAAGAATGATACCCTGAAGGGTCCTGGAGACAAAGACGTTGTTGCATCTGAGTGCCCTGCAGAGCATCCCTGTTGAAGGCTCGCTCAGACATCTCGATCGGCATTCTACCCTCACACTGGGATCAACTCAATCGATAAACATTCGGGAAAGACATTTTGACACAAAGAAGCACAGTCAAAGAGCCGAAGCCATCGCTAAAGCCGCACGTCTTTAGCCTTTCTGGCTATCTGCCCACTTTGACGCAATCAGCCATACCTAGTCGCACGACCCATTCCATCAACCGTGATCTCAGCATTTCAACGACCAGACGCACGCATCTAATCAGTCACAGTTCTCAAACTGATTATCACGGGTTCTCTGCTACCCCTCCAGAAACATGAGACGAGCGAGTCCGTTATCTGATGCACACGGCGTGCCATAACACACCCGCCACACCGCTGTTTCTCACGGACGATGTGATGGCCTGAGGTGTTTTGTCTCGTCGGCTAGGGCGTTTCTTTCGCCGACTGTCTCACTCTGCGGAGAACAAAGAGCAGGTCCGTTCTTCTTCCCTCCCTCGAGGAGTCCAAGCTCCCAGCTCAGACAGCGCCACCCCTTGCTTTGATGCGAGTCACCCCGCGCGCCACACTTTGCGGAGAAACGTCGACGTCAGCCCCGGTGTATGAGTCTGAGGTCTCATGATGAGTTCGTTCACTCTGGATGCTTCAGCGCCGATTGGTCATCAGCCTTTAATTAGGAACATGATTCGAACAATCAATGACCAACAAGAAAGAGTTTAACAAACAGTTGATTTCTGTTTAAATGACCAAGCTCAATTTGCCACCAGTTCGATGCTTTCAGCCACCCTAGCCTCACATCAGAAACAACCACGCTTGCTAGTCAAAGCAGACTTAGAACGAGCCAAAAAGAAGGATCCAGAACAAAAATAAAACATACAACAGCGGGGATTCGCTGGTCGTCACCGACCCAACTACTAATCCGCCCCTTACTAGCTTGACTAAGGGAGAGCGGACGGGATCCCGTATTTTCTAGTAGGTATGGTCGTATGTGATTGTTGGGTCATGATAATGGGATTATACGGTCTACCAAATCATTGCTCTATCTTGCGATATTGATATAGGTCAAATACGGGAGCTCTCTTGTCGACAGTCCTATATTCCTAAGACAGCAGACTGACCCACAAAAACCTTCTGAAGAGCCATAAACAAAGCTAGTAACTCTCGAAAGTCAAGTGCTATGTCCTAGGGTCGTTGTATACTCTGCTCAGGTAGACAGTTCCAAGAATGCCATTAATCATTCGGATGCTATAAAGAACAGCTGTGTTCATAACTCTGCACGGCAACTAGTGTCCAGATGCTGCTAGGATATAACAACGGGGGTCAACCTTTTCAGCTCTCATCAACACCTGAGGGTGGTATAGAGTATTAAGCCCTTTTCCAGATAAGCCTTATTAGATAGTAGAACTGACAGCATAGTGTACGAAGCTAGATATACGCTTTAGTAAGCATGGACCTTCTGTTTACTACTGCCACGGGTCTTAACTATAAAGTCTATAATTCATCCGACTAAGCGACTTTAACATACTGAACCTACTTTGTCTTTCGCATTGAAAGTCTATGGATACTCAATCGAATTTGTCTTGAACATTGAATCGAACATACTAAGCTTTACTGGGGTTAGCTCAATCATAATACTCAAGCCCCCTATGAAGTAGAAACCAGTAGACTGTAGAGTTCATTAACTTGATCTCCTCCTACCACATCGCGAGATTGAAGTGGCCTTTGTCACTTCGATTTACGCAGTGAACACCCTATATCATTCATATACTCATGAGAGAAGGTTGCCGAGTAAATTAAACGGCTGATTTCATTAATTCATGTCAAGTCCTAGGGCGAGCGAGAAATTCCTTGTGAAGGTCAGGCATGAACACCTATTTTGCTGCCGAGAAACCCGAGCTTTAAGACCACTTAATTACTAGAATATATGCTTTCTCTGAAATGTCTAGACTGAAATAGCTCGTAAGAAGAGTTTTAGTATAAGGGGCTGCTCATTTATTGACTATCTGCAACTCACTGACTGCGTAGATTATGTGCTACTTTCTGTTACTTTCCGAAGCTCGCCATACACATCCTCTTCAAAGGTCAAAATCATTGTTGAATAACGACCACTCTTCTATTTTATCTATATGTTGCTGCTATCTTTCTTACAGCTCATGAACAGACAAGCTTATCACTTCTTTTTGAATCAACTGGTAACCCATACGAAGACAGGTCAATGCCGCGGAAAGGTAAGTTTTGGACAATAGTTAAATCATGCCTGGCATACGTTGCAGCTTAATATTCGGACCAATGAATTCTTATTGTTGGCCACATTGATCGTCCATGTTAGAAGCGTGTAACCCAATGTTCAGCACCATTTGGAATCATTTCCGGTTGGCCCCACGTTCCGTAATTTTTATGTTACGTGACTTGGATAAGCACTGCATCTCGATATATGACGCTTGGAACCTTATGATAAGACTTGAACTTGTATTGAGGACTTCCAATTCCTCAGCTCCGGCTTCGGATCAGGCTCAAATAATTGCATGCAACAAACTTGAGAAAGCAAAAGATAACCAAGCAAGAATCAGACAAATATGGTTGAGACAAGGAGACGGTTACATAATTGAAAACACAAGGCCAATCGCGCTCATGGAACTGACTTTGCTCGGAACAAGGGCTAAAGGGTGTGTGTTCATACTAGTCCAATACAAAACTTATTATTGTTGAGAAAGAAGACACACGTGTGGTTCAACTGAGATCATTCCTTGGGTGAGTCGGCACGGCACGAGAACTCGTTTCTAGAGTAACCCAAGGGTCAAACATGTTAACAACGAGTTGAAGTAAAAGCAATCGAAATTACACTGTCTTTGAAAGCTTGGATGATAAATTCGTATTCTGCGGCCGAGTAGCCGCTCCGAGAGTCGGGCTTAATAGTCGGAGCGACCAAGCTTAAATTTCCCGGGCCTCCCGCCTCCGCCACTTCTTATCGGTTTTTCTTCATACCCTGTCCATCACATTGCATCTTCACATCACCACGCGATGGATATACTAACTACTCCACAAAGCCCTTCACTGGCATACATTTCGTTTGTTGCCGTTTCAGCATTGCTCCCTATCCTCCTTCTTTTCCTTACTTTTCGCAAAGCTAGTGACAAATCTATTTCCAAATCCTTGCCTTTGCCAGCCGACGATGAGATTGTACGCCTGCGTGTATATCCGGTCAAGTCATGCCGCGGCTTTGATGTAAAGTCGACTCAGCTTCTACGAACAGGGCTGGATCTGGATCGCAATTGGATGTTTGTCACTGCGGAAAACCGCGAATTCATCACTATCAGGACCAATTCCAACATGACTCTCATTCGTACGGCTTGGGATATGGACACCGACACCCTTACAATCACTCTGAATGAACATAAAATTGAGATACCTGCCCATCCTACGACTCAATGGCTTCAAAGCAACACTGAATTGCAAAAAGCGACTATCTGGGGCGAGCAAACCGATGCTTGGGAATATGCAGCAAGCCTTACCAAGCCAATCTCAGACTTCCTGAACATGGACGTCCGTTTGATGTACAAGGGTCCTACACCTCGTGTTCTGCGTGGTAGCGGAGCTCCTCAACGCCTTGGTCGAACCGAGGCCACCAAGTTTGCTGATATGCTGCCTGTACTGGTAAGTTATAAATCTACAAGGATAAAGAGAGACCCAGAACCCGTGCTAATGAATGCCTTTGAGGTCGCTTCTATGTCGAGTATCAATGAGCTCAATGACCGTCTCGCTCAGAGTGGTGAGGATAAGATCGAGATTGAGCGTTTCCGGCCAAACATTATCATTCGTGGAAGCGTGCCATGGGTCGAGGATGGATGGAAGACCCTTCAGATCAGTGAGGGTAAAGACCGCCTTGACCTCGACGTAGTGTGTCGCTGTCTGCGATGCCAGGTGCCCAACGTCAACCCAATCACGGCCGACAAGCACCCACGCCAGCCATGGAACCAACTGATGAAGTACCGACGGATCGACCCTGGTCTCAAGTTCAAGCCAAGCTTCGGAATGCTTTGTGCACCTAGAGTGGAGGGGCATATTGAGGTTGGGATGAAGTTCCAAGTCACCGCTATGACAAATGATCACTTCTTCATTAGTCCGATGAAGTAGAACAAAGCGATCCTAGAATAGGTAGTCTCCGAAGCAATATTGCATGGATGTATACAGGCCATTATATGAATGAGGGAGTCAAGACCACATGCATTCTGCGCCGCAAGCTATCTTCACCAAGTTCACCTTGTGATGACTTCCAGTGTAGAAAGCCTAAGCTATTCAACGAATCTGTGAGCTACGGTTAGCTATTTGATAAAGATACAACTGCCTCGTGAGGGCCCCAAGATCACCAGAGTATAGCCCCATAGTCAAACGACAAGGTAGGACGACCATATTCAACCTGCACCCACTCGCCGAATTAGCCGGAATACACCATCAACTCGACACAGCCTCAGCCTCAGAAAAGGACTAGTGGTGTGCCATGTTAGCTTCTGGTTAATGGTCTAACTATTGACATCGGTTAGTATGCTTTGTCAAGAATTTCAAGTTTCTTGGTTTTTAAGTTAGAAAAACCCTGCTTCTACAAGACGGTGAAACAACGAGCAGGGTAAAATCAGATAACAAAGAGATTTGCCTAAAAAGATGCCTAGCTTAATCAAATATGTTTTTATGTGGATGCAAGGTTATTCTTTGTGGTTTCGTATTTGGAATGGTACCAAATGATAAAGTGGTGGAGATTCGAAACGCAACGAGTTGTTCATGAGGCATCGTTGCTGAATATATTCAATTACATTACATCTATGCAATGGAAGCTGGCATGAATAGGTGTTAATAAAGCCGAACGACTTGGTGAACAAGAAAATGAGGACAGAAACATCCCTTTCCCCAGGTACGATACGTGATCGGGCGGATCATTCTAGACGCAGTGATATATTGTATCACCTTTTTGAAAACTTGACACCATTCATTGACTTACCGTATAAACCTCCTTAATCACTGATAAATCCGATATAGCCGCATGGTTTGGCAAGTTATATTAATCAGAGTGACGGGGATCAAGGCTCGGGCGGTTCTAGTTTGGTGTTAGTCTTTCAAACACGAACAAAGGTGGAAAAAAGGGGAAAAGGTGGCTTGGATGAGGCAATGAATAGAGCCGAAAGAGCCTTGAGTCAGTAATTACCCATAGACCGGTTCATGATCAAGAGGCAAACCAAGAGCAGGCAGGGTTGTCCCACTTGTGATTCACAAGGCTGCAGTTTGTGATTCTGGTCGATTTCCTGGTGTGGTAAGGCGCTTCGCGGGGCTGTTTTAAGTGGCAGCTTACACATGCACAGCCCACCACCAACTCTCAAGGCTTCCAGACTCTTTCAACTATCAGATTCTTAAATCTCTCACACATCCCCCTCAACTTCTGCACAATCGTGCATCGAAATACTGAGAACTCTAGTGATAGCGACAGAGAAATATTCACCATGGGTGAAAATATCGTCATTTATTACAATGACTCCATCGACTCGGATAACTTGGCCGCCGCCATGGCCTTGTGGACGGCGACGTACCAAAGACCAAACACCCGTGTGTTGTGGATCCTAGAGCCTCGTCAGGTCTGCTTTGGATTATCTATGACGGCGGAACAAGTGTCTAAGTGCAAAGAATTGATACAACGGCATTTCGCTTCCCTTGGAAACCCTTTCAAAGTGCTTTTAGGCGGCCTTATCAACCAGAAGGATCTTGATGAAATCAAGGGCCTAGGAGAAGCTGATCGCGAGCTGGTAAGCTCACCTTTGAAACCTTCATCTTGTCATCGTTACTGATCCTGGGTTTCTAGCTGCAAATGGCTGTGAAGTCGGAATATGGCTCGAAGGAGGATGCCACACTTCACGGACGCCTTACTGCTTGGGACTTTGCATCTTGTCTTGCCCAGTGGTCCAATAACGCCCCGAACGAGGTGCTTGTGGATTTTGAGAGTTTAGACGACATCGAGAACCCTGTGAACCTTAATTTCCATCATCACGAAGAACTCGTCAACCGGTGCGAAGACGAGCTTAAGGCATACGATGATACCTTGACAGAACCTTTCCCACAACGAACTCAAAGCCTCCAAGATTGGTATCAGAAATGCGCCAACCGGATTGAGCGAGACGAAAGCAATTCGAGGACGTCCGTACGATCTCTTGATCTAAACTCTATATGCGAGACAATTAAGGCCGCAGCCAGCGTTCGTTTCTTTGGAGGATCATCATTAAGGATCCTCCGGCAGTTCCTTGACAAGGGTGTGGCCGGCAAGATCAAATGCCATCTACAAGTGGTAAGTCTCGAGTTGCGACATTCTATTTGATGAGGTACTTACAATAATTAGGGATCCTGCGATATGTCGGCGAATCTATTCGCTAATCAATTCAATATTGCCCTCAACCGAGAAGCAGCCAAGACAGTGCTTGACCGATCCACAGAATTCTCACAATTTACCGTTGTGCCATCACACACAGCACAAGCTGTTAAGTACTCGGCATTAGGTCTGAAGCGTCTTGGAGGTCATTGTTTAGAGAAGCGAATACTGGGGTTCAACTGTCGCGAAGATCCCATTAATATCGTTACAAACAAAGTCTCTGTAGAGGGCCAATACTCTGAGCAGGCCTATTCCATGCCAGACTTGACAGCATTTTTATGTGCGCTCATCCCCGGGTATATGGGCTCAATCTTGGGATTTATCGAGGTAGACGCTGAAAGTTCTAATGGCGCTCTTCTCTTCAGACCGTCAAGTAAGGGAATTCAAATGTTTGATTTGAAAGACAGCAAGGCGTTGAAGGAGTCCGAGGTTACTGGTATTTTTGACTTGATAACACAGGGTGATGTGTTACTGGACTAGGTTTGATATCCAACGGCGTCTTAGACAAGGAAGGATTCTTTTGGTAGTTTCTTTATGCGTACGAGCATAATATTATGAAACAGAGATAAATTTCTAATGGCTAAGCTCCTGATTATCTGCAACTACAAGTTTCTGAGATGGGAATTAATACCGTAGAACCATGACCGAAGGATTGCTGGCAGCTCCCATGGAATATTCTGTTTCAGAGGCAGTAATATCGTAAGAGTGTGTTCAGATTTAGGACCAAAGCAGTGGCTTACGATTAAAAAAACCATACCAAAGTGTATAAGATCCTTTGGTAGGGATTTCTCAACTCATGATAGAGACTCTAGTGTTGCCACATGTGTCCAGCCTCGCGGTTTAGGAAATCAGCCACAGAACCCTTCAATGTGGCGGCCAGCCTTGCCAACTCTCCCCTCTCCAAGTTCTTTCAAAAAACCAATTCAACAGCTTCAGGCTGTCGCACGTTTACCTCCTGACAGTGCTGTATTCTACAGGACAGGCGCCGTAACGGCCCACCCTAAAGAGCCATGTCGGCCAACTACTGGGAATCGACACAGCGTCGCTTTTGGCAGTTCACAAAGGAACAGCTCGCGACAATGCGACAAAAGCTCGAGGACGACAACGCAGAACTCGTTCGCATGTTTTCGCTCCCGCAGCAGCGTCACTTGAACATCTACTTCAATCAACGTGGGTGATTTCCTCTACCAACCTTCTTTGAGCGGACGGTATGGCTGACTTAACTGCGTAGAGTTGATACGATTGGCGAAACGACTGACGATCCGACAACAATCCATGGCCACAGCTCAAGTCTATATGAAACGATTCTACTCGAAAGTCGAGATCCGTCGAACGAATCCGTACCTCGTCATAGCGACCGCAATATACCTCGCCTGTAAAATGGAGGAATCACCTCAACATATCCGTCTCATTGTCACGGAGGCCCGACAGATGTGGGGAGATCTTGTAGCTATCGACACGTCCAAGCTGGGCGAGTGCGAGTTCTTCATGATAAGCGAGATGCGATCACAGCTCATCGTGTTCCAGCCCTACCGTAGTATCACAGCTCTGCGGACTGAACTGTCGCTGGTAGAGGACGAGGTGCAGCTGGCTCGGTCAGTGGTTAATGACCATTTCATGACCGATCTTCCGCTGTTGTACGCTCCGCACACTATCGCACTGGTTGCTATCCTGCTAGCCTTGGTGCTCCGACCGAATAATTCTGGCCCAGGCCAGAACACTTCGGGAGCGGCGGCTGCCGCAGGGCTTGCTGCAGCTCAGCAGGCGCTGATGCGAGCGCAAGGTCAATCGACGCCAGGAGGGATGCCAGATGCCACCGTTGCAGAACCCAAAGAGAAGCAGCAGCAAGCCAGAGTCTCTCGTGTGCAACGATTCGCAGCATGGCTGGTTGAGAGCAACGTGGAAATTGCAGCAATGGTGGATGCTACACAGGAGATCATCTCCTTTTACGAATGTTACGAGCATTACAACGACAAGCTCACTCGAGAACAGATCAATAGGTTTGTCAAGGCTCGAGGTCTGGACAAGTGATGCTGGTTATAAGTAGTGACACGAGGAACGAGACATGAAGCATTAACGGTTTACGCATTGGAGGACATTAGCATGGCTTTTGGGGAGGAGTTTGGGTGTTGTGTTATTTGTAATTTGGGGATTATGAAGTATATAAATATTCTTTGCATAGCAGTTGTAAGGCTGGATTGATGGCTTTGGACTGCCGCGAAATTAGACGCCACAACCACAATCTCATTCCTATCCACGATCCATTTTAATGGGTTTCTAGGTGCTCGGATCTTAGCCGATCTGGAACCCAATGTGACAAGAAATTCGTTTATTTGAGACAAAAAATCTGCAGGGACCCTCTTCATCCTAGAAAACCCATCCTGTAACTGATTTGACCAGGTGAATATTTACATCCATTCAATAAAGAAATTTGTTCAAACTGGGGAAGCTTCAGTTTATGCCGAGACAGAGCGAGGATGTTCTCTGCTAGAGGCAATCGGAGGATAGCTCAGCGGGTCCTTCCGGGGCACTAAGCATAATACAGTGCCTCTGATTGATCGCTGGAGCAAGCCCAGCAGTGCCCGACAGCACCCAGGGCGGCTTCCCTGATAGCCACCCCGGCTTTGACGGACGGAGCTTAGCTCCACTGGAGTATCCGGTGCATTTTTGAGCAAGAGCAACAAAACATTAACCCGGTTTGGGGGGTTCCTTTCAGCTACCAACGTCACAGCTCGTCAATTGGCAATTCAACACCAGCTTTTTCTTCTCGACATCTCCCTGCGATAGCTCAGCCATGACCTCCCGGTAATTCGATATACATCCTCGTCGCCGAAGCTCGCTCTTATCTTCCAAATCGACGACAACGCTTTACCGAAGCGCAGGGCTTTTTGCGCCTGTTGCGCCCGCCGAACCTGAAATCTTGCCGGAACAAGATATGCTACAATCGCAGCTATAGCTATCGTCATGGGCGTGACTAGCATTGTTGAAGGAGTTGAGGAGGGCTTTAGGGAGCCGCAAAACTCTCGCGATGCTCGTGTCGAGGAGCTTTGGGCGAGCCTTGAGCCCGATCGAACTGGCGAACTCGATCTCAAGGGCCTACGGAAGGGGCTCCGGAGGATTGATCATCGTAAGCGAGAGCCCGCGCTGGCTCACCCCCGAGAGAGATACTAATGAGCGATTGCAGCCATGAAGAATGCCGACGACATGCTCAAGCGTATCATGGACGAGGTGGATGCAAATGGCGATGGAAAGATCCAGTACGACGGTATGCAAATCTACCTTCTTGACTCTCGAGCGATCTCCGACTCTTCAATATTGCCTCGGCACCTGCGGCCGCGACCTTGAAAGCTTACTTTTGCTTCTTTCCACGTTTTAGAGTTCCGAAAATTTGTCGAAAATGCAGAGCGCCAGCTCTTTGCTCTTTTCAGATCAATTGACAAGGACGGAAATGGGAAACTTGACAAACGTGAGCTCCAGACGGCCTTCAAAAACGCCGGACTCACACTATCGAACCGCCGCCTCTCTGAGTTCTTTGACGATATGGATCTCAACAACGATGGTTATGTCACCTTCGATGAATGGCGGTCAGTCTCCTAATTCCAGTTTTCTTTGGGTGTCCTTTTCTCCCACTCCTTGTCAAGAACCCCCACTGGACGTCAGTCGCATTCCGTCAGATGCTCAAAGCTCATGACTGACCCTCAGTCATTTTGGCGGGGATAAACCTCATAACGTCATGTGCCAAGCCCGACCTCTACCCGTCGGCGATGCATTTACAAGCACTTCCCTAAAGTCCAAATCTCATTTGAAATGTTTATCCAATCGATCAGGGACTTTGCAGCTGATCATGAATTCACAGAAATTTTCTTCTATTTATGCCTCCCCACGACCACGACTCTCAACTTCATGCCGTCCTTGACTTTTACTACTCGGTGGTCAGCGTGACCCCAGAAGGAGATACTCTTGTGAGCGAGGAAACATTAGAGGGTTTAGGTACGGACGGCTTCCGCTCTCTTTTCATCACCCTTTTCGGCTCTCTTCTTCGAGTCGCTTTTCCTTTCGATTACTCAAGACCTATACCCGACCGGACATCAACATCCGTCAACCAACCCAACTCATATCCGGATGAGACAACGAACCCGAACGAGAAAATGGCCACCGCAGCTGCGGTTCCATACCCCGACTACGACGATCCAGCTACCGAGCTACCCCAGGAAGTGGCTGAATCGTTTACACAACACGTCGACGATGGCACCCATGGACATACCACTGGATCTTCAACAGTGCACAAGAAGTTTAGACTAACACACTTTGTACCTGATCCAGGCTACTTTCTAGCAGGTGCCATCGCCGGCGGAGTGTCGCGTACGGCTACTGCACCTCTCGATCGATTGAAGGTTTATCTACTTGTGAACACGACTAGCCGTGCCGAAACGGCGGGTGCGGCCCTGAGACAAGGACGTCCAATCGCCGCACTAAAAAATGCAGCGAAACCATTCGGCGACGCTGTTCGAGATCTTGTTCGGTCAGGGGGTGTCCGAAGTCTCTTTGCAGGTAAGGTTGCCCCATAATATCCATGGTCAGCTTGAGTTGAAGATATTAATGAAACCAGGAAACGGTCTCAACGTTATCAAGATTATGCCTGAAACGGCTATAAAATTTGGCTCATATGAAGCGGCGAAGCGTGCTCTTGCCAACTTCGAGGGTCATGGAGATGCCAAGAGGCTCAGCTCGTGGTCAAAATTCGCCTCGGGTGGTCTTGCTGGCATGATTGCACAGTACGTTTGATCAAACTTCAAGCCAACTGTAAACTAACGTTTGTGTAGGGCTTCGGTCTATCCTCTTGACACACTAAAGTTTCGCCTACAATGTGAGACCGTCAAGGACGGCCTTCAGGGCGTCGCTCTAGTTCGCCAGACAGCCGTCAAGATGTACGCAGACGGCGGCCTACGCGCGTGCTATCGAGGCTTGACCATGGGTCTTATTGGAATGTTTCCCTACAGCGCTATCGACATGGGCACTTTCGAACTACTAAAAAAGTCTTACAAGTCCTACTATGCCAAACAAGATAACATGCACGAGGACGACGTCAAACTAGGAAACATTGCTACAGGAATCATCGGTGCCTCATCTGGAGCCTTCGGTGCTAGTGTTGTCTATCCCTTGAACGTGGTACGAACACGACTTCAAACCCAAGGCACGGCCATGCATCCGGCGACATACACTGGTATCTGGGACGTTACAAAAAAGACAATCCAGCGAGAAGGCTACCGCGGATTGTACAAGGGACTGACACCTAACTTGCTGAAGGTTGCGCCCGCTCTAAGCATTACTTGGGTGGTATACGAGAATTCGAAGAGGATCCTCGGCTTGAGCTAGTAGCTAAACCTAGCTTTGCAATGAAGGGGGACGAACACGCGAAACTAAGGGAAACGCTCCCCAATACTTATAACCGACATTTACTATACGCGCACACGCAAATTTCACATCGACATTCAGGAAAGCGGGGATCTTAGCGATTGGATGGCATTGCGTTACGATGGGGGAATATTCTGGCGTTGAAAGGATTGATATATCAAGAGGTTGAAGGTGACCGGCAGCCAATGTCTACGGACAGGGTGGTGTTGCGGCTGATGCTACATGTTTTTCATTTTTCGAGGTGCGGGAGTCGTGGTTAGAATTGGATGAACATGTCTTTGTTCATGATAGAAGTCGGTATAAGGAGAGGCGAGGAAGTCTCACAACGAATCCATCAGTTTCTTTGATTACGTCTCAGATGATCATGACGACTGGTCTTAAAACATGTGAGTGAATCTGGACTAAGTTGGAGGTTGTGAATCGCATATTGGATCGTCCTGTAGAGGGGCACACTCATCAAAATCTCAAGCCTCTGTAGAGACCGAAAAGGTGTAAGGCCTTCCTATCCCAACAGTCAATCTGTAAAATAGTGGAAGCACCTGCTTCAACACCGCGGGGCAGAACTCGGCGATGTGGGGCCGGTCCCGGCGCAACGGTTCCCCGCTGTCGGCCGTGCGATTCCTAAAGCATCTCACCAAAGATAGAGCAATGACTTTTGTTGATGAATAGATAGAATACGGTCAATCAAGAACTTGAAAGCGACACGACATGATGTAATCTTACATAATGGATGAGTTGAAAAGAAAAGCTGCGATAATGAAGAAACCTCTCTTCAGCGCACATCTCAAATTGTCTGGGGTTCCCCAGCTACCTACTCTGCAGATGTGACAGGATATTCCCACTATTAATCAGCCCTATCAGGTTATTCCCGAAACCTAAACGTCATTTCAACTAATTCTTGTCTCTTCTGCATCCATACCTTGCTGTCCAAGAGATCCATCACAAGTTGTCGTCAGCCGCATGTCAAAACTCGCGGCCTTTGATGCAGGGCTTACGCAATTGCGCAACCATCGGAGGAATTGAGCTTGCACAGGAATGGCAGTTGGCAAGGGTTAAGAGAGAGCTGCGGGGTTGAGTTGAGGATTGGGGAACTTTTGCAAAGCGATAGAGGATCCTTGCCAGGATTGAAGGTGGCGGGATATGGTAGAGATAAGACGAGAGAAGAGATGAGAATGCGGCTTGAGAAGTTATGACAGAGAAAAGACAAGAGCAGGGCAGAGGAGAGGTAATTCGAGCTGTAGAGATATTACGATATTACCACGATGATGCATTGAATATCAAGACTATGGAGCAATTGCGCGGCTTCAACGTACTATGATATACGAAAACATTGGATATGGTTGAATATTACTCCGCTTCATGACTTTTTGGACCAGCATCTCAAGACTCACCCACCAACTTGTCCCCAAAACGGCCATAGCGTGATCGGTCACCGTCCTTACATGATCAGAAACATCTCATCCCAGCAACATTTTCCCATGGCAATACGTAGAAAGCTCTACTACGTAGTAGTCTAGAACGTACAGTACTGTACAGTAGCTGCAGGGAAGAAAAAGAAAACCGCTGTAAGCAAGACCTCTTCCCCTCTTTTTCCGTGCCGCAGTTCAACTTCATCTTTCTCTCTTTCGTCTCGTAACTTTCAAGAGCCATCTCAATTATCTCGCGATAGACGGCGTGAGCACGCCGAGATTCCTTTTGTGAATAGCGCCGCGTACGCAAATTGTTGTCTTACTTACGAAAGTGCTTCCTTTTTCACAGAGACGTCTGGATCGTTTCGTATTCTCCGTCTTACACGCCCCCAGGTCCCACAATCATACGCCCATAGGAAACAGAGAGAAACAATGCCTGCTCCGTACTCTGACAACCTCTACTCTGCCGACACTGACGATGAACCCGATGCCCTCTCGCCTACAGACGGTTACTTCCACGCGTCGTCTGCGTCGTCGTCATCTCGCTCTCCCCATGTTCCAAACGTGCTCGTCGAGGATCCTACGCAGCCGAGCCGCGATACAAAAATCCAAGAAGCTGAGAGGGAGAGGCGGTTGTTAAATACTAGAGGTTCTGCTGGAGATGAGCCTGGAAATGCTGCCTCGTCACATGGTGGCTCAGAGGAAGCAGGTGGTTCTGAGAATCCTATTGCATTGACACCTCCTTCACATTCGCAAAGCGCTTCTTCGCCTGTGTTTGCTCATCCTGTTGATGCACCACCTGCTTATTCTCCTTCACCTACTTCGCCTACGACAGTAAACAACTATCAGACCTTTGCCTCGACAGCTACAATGGGTCGACCCGAGGAGAATCAGCCTCTGATTGCTCATGCTCCTCAGTCTATGAGCAACCCATCCAACCCAAGTCAACCACCCTCCCGCTGGCAAAGATTTAAAGATTCTGTCGCAAACATCAACATTAGGAAAAAGGTCAAGACGGTCCTTGCCGCGCTTGTTATCTTTTCAGTCGTCTTTATGATTTTTAGCAGCTTTACCCTGCGTTCAAACCATGGTGTTCGTCCTCTCGTCCCGTATCATATTGTGTGCTTACTGACCCGGTTTTCTAGTCGCACTCGAATCCTGTTAAGGACGATGACCCTGTTGCACCTCCCTCCAAGGACCGTGACGACTTTACCTGGACGCCCTCTCGATCATGCCTCAACAAACCTCATCGCTTTGCTAGGGTCATTAGAGAAGTAGATATTCGACCCGAGCGCAACCTGAGCCTTGTGCAGACCGTCAAGGATACCCACGGATACAAAGGATGGACTACTCATATTTCTGGAGAGATCATTCTTCGTCCTGCAGAGGACTCATCGCCTGCTAATATCGAGCTGGAAGTTATCTCCAACAACGATGGTCTCCAAATCGAGCTTGAATTTGACAAGGAGACGCAGCTCTTGAAGTTGATTGTCCCACGCAAGATCGAATGGGAGTCATCGGATAAGGCTCCTTGTGTCCAAGTTCGTGCCACGATCTGGGCGCCTCGCGCATCAGTCATCGGCGCCCTCAGCATTGACACACTGCAACTTGATGTCAAGATTGAAGAGGGATTCGTCCTCGGAGCTTTGGGAGGTGTCAACATTCGAAGTGCTAGCGGTGACATCACTGCACCTGGTATCAACGGAAACAACCAAGATAAGGACGTGGTCCCTTATACCCTCTCTTCTCGCGAGATTCACATCCGCACGGCCAGCGGCGATGTCAAAGGATGGTATCCCCTCTACGACCTTCTCGACATCGAAACCGTCTCGGGCGACATCAGCACCAACGTGGGACCAAAGCCAGTTAACCCCCAGGATGTAAGACCCGCCACGTTCCGCGTGCGCTCCGCTTCTGGAACAGTCAAGGTCGATGAGCCACTTGACAGAGCTCAGAATGCTCCCCGCCCGGACCGCGAGTTTCCACCCCGAGACTACACTGTAGACTTCACCACTGCTTCAGGGGATATCACGGCCGACGTGGCTGTGAGCTCGTATGCGTCCTTTGGATCGCAATCTGGCGATCTCAAGATCCGTGTTTGGCCGGTGCTGGATTCGAACTTGTTGACTTTGGTGAACAAGGCGAAGCCATCTCTTAAGACTGACACAAAGAGTGGTCATACGCAAGTGACGGTTCTAGAGCCTCTGTGGACAAGTCTTGCTACCATCGGCGTAACAATTCCTCCAGTGAGACCTTATGACCCAGAGGACGACCACGAACCATACATTATCCTGCCCGAGGACTCTGAAGAGGTTGATATTGCCTTCAGCAAGCCCGCGCTCTCGGTTCTGTCGTCCAAGCACAAGTCTGTCAGCGGAGGCATCAAGCTCTTCTACCCCGGATCATGGGAAGGTCTCCTATATGCGCAGTCTATCTCTGGCTCACAGGACTTTCAGGGCAAGGGTCTGCAGATCACTCACGAGGGTGGATCGTTTCCAAGGATCATCAAGGGGCATAAGGGCAAGGGCTACTCTTCGCTCGAAGTTGATACCGTGTCTGGCGACCAATTCGCCTTGATTGGAGAGAAGGATAGTTAAGCGAGAAACACGACGGGAAAGTAACATGAGGCGTTATGGCGTTTGTGATGATATATGGCAATTTGCTTGCGTGGACAGCATCATTCGTTAAGATTAGGATACCATATCGTTCGTTGAACGTCGTACACATGCTAGCGCAGCATATGCGCAATGTTAATGATTCAAACATGATCAATTTAAGTACAGAGCTCAGCTCCATCAGTCGCATGACTGTCCCAAGTCCAACCAATCCCAAGCTGGTTGTCCTGTATCTATATAAACGTATAAGTCAAGTTAAATATCAATCAGAAATAGCGTTCCGAACCGCAGGGAATAAAGAAGATAAACACAAAGGAATTCAACAGTATGTCCAAGCATGGGGTATCCGCAAAAAGAATCCAAAAAGCAGAACATCAGGTCATAAAAATCGTTGCATCGCATCAACGCAACCACTAGTTTTTCGTCCAATGCGAGTCTGATAACACATATCAGTTCAGTTGGCGACAAGCCCTACCGCTGCCTGATCCTCCATTACCCAAGGCAAGTCTCGGTTCCCAACGTTGACGCAGGTGAGATAGGTGATGCTGTCTGGGGTGCGTGTGGTTCCGCCCATATCGAGCTCGAGGTTGCTGCCCATGAGGGGTCGTACGACCTCTCGGGCCATAGACTTGAGCTCATCGAGACGCTTCTCGAACCTCCGGAGGTTGTCCCGGCTGTAGAGCTCCGGCGTTAGCTTGAGGAAGCGCTTGCAGTCATCGTGCCCGAGAAAAGATGCGGGATTATTGGAGCCGAGTTGGCGATATGCATGACCGACAGCATTCAACGGCGGGGCGGCGGGGGGTAATGCGGCGACGCTGCGGCTGCCATCACGAGAGGTTGTCCTGCGTCGCTGATCGGGAGGCGGCTGCGGAGAGGTGTTGTCGGCCAGCCATTGGCGGAAGAGGCTTATGGACAGCCAGTCGAGATAATTGTTGCTTGGGCCGACACGTTCACCACGGCTGTTGGTGAGCCCAAGGCGGAAGAGGCGGCCTTCGATGCGGCCGACAGTATCTTCGAGTTCATCCACCTTGTCCTCGATAATATCTAGGACGATATCGGGCAGGGCTGCACGAAGGCTGCGTTCACCGACCGGCCACTGCCCAACGACATGAATCAGGGCTTCCTGAAAGATGACCCTACTGCGAGCTAGGAACCCAAGGCGCAGATATGAGATTGGGTATTTGGCGATTTGCTTCCATAGCCGTGACTGGAACTGCAGCATGTGGTGATCAACTCGAGGTCCCACCACAACCAGGGCGTCATATTGGTCGGCGAGGTTGAGCAAACTCTTGCATTGGACATATGCGTCAGCGACGTTGACACCATCTAGGACGGGCGGGTAATTGTAAAAGATTCGAAAGAGGTTGTCGTAGTCGC
Organism: Fusarium stilboides; assembly: GCA_014822085.1. Lineage (NCBI taxonomy): Eukaryota > Fungi > Ascomycota > Sordariomycetes > Hypocreales > Nectriaceae > Fusarium > Fusarium stilboides. The sequence continues at coordinate 63,160 of JAASAY010000089.1, forward strand.
GCATCAAGTCCTCGTCGGCTTGCGATAGCTCTGGAGCTGGGGGTGGGTGGTTAGAGGAGAGGCTGAGATTGGCGACAGAACGGAAAAATCCACTGGAGCTTGACGAGTTGGAAAGCGAGCGCGAATGCGAGTGTGAATGCTTGGAGCGACTGTGAGAAGAGCGCGAGTCCCTCGAACTGATTGTAGACGGAGCTGATGCCGGACCAAACATGGACTGTGTAGGATCTCGCGACGATTCGTCTCGTTGAACCAGCATAGGAATATCGTTGGGTCTAGCGCCTGGGTCTAGTTCGTATCGCCATCTCTTCCTTGGAGGGTGAATGCTGCCCCGTTGCGACAATCTGCCATCGTCGCTTCCATTGATGGGATCCGGTTCGCCGTCCTCGCCGATTCGGGAGAGCTCATTGCCAGCCGGTAGAGCACGAGCGCGGGACCATTGGCTTGATGTACTAGTTTCAAAGAAACCGCTGGAGCGCGTAAGAGTATGGCGATGAAGTAGATAGCGATTCTGCACGGGAGCAGCGTCGGGAGGTGTGTCGCGCGCGCGGACTATGATTTCGACATCGCCGCTGCTAAAGACGGGAAAGTCATTGTGAAGTGCGTGGGTAGTACCGCCAGTATGAGATCGATTGTAGCGGCTCTTCGATCGGGAGTGTGATTGAGATTGACGGGAGACGACCGAGGAGGGACCACGGCGGGAGACTGAGGAGGAGGTTGGAGGCTCCAGCGTGGACACCATGAGGACTTTTGCGATATTAATATAGAGTGAGTGATGATGATGGTTCGGGTATCTGCCGCGGCAGAGGGAGAATGTGGCGGAGTAAAATAGATGGGAGGCTAATGATGGCGGCGATGATGGTGATGGTGATGTAAGGTTAAAGTGCGTGAATCACATGGGCGAGATGTTTTGGTTTGTTGCGGAGCGACAAGACAATTTAGCGGGAGGAACCGAAATGAGACGAGACGAGACAAGATGAGACGCGATAGAGGGTATAGCAAGAAATGAAAGAGACAGAGTTTGAGAGTAGAGTCGAGTAGAGAATAAAACAATATAAAAATAAACAAGACCGTGACTAGTAAGTAGTACTGTATGTAGATGCAGATGCAGATGCAGGGAGGATGGGAGGGAGCTTGTAGTTGGGTACAAACAGTACAAGGATGACCTGTGATGGTGGCACGAGGACAACAAGAGGATGCAGTAGCCAAAGATTCAAAGGTAATGGAGCATCTTCCAAAACATGCATTTGCCAATATCCACTTCAAGGCTGTTTCGCTAGGGCCCTCTTTATGCCTTGGAGGCGAATCACTCAACACCTTGACAGGGGTTGATGAGGGTCTTTTATTACCCGCATACTAGCGAGTCTTTGATGAACCTGTACTGTAAATAAGTGAACGATAGGTACTGTAATGTTAAGAGTCCGACATGGCTTTTGTTTCAGGTGTTACGAAAGTAGTTGACGAGTTATGACGATTCTTTGTTTATTTACCAAAAGTATAATCGCGACTAATTAGTTGTTTTGGCTGTGGTTGGATCCACAAACCGTTGTACTCTGAGACGACTTCTAGAAGCTTGTGATTACAGGGACGACCACCACATCTGACAAGACTCAATTACCGTTAATTGATTTATAACAGGGTCCTTGGCGAGAAAAAAGGGCTGAACACAAAGTTTAATTGCTAGAACTGAAGTAACTGTAGCAATTATAAGTTCTTTGAACTTGCAGAACGTTGGATCCCAACTCGATGGACCCTTTACATCTAGGAAACCTACAGGATATACTAGTCACAGGTACTCTTGACTGACGTGTCAATATGATTCTTTTGAGTTATAGTGGGAGCAACAATCTTGTTCAATGTTGAGTTTAGAACCCAAGATCAACCCCGGCCCCACTAGCTCGGCCGGAATTCGAACAAAGAGACCCACCCAAGCTTGAATCCCGACATCACCACTTTTTCTTTCAGCAATATTAGCATATCCACGCCAATTGCGCTCCAGGCTCCTACTGGAAATATAATGGAATGACTACGGCGGCTCGTGTCTTTCATCACGCCCCTCGGCCAATCTCACTCTCCGAGTTTAGAGATGCCGTCGAAGCGACATGTCGCCCGCGGTTCCCAACCGCCCGCTCCGCTAGGTCTCAGCGCATAGGTATGTTGTTTCGATATTCTCAGGCAGTATCTCATATGCTGACTATTGTTACCAGTTCTGGCAATTAGCGGAGGCGTTGACTCTATGGCCCTCGCTTTCCTCATGTCCAAACTCCTCCAAACATTCCGCGGCATCAAAATCGCCGACAATCCCACCTACCATGCCATGGCCATTGTTGTCGATCACAAACTACGTGATGGAAGTGCCACGGAAGCTGCAGCGGTAGCAAAGGAATTGCGCAAGATGGAGATTAAGTCTAGCGTCAATGGTCTGACGTGGAAGGAAGAGAAACGCCACGGCCTCGATCCTCGCCAGCTCCCCAACGTCGAAAGCCTAGCTCGAACCTACCGATATCGCACCATTGGCCATCAATGCAGCTATATGGGTTGTACGAGTCTGTTCTTTGCACATCATCGGGACGACCATTACGAAACGGTACTTATGCGCTTGCTCGGTGGACATGGATATCGAGGCCTGCAGGGAATGAGAGAAGCCAACTCGATCCCCGAATGTTACGACATGCATGGTGTCTACAAGAGCGGCCTGATTGATGATCAGCTGAAAGAAACCCCATCGCTTAGTTTTCGACCAGCTGTCCGCGAGATGAGACTTTTAAGGTCCATGATCCGAGAAGAGCTGGCCGGCGAACCCGTACCCAAATTGATGCGCTTCCGTCAGGATCTTGTCGAGTCGTACCCAGGCTCGGAGGGGCTTGAAAAATTCTCCGATGTTCCTTACCTCAAACCTTTGGAGGTTGAAGACGGCGGCGTCATGATCTACCGACCTCTGCTTGGGTTTGATAAAGATAGACTCATTGCTACTTGTGAGGCGAACAAAGTCCCCTGGGTGGAAGATCACACCAACAAGGACCCTACCCTGACGACACGGAATGCTATTAGGCATCTGGTTCGAAACTATGAATTGCCGAAAGCATTGCAAAAACACGCCATCTTGGCTCTGGCCAAAAGATCTAGACAGAGAACCGAGTTTGAAGAGGCGGAAGCTAGTCGTTATCTTGTTCGAGAGGCCGTCATTAAGGATTTTGACCCAAACGCGGGAACCCTGTTGGTACAGTTCCCGACACCGCGCCCATTTAACAGATGGCGCAAGAGGCGCTCGTTAAACCCAGACAACGAGCTGCGGAAGGAACATCGGAAATTCATCATGACTATTGCAGTCCGAAAACTGATTGATTTCGTCACTCCGGAATATCACCTGCCGCCCCTTGCAAACCTCGAGAACACGGTCAACACCCTCGTTCCCGGTATTGGTCCCAAGGCAACCTCGCACCCAAAGGCATTTACCACGGCTGGCGTGCTTTTCGACCCGATCGTTAGTGGAACATCTGTCAAGTGGTTTCTTTCTCGAGCGCCTTATACGTCAAAACAGCCCCTTCCTACAGCAAAGCTCCACGGAGCTGCAGACCACCACCTACGGCCACCTAAACAGGTAGCTGAGGCGATCGCTGCAGCCAACCCTTCATTTGGCCACGCTGGATGGAGAAGAGCTAAGGCGTTTGACGGCCGTTTCTGGGTGCGCATCGGCCACAATAGATGGCCGATGTGGCAGGTCCAACCTTATCGCGCAGAGCATGCCAAAGCGTTCCGCAAGGCACTGCCTCCGCTGCGAAGGGCACGACTGGAGAAGCTACTTAAGCACTACGCACCTGGAAAGGTTCGCTATGCGCTGCCAGCTCTCTACAGCGTAGATCGTGAGCGAGACCCGTATTCACAGCATGTGACGACGACGCTCACGTTGCTTGCGCTACCTACGTTGGGGATCCATATACCTGGTCTAGAAAGATGGGTCAAGTATGATGTGCGGTATAAGAAGGTTGATATCTCACTGCTGGGACACCAGCCTAGACAGGAGAAGAGGAATCTGACGGTGCATCGACCATTGTTTGGGCCAGCGTATAAGAGGAGGCGGCGATTGATGGGCAAGTACGGCCCGCAACGGTGAGTATGTATTTTTAGGCAGTGTATCATAAACATAGGCGCAAATTATACCCTCAGTTCATCCTTAGCTTAATGCTCAGTGCTGTTCCAAGACTTGTCTTAAAACTCGTCCCAAGTTATTCTAATTTTCATGATTGAAGTTGATGGCCCGTAAATCAGGACAATGAAAGAGGTGAGCTGAGACTAGCTGGCTGTGGACGCAGGAGTCGCTGCGAGAAACACCAAACCCCAATCTCAAAACCTTGGGGAAGACGAGGGGCTCTTCTAGAAGTAACCCTGGAGGTCAAGCAGAAAGCAGCTCACTGGCGCAGTCTGCTGGAACCGATCGACGGTTGCCTCGACAAGGGTCTTGAGAAAAAGTAGGTAGGTTGGTATACTTATAGAGCCCCTTGCCGCCTGATACTGAGCCTGGATACATTCGTGTCCCAGTTTATAAGCATATCGGAAATAACTTCTCAACAATGTAGACCATAGAGTACAGTAGCCAGAGACCATGTGAGCCCGCAAGGTGGCAGGCGACTTGAGAACACCAAGGCAACCTACTCTTTCGTCACCATCGCCAAATTCCCGACAGGCATATTCCCTTTTCTCTTTCCAACACACTACCCTTGCGTCTACAGCCCTCCGTTACTTCTCTGAACTTTCACTGTATGCCGTTCAGCTCTTGGAATCACCCCTTTCTTACTCTTCTTGTTCCAGCATTGCCTAACTGGCGTGAGATCATAGATGCGCTGGACCCCTGCTGCCTCTCCTCTCCTCTCCTCTCCAGAGCACCCTATGTCTCACTCACCACCACTCCCAAAGAGATATAGAGGGGGAAGATTGGTTATTGCTTGATCAAGGCATACAGCTGGGGAAACGAAGCTGGAGACGGGGGCTCTAGACAGCCTTTAGAGGCTGAGCAGAGAGGCTCGCCACGGCCGATCGGAACAGATCTTGAGGCTGCAGAGGAAGGTCGGGCCATCAGGGCCTCGAGTGCTGAACTAAGGACCTTAATGGCAAGATGAGGGCTTCGTTGAGCTTGTGCGGGCAGTGGTGGCTGCAAAGGGAGGTTATCAAGGGGGGTGGCCGAAAGCTATAAGAAGAGGTCGAGGCGTCCTGAACTGCAAAGCTCTGGCGGGTCTCCCAGAGGAGCTCTGTAGCTAGCATTTCAAAGAAAGTCAGCTCTCGAAACCCCTTCTTTGCGGCAGCGGTTAGGGCTTTGTAGGAGTCTAGCCGCGATAGGTACTAAATCAGCATTTGCCATCGAACCAAACTAAGAACTGAACCATACCTGGGGCTCCATTCAAGATACGTTCGCCGGAAGCATAGTCCAGGGGGAGAGACGGTGCACGCGCACAGGCTTGGAATGAATGCCACGAATGAGGACATGGCTCATTGCTTGAAGGGCGATGAGACATAGGGTCCCGAGGTTACTGAACTTGGGCGTGTAGATAGCGCCGGTAAGGGAAGTGGTCATTCTGATAATATGAGACACAGAGCTAAGTTGCTTCTCTGTATAGGAGGTCAATATGTAAGAGCCATTCTTGTTCCGAGTCTTCCGATGAACGCGGGCACTGCTGTAACAGCCCCACGACTCTCGTTTGAAAGCCAAGCCAATAAACGAGCCGTGAGATGCGGCAGTCATCGCTTACAGATGAGTTCGAAACCTGATGACAGCGGGGATCTCCTGACACAGGGTTCCATCATGCAGGACGAATACGCATAAATCTCCGTTGCCCCCATGGATCGTGACCGCCTGCTACGTTTCTATCGCTGAGCGTGCAACAGGAGCTTTCCCTCGGCCTGTCGTTCTGCTATAAGGGCGGCTTGCAAAGATCGCATGGGAAGGGTGTATCGGAGGGCTATTTGGGAGAGCTTGGATAGGTGGAATAGGGAGGTATAGAGATCTTTCGGGGAGTGTCGCAGCGATATGGGAGGGGAAGGAGGGCATAATCTGCTGGGCAGACTTGAAGAGGCTCGACGGGGGGCATGAGGGCTGGTTAGGGAGGCTCGTAGCTGGCTGGGAAGGAGAAGTGCAGGGCTCTGGCAGCCGACGCAACGAAGCCAAGTAAAAGCAGCGGTTGTTGTAGGTTGCAAAGAAAGCTCGGGTCGCAAGAATCACAGTCTGACTTGTGTAGGATCTTGGAGGGAGGCGAAGGATCTGTTAGAAGTGATCCAGACAGTCGAAGCAGAAAGCAGCGAGCTGGAACTTGCTCGATAAGGCGAACCTGCTCAGACTCATGACGAGATTTGAACGGTTAGCACTCTGGTCTGTCAGAGGGCTCACAAAATGAGGCGGGTAGAACTTACTTGTAGACTAGCCAAGCTGATATTTCAGCGTCTCTGCGTTGGCTCCTCGATGAGGATTTCCAGGCAACACCACGTGGAGGTGCAGAGTCCGACTTCGTTCCCCGACTCTACTTAGAGGCCCATCCCCATGAGAATGGCTGCGTCCATCAGGAGAGAATAACTCGTCAACCGATAGACACACTGTGTCTCGTCCACCCGGAGGGAGAGACGGTACCTCAAATCAACCCATGGGGAGAGGCACATATAACCTCGTGTAATCTTACTCCATGGAGTAGGAGAGGTAGGATAGGGTGTACTTACAGAGGTCCCGCAATAGCGTGCTTTTGAGCAGCAGTACGAAGGAGACGTGAACCCTTTAGAATAACGCAGGCTGGATGGTCTTGGTTGGCATAAGGATCAACCTCTTGAGGAGGACCTCCGTCGCCCTCAAACCGAACGCCGCGGGTGTACAATGTTCTATTATAGGACACCACACAAAGAACAAGGGAGTTGCTCATCCTGTTACGCTCACCGATTTGGAACCATTCTTTGATATTGTTAACCTGTTTCATTTCCTGGCCCCAGATAGACTTCGTTTTTTTAAGAGACCATCGCGTCTCCGGCTCCATCACCACCCCCCGATTTTGGCCCAGAGGGCTCGTTCTTCTTCGGGTTTTTACGACCCCGGCGGCGGTTCTTCTTGACCCCATTTCGGGGCTCGGGAGCAGTCTGAGTAATGCCCATTAGGGCCTGTAATTCGCGGCTGTTAGTCTAATCCGATATTGCTGGACTGAATGTACTTACCCGAAGCTGGGCGACCGTGACGCCCGCGGGAAGACGAATAGACCCAGGGGGGAGGGGAACTATCCAGTGTTAGAACGTAATTACCAAGTACAATAGCGAATAGGTAATACGAACTGTTCTCAGGTGCCTGACGGCACTCCTCGGGACGGTGTGTCCCCCACTTGTGGCAGTGGGGGCACCGGTGCCCGGACTTCGGCTTGGGAGCCTCGGCGATGGTGGTGGTGTTGGTGGTGGTGGTGGTGGTTTTGGCGGTCGCGGCCGCGGGAGGAGAAAAGACAGGCCTCTCAGAGAGAGGACCCGCGCCGACTCGCCAGTCACTAGACTAGGATTGTGTTAGTTGGTCCGAACGGTTCATCTCAGTAAGACCTCGATGTATCTTACGTTCATGATGAATGCGTGAAAACTAAGATCAAAGAGAATGTCAGAAAGGTGATATCATAGGTAGTTGGTAGTACTTACAAATTTTAAAACGACGTTTGTCGAGGGCCTTTAATTAACTTAAAACGCCTAAGATCAAATGTTAGTAATGATTGCCTGTCAAAAAGGGAAAGGAAAGGTGACTTACGAGAATTTGACGATGACTGAGGAGGAAAGAAGAAGGAAAAAAAGGAAAGGAAGGCATTGCCTTGGAGTTTTGGGGACTTGCATGTTGAGTTGCGGGGCTACACGTCCTTTGCCTACTATTCCTGAGTCTCAATATTTGGTTGTCTAGATTTATATACGATTTGCTAGTTAATTTGGACGCGTCTATATCTAACCTCAGAGCCCCACGGCAGCGAGGGTTCCACTATTAATTCGAGCCTATGATTGGTCGCACATAACTACACGGCACGCCCAGGCTGCTGCTGTGAGCACAGAAGATGGGCGCCACTCCATGGCCCGAGAGTAGTTGCGAAAGCCAGAGGTTGCCCATCGGTTAGTGGTTATGCATTGTAAGTTCATGGGCAGTCGTGTAAAAGATTTATTTGAAGGACGTCACAACAAATCTATTGAATTCGCATATAGTGACTGAACTGAGCTGTAAGATATCATACAACTCGCGCAGGTGATCTTTGCAAGTCTTTTACAAGTTAATTTCCATTGAAAAAATGCTCTCTGTTGTTAACAGGGGCTCAATGCCGCCCCATTCAGTTCGTCTGATCAACTACCAATTCACCGCTGCGAGCGTCTCTCCCCTAGCTACTGCTAGAGACTAGCTGACCAGGTGGTCTACTAAATAACCGGCATTCTGCGTAACCTTAGGTAAGAGATAATAAGATAGTACAAGCACTTTAGGATATATTTAGTCTAAAATATGCCCTACTTATTATAGTAACTTATCCTAAAGTTACGCATAATTTACTGATCCGCCTGCCGGCCAAGCAAGATACTCAGAACGGTCTCAAGTTCGATATCACTCTACTTGAACGCCGCATTGAAGACACTGAAACGCAACTGAAGAAGGACATCCCTGCGCTTCAGAAGAAGGTTTTCGACCTTGAAAAAGAGGTTTCTGTGCTCAAAAACACACTGAATGTGGTTGTCACTTGGATTGGAGAGCGGGATGCGTAGATCAATGGTGGTGACCATGAGATGGCAACTTGAGCAATGGGTTCCTAGTCCATATACCTACTGAGAAGGAGTTGTACCCGGAAGGAACACAGAAGACCACATCTGTAACAACTGAATCACGACAAGCGTCTCTGGTTTCTTTTGTCAAAGTTTTATCCAACTTCATGGTGTTAGACAGGCCGGCGGGCATCATCGCTGACCCGATAGAGAAGAGACAATCGCCTTACGCCCATCAGCATGATACATAATTTGCTCTGTGGGGTACCCATGCTGACTGATGCAATATGCAGGACACACTATTCAAGGCTCCATTACACGTTATAAACAAGCGTCGAATATATGCCCTTGGGCTGAGGGCCGTTGCAGCAGTGCCCGTGTTTGTGAAAGACTCAGAACAAGAATGGCTATTACGTATTGACCTCCTTCGTCTAAAGGAGCAACTAAGTCTTATAGACTCTGTATTGAGATGGGATTGGATGAACTGAAGGTTTATTATGGGATGCCCTCGCCTTCATGCAAGAGCCATGGTCCGTAGCCATAGCCTCGAAGTAGAGTTGAGTTAGCCGAAACGCGATGATAGCCTCGGGTGCATTGCCGCGCTCTTTATGTCCCTAAAAGCCCGTTCCTACTGAGAGCACCTGCGAGGCCGAAGCCAACAGGTATCTAGTTGTCTTAAAGGCGTTTCAAGTCTGTCTCCACAAGCTAGCACGTGGGATAGAGATGAGGTTCAGAAGTAGATGGCCTTGAGCGGCCCTTCCATAGCTCTTCGCGGGATATGGATTTGGCTAGCGCGCAACTAGTCCAACAAGAAGCAAGGCGCTGTGGCGGACTGCACCGAGAGTTATCCCATCGTCCCAAACGATTCTTAGTTTTCGTGTTTAAAGTCGATGGCCGGAAGCTAGGACAAGGAAGGAAGTGAAATGAGGTTAGCTGAGTTGTCATGGGCCACAGAGCATTCTACTTGGCCGGTCAATCTCTAGACGCAGTAATAGCGTCTGGTGGTCATCCATTGACGCCAGTCACTTGCGACATTGTAGAAGGAGTTGCACCTTCCTTCTTTCTGTGATATTTTTGGCATATGGTTCGGGCCATGCCGCGCCAACGGTTAGACGTCATCCGTGTGGGGTAAAGCTAAAGTGAACAATGCACTGCCCAATGCGGTAAGTCGATCGCCTGAAACCTTGAAGTGATCATTAATGTTTTCCACTTCATCTCATGGATAACTTTGAGAGGCAAGATATATGATCAATACCATAAATAGATTCTGCTTTACGGAGTCTATAAGTATATGGCATTTGAAATTAAAGTTCTGTCTAAGATCCCAAAGAATTACATTTAGCAGCACGGGAATCATTTGCTTTTCTTCAACCTTTGCACACCTAATAGAGCATTTCACACCTGGTCAAACGTTCACTAAGAAGCGTATACCGTTACTGTTCCTGCCTGAATTATAAAATAACCTTCGAGTACCAAAGATATCATCGTTAGGGCATATAATTAGCAAAAAACAAAGCTTTAACGTCAGCGACAGGATTCGAACCTGCGAGGCCGAAGCCAACAGATATCTAATTGTCTTACGAGACCTTTCAAGTCTGTCTCCTTAACCACTCGGACACACTGACTTGTTGTTGAGATTCGAAGAAATATTGAAATCTGTATACCCCGACATCAAAACGCTTGGTGTTGAGATATCCAGCACTTTTACCTGCCATCGCGCCTTCCGTATATAAAACCATGGTAAACCTTCCTCTTTAGAAGTGGAGGGTCCGCCGTGCCCGCTTTTCTTCATAGGAAATCACGAAACTCAGCCTGCTCCCCAAAGTACAATTGCTAAGTGAAGCCGCGATATCTACAATTTGTTAACGATCTATGACGTCCATGATAGTCAGTTGCCTCAAACACGATATAGTACAAAGGTTATTTATTGTCCAGGATGTGTTCTCACCCCCAATGCGCATCTACATATTGGCTAAAGCAGAAATGGCCGAGGGCAACACAACATCCCCATTCCGGACAAGCATCTCTGGCAACCTAAAGAAAAAGCCTTACATAGTAGGGAATTAAAGAATATGCATGAAATTTGAGTTGGTTGAAGGCCTCGTTACGTTGCCTAAAGGTGCCCACCCACAGTTCGCAGCCGTCTCAGTTCGATACTGCCTCAATTCTATGCCTTACGCTGGCCTCAAAGGCAATTCAAGCTGACAACTTGTTCATATTCGCCTCAAATCGATGCCTTGGTAAATGATAGGGTTGGGTGTCGATGGGGTAGTGAGGCTATGCTCGGGTAGCAGTATAAGCCGTGAATGAGGCAAGCAGTTACCCTATTGGAATTGAACGCGACCGGGATTTAATAAGTGAAGCTTGGTACAATCACGATCCTAGTATAATCACAGGAAAGCAGGGATTTTACTTAATCCTATGACACATTTTGTAAAAGATATGAACTCAACAACTTTCATAAACTCTGTCGTGTCAGCAGAATTGGTGATGACTGTTTCGCTGCTGGGGTAGCCCAATCACGGTCTCGGACAGCATTGCCACAATCATTAACGCTTAGCTACTGCCTGATATTTGGCCAGATATATCTTCTCACTCTTTTGTTCGTTTTATTGATTTATAAGAGTAGGGTATGTAACATCTTTTCTTCGATCGCGTTGGTAATCCATTCTGTCTTGTACAACGACACCTTGTCAAACTAGATCCGAGACTCAACCTTAGCCAACAACAAATCAAAGGACACGGTGTTAAAGACACAAATTCAAGAACAAGCATAGTGATCCTCCTTGTTTGTCCCAAAGCATGCCCGTTTCTGGATGCTAATATTCTTAGTTGATCATCCTAGCCCAACGACTCATAGCAAAGAGCTTTCCTAGACAACGCCGAAGAACGAATGAAAACGTAACGAAAAGCAAGAAACATCGAATAATGGTTCCCAATCATCCGGCCTGTCGTACCAGGAGACTGTCGCGAAACGCGCTGAAAGGGCCTTGATGCAAGTGTATCGGAGGCGATCAATGACAGAAGTCTGCACATTGCCGTCACGTCGCCCAAACTAAAGGCTCTTTGAGAGAAACCTATTATCTCAACGGCTGTCAAGTGTCGGTATGCCAGCTCAATAATATCTTTCAGCCCGACTCCGAGCCGACCCCCGATGTCGCGGCCGGCTGGTCTCCACTTGTACCGACGTTTGGGCCCGCTGTCCGGGCCGCCAGCCGGCAGGATATAAGTTTGGGATCTGCGGAACCTCGTGGTATTGTCTTGCTCTTTGGAACATTTCTTCATCTATCAATCCATATTGATATGCATGGTCGACAAAGTAGAAATCCGGACGCATGTCTTCCCAGGACTTGCCATTACGGAAATGCTTTGCGATATGATGCATCCGTTTTCGATAACAAGCCTGAGACTCGGACTGACTCTGTGAGGCTGCTTCCCATGGTTCATGGTTGCAAAACCAACAGACGGAGACCAAAGGAAAGATACCGCCAAGGTGGTCATTCGCGATATGCGCAATCCAGTCGGCTTCCTCGTCCCAGCCAAAGGTCGCATTGCATTGCCCAAAGCCTATGAACTCGCATACAAGAGGAGAAGCAATTGTAGGTGCTCGTGTGGGTGGGACAGAAGGACGATAAGGGACAGAGTAAACAGACGAGGGATGGGCCAGTGGTCTGTCAAAGCAAGACGACATATACGTTGAACTGCTGTTTGTTGACATGTCGTTGCTGTAAGTAGAGGGGGCATTTGTGGCTTGGTCCGAGAGCATCAAACTCGGAGCATAATAGCTTCGAGGCGTGGTGGAATAGGCATCTCGTTGCATTCCTCTTCTGGCGTTGTGTTCACCCAAGAAACCGTTGATGTCCCTGACTAGATCGGGCATCTTGGGCGAGAGTGGAGGGAGAAGGAACCAAGGAACAACAGGACGTCTGTCGACGGGCGTGAAGTTGTCTTGGTGAGAGTTATGAGAGAAGGTCACGATGATAGAAGCTAACGGTTGGAGGATGCTAAAACAGACAGTGACTGGTGTCGACAGCCGATGATGAAGATGAGGGCAAAAGCTGTGACAGACAATGCAAAGCACTACGAGGGACAGCAAAAGGTGGCTTCGAGATCTCAAGTGAGCTGAACGAAGAAGAAGAGGCATGAGGTATGAGTTGATGGGTAACGATGGACAAGAGAGAACAAAGAGAAGGGAAAGCTAACCTTCTTATCCTCATGCTAACCACCTCCAGCTCGGCGTCAGCACCAGCGCCCATTTCAATAACCGGCCCCTCTACCTCGAAAGCGTCGTCTAAACCACGCTTCTACCTACTGAACGATACTTCTCATTCGTCGTCGGCCCCCAAGCCACTACTCGGATTTCGATGAACGACCGCGCACCAAAATCATGGGGAACGCAGTGCAGACATGGGTTCGAGCTGTCGGATCCTGCAAGGCTTTGGTGCATGCATGACCGATTGCGTGGTAGTCCGGGTCTACTGTACCAACGAAGCCTATGGAGGAATCGTCACGTTGTGGAGATTCATCCCCGAGCATGTAATGATCGTACTTGGCTCGGACGAAGCCGAAGATAGTCGGCATGGTTGTGCAAGATGGCGACCAATTGGTGCTGGTAGATGTGTCTTGGATGCTACGACGTGGACACCATCGATGGGTGTACTACGTAGGATGTGAGTGACACCAATTCACGGATCGAATTGGGAGCCAACTGAACTTGCAATGTCTCAAAGTTTGCAGAGAATCTCTCAGACAGGACAGGCAGGTATTCGAAGCAGAAGGCAGTCTACCGTGGAATACACTATGAATAGCCTGCGTAATAGGGCGGAATGAAAGAGATGGGTGAGGGGAACCCTGAATCAACCGTGTTACTCAGTCTTCCTGAAGGGAACCAGAGCGCGGGGAATACAAGAGACCCCCAAAATTGAGGCTCAAGACAGGGTAAATGGGTGTCGATGGACCTCTTTAAGGTCTCATGGCTTGGCAAATTGGTGAGTATAACCCCGGTCCGTCAAACTACTCGTCTGACTCTGACCCATGGTAGGGCTCCAAACAGCTTCGTCATCCAAGTATATTTTTAACTATAACCAATTCGAACTTGTATTTTCATATACATAACTAATTATAAAAAGGAATCGAAGAATAGTCCAACTACAGGCAACGACAATGTTTTCCCGTCAGAGAGCGTTGATTGAACTAATTCCCTACGAATTCCCCGAAAAGTACAAAGTCCATACTTGATCAGCATGCAAGACAATACCCGCGTTAGACCCTTGAAGGTTTCAGGTATGAGTCAATTCGACCATCACGACCTGCAGCATGACCCGCCTATGCCTGCTATATCTCGCATCGGCTCCGAGACACTTGATTGCCAAGCAGGCTTCAATGCAAAGGCTCGATTTATCACATTCTAGTACATGTTTCTGGAGTCTCAAAAGAGGATCTCTTCGAACCGTGAATGCAGGTAATAGGAACGCTTGGGTTGGTACACATGCATTACCGAAGTGAGGATCAGCCCTACGGTGACAAGCATTCTCGAAACTTATGCTAGATTAGGAATGCAGCCCGCTGGTGGCCTATTAAGCGCCCTCGAAACAATACTCGGGAAAATCATAAGACAACTAATGCGTGTGATGAGAAAGTTGCCTAGAAATTAGGATAAAGTCGGAGGATATAGTAAGAGCTTCTTCAATTAGGATGGTTTATCTTGATTCTTATACTGACAAACCACTTGATATCATTGTACCATTCGTTCCTGTATGCCACTATCAGCGATGCGACACTGTGCTGGATTGTGTAACGCATAATAGAACAAAGGAAACAAACATTAATGAAATACATCACTCAATCATCCAGTAATAACGACATGTAGCAAGATTCATAATGATAGGAATATTCTCATAATTCATTAACACGTAGTATCCTAGATCTAGCTAGATTGACTCGTACCAGCCATCCGACATAGAACCTAGGATAAATACTCTGTATATATATGGCTGGGTATAAACGCTGTATCAGATGCCCCCAGCATAGCAAAGAGCTAAGCTTATAGCTCCGTAAGTATCGTCGAGGTCTAAACCTCGGAGGCGTGAGAAGTGTGAAGACCATATTCTTTTGAACATGGCTACATTCTACTCATCAGGGCTACAAAGCACCCTCGCCTTTATAATGACATTGCGGTATTGCAAATGCCCACCGTTCTCGTCGCCATGTTTAATCACACCGGGAAAAGCGACGCAGCATATTTCCCTCCCGGTCAAAGACTCTTCATCTTCGCCGCCCAAGTCTTCCATTGTTTCAGACTCGAATACGACTCTTTGGTGCGGCAACACTGTAGGCATATTCACACGCAGCACAGCCTTCTGAACAGCGACGAGACGTGCGAGCTCGATCGAGTTGTTAACAAGAACGCGTAGCCCGCTGTCCCGTGCTTCGGAGGGAGATGTGCCGCAGAGGGCGTCGAGAACCCGTGTTATCCGGGTTAGAATAGCTTCAGTGACGGCAGACGTTGACTCTTCGAGAGAGGAAGCATCTCGACGGAGGAGGGCGAGAGTGGAGGATCGCCATTGATTTATGGCTTCATCAGAAGCAGCTGTGAAAGTCAGCAATTGACTTTGGTTGATTGACTAAGAAGTGCATACCATATGAGGACATAACTTTTTCTAGTTGCCGGAACTGTTGTGTCTGCTCTTCTGATAGACCGACAAAGTAGGCATCAAAGACCATCTCGACTAATATCCTCGATACAATCGACTGTAAGAGGTACACCTTGTGTGTTGATGCGAGCTCCTCATACATAGGCACAAGCTCATTGACCTCAGCCAACGTCGCCTCATCCAGATTTTCTAGATCTGGCAGATATTAGCGACACCACCTTCTAACCAACAGCAACATGACTTACTTATCTTGGCCTTGCGAAAGTTCACAATGACCCAATTCTGCAGACCATTGCCCAGGCGTGCCATGCCATCACCAAAGACCTCGTCGCACTCTTGTCCATCTGTCCTTGTGCTATTACTCACCCACTCTTTCAATCCACGCACTTGGCCTCTCAGCCCTCGAATTTCGTCGTCTCGTTCCTTGAGCTCTCGTCGTAGAACCTCCCAGCCTTCTCGGAGCTCTTCCCGTTCGCCCTCCCGCACTTCGACTTCGGCGCGTAGCAGGCGTAGTTCGGTGTCCGTCCGCAAGTATTGTTGGTTCAGCGCACTATGCTTAGCCTGCCAGAATGTAGCTGTCTCGCTTTCGTTCTGGCTCAGCTTATCCAATTCGCGATGGAACTCGCGCTCCATGATACCCATCTCCTTCTCCAGATACGCAATCTTCTCGTCCTTCTCTTTCACGGCAGCTTCAAGCTCACGCTCCTTCTCCTTCTTCTCCCGCTTTTCCCTCCGGTCTTTGCGCTCCTTATCACGGTCTTTCTCCTTCGTACCACTGCTCCCTGTCGTTGTATTCTCCTTCTCTTTGAGCGGGGCGCCTCCGCTGGTTTCATGGGTCTCTTCGGGGTTCGCGTTGGTGTTGGAAGCCATAGCAACGCGGGGCGGCATGGCAGGCATGCTGTTGCGGTTTGTATTCGAGGAGCCGGTGCGCAAGGTATGGGCAGAAGAGTTGCCGGGCCCTGGACGGCGCTTTTCAGCAGTGTTCATGGCGGGATCGAGGCGGAGCTGTAAGATCTAAGCGTGTAGCCTGCAGAGGGATCGTCAAGTGGTTGTAATGGCGGGGTACGAGGCCAGGCGATGCTGGTTCCGCATTGTTGCTGGCATCAAGTGCAAGACGATGCTCTGATGGTTTGATAGAGGGAGTTTGTGAGTTATGTTGGATGCGGTGATGACGTTGGTTCTTGTATTTTGGTGCCTGGAGGTGAGCAGTTGAACAAACGGCTTTAGGCGGCCGCCCACTGAAGGGTGCGCCAAGTCTGGAATTACAGTGATCTCGTCTAATACTCCGGACAACTTATGATACAACGTTGCTGACAAGTTCGCATTGGACCGAGTTACAATTAAGAAGCGAATCTGCACAGTGAATGAAGGGGTTGTATTTTTGAACCAATTGCTTCCTGTTTCTTAAACAATGATACCTCAAAAGTTGATGGATGCCAATGCTCCGTCCGCCTCCAGGCTTGAACAAGATACATGGTTGGCAATCTGCATCAAGTTGTCAGACGACTGAACAGATAATGTCTACCTAATTCATGATATCTCGGTTGCTTAGCAGTTGATTAATCATTCAAAACACAGTTTCACTACTGCCTCATCATGAATCACTAGCTGCCTGACACAGCCCATCTAGGCTTCCTCTATCCTAACAACGTTGACAGGCTAAGTCCTGACAAGATACATACACAGCCTTTAGCTATCAGAGTAAACATCTTCAAATGCTATTGTAAGCCCCTAGGCTCCAGAATTAAAAACCGACCTCGGCCTCAACCTCATAAGCTTCATCATCCGTCCCCTCAATCTTCTTCGCCCCCATTCGACAAAGCGTGACTTTCTCAAGGGGCATATCCTCTAACCAGACGTAGTCATCGTAGAGACTGACCACATCTCGCGCGTCAATAGTCAACTTCTCCCGTCTCCTGCCGCGCCCGTCCTTCACATAGATGGTGTTGACCACAGTTGCGTGGAGCAGCAATGGCCGGTCCTCCTTGGCCATCAGTCCAGCCTCCTGAAACGTAGTCTTAATCTGTTCGCAGAACTTATAAAGAATACCCTCTGAATCAACAGGCGGAGCGTACAGAACCGAAGTCTTTGCCGGCGTGTTAATAGCATGCAGACCTTTAAGCGTTATCGAGAGTCGTTCATCTGATATCGACGACGAGGCTGCGGCTTTGGCATTTGTAAGAATCTCTTTCAGCTTCAAACCCCTCAGCACTTCTGTAGCCTGCTCAATAGTCTCATCCTTGAGGCTCATGATGCCGAGCGTCAGATGCATCGTGCCAAGCGGACGCACAGCACCCGGTGGTACACCAAAGCCAGCTGGATTGGTAACCTCTGTCCGGAAAGCAGCCAAGCTTCTGGCAAGCTGTGGCCCGGCCAGGGAAATGCACACGAAATGTGTTGGGGCCGCCCTGACTGGTTTGGGTGGCATGTTTGCTTTGTTGGATCCCTTTGTCCTATGCAGGGAATTACTTTGATCAGTCTGAGACCAGACGGTCGTAACTGCCAGAAACTAGCAGATATCCTTCTGCGACTAGTTTCGGTAGATAAAGTGCCCTAGTTGAACTTGTCAAGTTAGCAAGAGAAGCTTCATTGTTAAGCATGCACTGTGGTACTCCAGTCGTAGATGGGACAAATTCAAAACTCTGGCCTACCTGCCACGCGATATATGTTGTGGAATACCACCAATACGCTGCGCGTAACGTGTCTGACGTTGATCTGTATCACCTTGATGATGTCAGGTGTTCGTATCATGTCTGTGCTTTTCGATCGATGGTAAGCATGGGTGTATTCAGATTACCCCACTAACGTCGGAACTCAAGGGTCGTTCAAGAGTTGCAGTTTGATCACACATATGATGCTCACAAGTGATATTGATCAAGTATACCAACAAGGTGTGCAAGGATGACCGCATAATAGCAGGCTTGGGTCTAAAAATGTTAAAGTGCCAAGTTGGATTGTGAGCAGCATAGCCCTCCTTCAGCACTAATCCAGAGCAGCTCGTTAAGTCTATCTACAGTTCTGCTTCTGCTCTTCGTAATGGATCTTCAAATAGGCTGTTCAATTCAAAGGGTGTGGAACAGTATGTCGTCCCGCACTACCTCGCAACGCCTCTTTAACATGATTGACCTGACGGGTCGTCCTCTAAGCCTCAAGCCTTTCCGAGGCCTGGGGTATCTGCTTCGATGAACCCGGCCTTGTTTCCATCCCTGAATATACCCAACACAACAAGTCTTTGTTGAACCGAAAATGTTCGCTCCGAGGGCGTGCGACAAGCCTTCGAATAGGACACTACGTCGTGAGGTAGACCGGCCCTGCTCCGAATATGTAAACGTGTCGTCTCGCTTCGAGGCAATATGTGAATGGCGTGAATTCATTAATTTTAACCTTCGAGGTTTTTGTAATACTTCCTCAAAGCTGTTTCGACTTCGGTGTAGTCCTTCTTGACCATCTCGAAGGCTTCTCTGATGCGCTTTAGGCAAACGGCATCATCGTCTTCGGGGCTGCCATCCACGTTTTCGTTCTTGCCATATCGCTGAATCTTTTCACATCCATCCCTGACTTTGGCGAGACCTAGCGTCGCTGATGAACCCTTGAGGAAATGGCCAAGAGATGACAAAGTTTCAAGGTCACCTTCATCCCTACGGACGTAGCCACAAGGCCAAAGGTTAGCTAGTGTTCTCGAACTAGAAGCATCGCATGTCGTTGTCCATTATGGTCGATCCACTGCTTGGTAGGTGGAACTCACAGTGACGTCTCAATCTTTTCGAATGTCTCCTCCGCCTGATCAAAGAAGCCGAAAACAATCGAAGAGCTGAATTCATGGTCGTCTGGCTCATCCATCTCAAGAATCTGCTCAAAGGTGATCGTATCGATGTTATCACCGAAGAGGGACTCGAGGTCCTCCTCCTGGAGCCGAGTGTTAGTAGTGACCTTATTCGAATAGATCCGCAACCAGTATCAAGCCCACCTTGTTCTCAGCTGGTGACATTTTGATGGTGGTATTTGGTTATGTTCCTACAACGGATCGATAGGATGCTATGAAGTAAGGCGGTGCTGGATAGCTCCGGGGTGGAAGCGTGGGGCCGGCGGAAGACAACGGTCGGAGGGGAAAAGAAACCTAAGTTCGGGGTCAGAAACTCCGCCAAAGAAAACAAAAAAGAGACGCAAATGAAACAAGGATGCAAAAGCTGGAGCCACTTGAAAGAAGGAAGATTTTGAAATTCGAGTGTGAACGGATTGTGGAAAGCTTGGCTGGGCTGGAAGAGAAGGAACAACATCTGAGTGGCTGGCAAGGGGTCTCAGAGCAAGCGAAGCCATGGCGCTCAAGTGACGCTTGCTGTCAGGGCGGCAGCGGTAGCTTGAGCACTATCCCAAGGGTTTTGTACCTGAGGTTCACTGTGGTGGATGTCTCTGAGCTCGAGGAGATGCCCTGGTGGTAGCTATAGCTATCCTGGAGGTAGGGTGTATACCAGAGAAGAGCTAGATGCTCGATACGTGCGGAAGGAAAAACGCCAAAACGAAGCAGAGGAGAGGCTGAGGGAATGGCTTGCTAGAAGGCGGCGATTGAGAAGTGTGTGATGTCGGCTGCTGGTATGTGGGCAGTCAACTCATAGGTGAGGGGCTAACGATGGAGAGGGAGGGTCCATTCGAAATCATTCACTGAGATCCATAGCCATGCCCGTAGCCAGAACCATAGACAGAACTAGAGCCATACCCTCGGACGAGCCATTGCGGGTGGGGTTGAGCCGCTTTAGCTGATGCAGGGCGTCCGTGGACCGTGAGCAAGCCGTCGAATCGACTGTGGCAGGCCGTCGGTTGGAGGCCATGGCATGAATGGTCCATATGAAAAGTAGACGTAGAGGGGAGTGGGGGATGGTGTTTAGTGCGGAAAAACGATGAAAATTTAGGCGACCTCTGGACCAAATACAGTAAACCAGAGACATCCATAATATCCCGGGGAAACAAAAAAAGATGGCGTGCGCGAAAGAGAGAACAAGAGAGAAGCAGATCAAGGGTATCGGAAAGACAACATGTGCATATCTTGGTGTATTAGGGGAGAATGTTCCTTACCTCGATGGAAGTGGGTTCTGTCTCTGAATCTGGACGCGGGGACGAGACAGTTGAATCTCGAGTATAGATGTAAGATATTGGATGTATTTTCCACGCAGGAGAAGCTTTTTCTCTCTTCTTTCGCTTCTCGACTCAAGTCCGTGCCCTTTGTGCGTATCTGGTGAGCCCTCGGGTGAGGTGCAGGCAAAATATCGACTGAGCGCGTGTGGTTGTGGTCGTCTTGAGCTGAGGTGTGCTCGCTGTGATGGACTGTTCTGCGGGAGATCCCGAAGCGGGTTGCTCTGGTACGACTGACGACAGTGGCTGAAGATAGCGTCAGAGGCACAAGCAGGGGAATGAATGCGCGGGTGGAGGATATACAAAAGGGCCGTTGAGCTCCTAGGTAAAGTCAAGTGTAAAGATAGAGGCAGAAACGGGTACTGGGAGAAAAAAGAGGAGGAGATGGATGAAATCAATGAGGATCAACGCTCACTCTCGGTGTACGGGGGGTTGACTACCTACGGTAAGGTAAGGTATTCACTTTTGTTCCTCTGGTCCCAAAGCCCAAAGACGTAAGTGAGCACCCCAGCCCCAGTCCCAGTCCCAGTCCCAGTCTGGAGGGGCCCTGCCGATTACGTCGGTGTTTTGTACAAGAGTCCACTAAAACAAAGAAGAAAAGAGAGAAAAAATCGGGGGAGGGCAGCAGTTGCATCATTTGGTTCCATTCCGTCGAGAAGCAGAGGGTCTAGATTTCCACTGCTTCCATTGGGGGACACCAGTCCACAAACTGAAAATGATCGTCGGGTCACTTTTTGCGACTCCAGTCTCCAGCCTCCGGGCCAGGGCTTCCTCATGTCTTTCCGGCCGGGTATTTTTTTATATTATTTTTTCACTTGACATTTACAGACGAAATTGTCAGTGCCATCCATGCTCATGCCACGCGATAGCTTAACTAATAGCAGAAGCATTCTTTTACAGTACAATGTCAACTCAGCTCACCACAAGCTCAATGTCATGTCACCGCTTAATTAGGCCATCCAAACTATTGCCCTGGTTAGGAAGTCCACGTCCAGAGTTTTTGTTCTGGTTCTCCGGGACTCAGAACCGCGTCCGCCTAGCGCAAAAGTCTTATTCCGCTAGTCCAGAACTACTAGGTACTTTACTCTCCAATATGCGCCGCCAGCAATCAAATTCAAATGCGCCCATGAGGCAGAGGCAGAAACGCGGAACGGTCCTCGGTTTGTGTCCGGCACCGTTGAGAAAGCATGTTTCATAACATTCCCCTCCTCAAGCTGACATTCAACAGGGGCACTAGAGTCTCGTGATATCCAGCGAACTGGTCATAGGCTGGACAATGGGATAAATACATGCATACCTACATAGGGTCCCCTTGTGCGGTTTGTTTCCGGGGTTCGGGAAGCCATCATCCGAAGCTGAAGTAACTCGGTTCCCATTGTTCCTCCACTCCCTGACAGTTTTTATCACTTACACGATCTATCAAACTCAATACCTAGTCGAATGTTGCAGCGGATACCAAGACAATCTACCCGTCTCGTCGGGAACAATACGACAACACGCCGCTTACACATCGTGCATCGACTAATCCCACAACAACATATGTCAATAACCAGAGATACAATGCAGACAGCCACAGTCAGGTACCATGTCCCGAGACAAGACGTAACGCTCACCGAGTCACCGGTCCACATGCTCAACTCTTGGTATTACTTAGATAGGGCACGATCGGCATACTCGGCCGTAGCTTCTGAAAAGCCCAACTCTTAGGAAGCGAAGCTCCTCTGAGCCCTGCATTCAAAAGCTTAGAATGACATGCACGCACGCCGTCTTATGCCCGCTGGCCCACCCGGTTGAATTCGACAAACCCCACGTAAATTGCACCCTCTAATTCTAAGCTCCTCGTGCTTTTCTCACACCAGCCACCGCAAGGCTCCCGACAAGCGAGCTTGGTGCGGCATTTTCTCCATCCTAGCTCAAGTCAAGTTGATATCACTCTGCTGTCAACTTGTGGCTTGGGTTGCTTTCGCTATGAAGTGTCCTGCAGGGTCCGTTGATCAAATGGATGGATCTTGTTTAGCACCCCTCACCTGCCCCTCGTGCACGGTTGATGGCGGGGGTTGACCACCGACGGCTGAACGACTATCCAAAGCTACTAATCTTCTGAGTGGCATGATCAGACCTTTCAACAGTTGTAAGTTGTTTGACCCTTGGCAAATAAGCACCCGAACTACCGACTCAAGTTCCCATGACAAGTGTGGAGGGGCAGTATTCTTGGCAACAGAACAACTCCCACTTTGTGACAGGATCAGGGTCCCAATCTATCAAGCAATTCCTTGATGTACTTGATAGTCTTCTGATATTAGGCCGTCGTCTCCTATCGGTACCCACCATTTTGGACCTCACCGCAAACTACATAGGTACCCTACCAAAACTGACGAGTTTTGATGCATGCCCTTTAGTCTATAGATGCAGACTGGAGCACCTGGTACAGCAACGTAGTATTCTGATCCAAAATGATCAAACGGTAAAAGTCGGCACCGTCCTAGGATCGAGCGTCACCGTATCGACATCAGAGTCGGACCACCAATGACCCAATTCCCGGGAAGCCTGTAGCACCGGATGTACACGCGCCTTGCACAGCTATAAGCGCCCATACTATCATGCTAAATGCACAAGAGTCACAGACCACCTGTGATCCTAGACTTGAGAGGTCCTCTGACACTCCGTCGAGCTAAACGGTGACATATCTTACAACAACCTTGTTGCCAGGCCCTGCTATAGTATCCATCCCGCGCGGAACAACGTCCAAGGGACCCCATTCGAGGCCCGCAATGCATCCTCCTGCGAGGTGATTAAACCCCCCGCAAACCGGTTTTGAGTCACTCAACTCAGCTCTTTGCGCCTTGGCCGAACGATGAGGGTGGGTATCTCTTTCTTTCTTTCTTTCTTTCTTTCTTTCTTTCTTTCGCAAAGCGCAAGCGAATACGCTAGAGGAAGCTGCACAATCTTTAGTAAAGAAGAGGAGGAGCAAGCAGAGGTGACGTGGCGGCCAGTCGCATTCAAGACGACCCTGGGGCTGGGCGACGGGCCGCTTTGCTTGTCAGTTGACCCCGGCTACGGAACGGGGAGTGTGGGGCGGTGAACGGACCCCGCGCCGGCCCAGCAAGGACGGAAGCTTCGCCGAGAACCAGGCGGCGCAGGGATCCGACCGGCCAAGGAAGTAGACCCTGGGATAGAAGCTCTTTGGAACTTTGGTATTCATTCGAGAAGCTTTCTAGGCTTGTTGATGATGGGCAATGCGTGGATACCGTAAGATGCAGTAAAAAAGATAAGCAAAGTAAAGCAATTATCTCGGAAACTCTGTGTTCCGGAAGTAGGCTAAGGCTGTACATGAAAAACACACAATCAACCACTACGCTCCTTGTCCATATCCCTACTGTTGTCCGTTTCCCTTACTATATGTATGATTCAAAATGACACGATATATCGTCTTGGGTCCAGAACGCCTCTAAAACATCACCTTGGTCGCCACGCTCAGTAGCCAAGCTGCGTCTCTCCAGCCTCCATCATCAGTTCCTGGAGGCGGAATGCGCTCTTCCGGAACTGCCGATATGCCTGCCAATTGCCGGGATGACCAGCTTCGAGAACGACTAAGTTGATCGCCGTCCGAGGGAGTTTCATCACCATCATCCTCTGAATCTTCGTCGTCTTCTTCTACGGAGAACAGAGACCAGACACTGCCAAACCAAGTGCCCGCACCTGCTTGGCCCTTTCGAACAAGTCGTCGCACAGTGGCTTCGTCATCCTGAGAAAGATCCTGCTCGAGCTCCTCCAGCCGCTCGTCAAGGTTGACAAAGTCAGGACCGGGGAGGTCATTTTGAGCTTCCTGATTGGGGAAATATGACTCCTCATCATTATCTGGGAACTCGAGAGGCGAGTGAAGGATGCTCCGAGGTCGTGTCAAGCTATGAGAACGACTGTGGGTGCGGCTAGGGAAACGACTGGCATATGGGGATGCATCCTCGTCAATGGGCGCGGTGCTACCGCGACGACTAGTATGGCGACTTGTGATTTCCCGCTCGCGGGCAAGCTCGGCCTCAAAAGTATCATCATCAGGATCCATTCCCCCAAGATTGGTCGAGCTCTGGCGTGATATAAGCCAAGTCTGACCCTTGGACTCGCGAGCCTCAGAGCTCATCAGCGCGCCAGTTCGAAGCAACCAATCGCTATCATTGCGATGACGCATGCTAAAGCTCATGTCATCCTTGTGGCGCCTGCTAGGTGTTGCACGGCCAGATAGGGACTTTCGTGAACCGCCCGCACCTAGATGTGTCGCTGATTTACTCTTCGCGAGAGGTGTTGAGGGGGTTCGGGTATGGGATCTTGAGCGCGGTGCTGTTGGGGAGCGAGCGAGGAGACGCGGGGTCGCTGGAGCAGACTTTCCCTGGATGTAGGAGGGAATTGGATGAACGGGAGAATGGGGATGTGATGCGATGGCGTCGGCAATGAGTTCGTCGTCGTTGAGGGGGAGCTTGGCGGTCAGAGGCGCGAGGGAGAGATGATTAAGGCTGGAAGAAGAGCGATTCTTGCGACGAGCGCGGTCGGCGTGTTGATTATATGCTACGTCCATGATGGCGATTGTGTATTCTTTCGCTATCGTAGGCGCGAAGAGGTCGTTGGTAGATGTTGAAATAAACACTAGGAACAGAGGTAGCCTAGTTCGTTATGTGGTATTGTTGGGAGCAAGTGCGGAGAGTCAATGGGTTGGTTCAACTAACGAACCGATAGCGGCGATCGGCATGTGATGGCGAGACAGACACAAACACAGATACCAAGAGAGTGAAGCTGGGTAGCAAGTCAGCACAATAAAAGTGAACAAGGTCAATTTAAGAAGACGAAAAGTGGCTGTTGCATTAAATTGGTCGGACCATTAAACAAGTAAGGTGATAAATTTAATCGCCGAGGCCCGGATAGTAACGAAAATGTGAAGACCTGATCTAGACAGAAATAGTAGAGGTGTGATGCAACCAAAAAAGCTCAATTGCCCCAGCCGTTGATCAGAACTTTCAGTGATGGAGAGTACTTGATCTCACAGTCATACCATGTACCCCCAGACCTAAAACACCCCGCCCATCTACTTTACCCACAAGCTTCACCAAGTACCGATTCATCCGCAAAAATCTCGAACCCGGGCATCGTCTCCAAATCTAGCAAATCCATCGCCGTCAGTTGCCGATTTCATTCACACCCAAGCAAGAAAAAAATAACATCACGGTCGGCCTTGTCCGAGACCAGAATCGGTCGAACGACAGCTGCATACGGGTCTAGAGTCTGCCCATTTTTTTCTACTGCTACAGTAACGTTTGTGTGAAGGGACATATCAGGCAGATATCCTTGACCTTGGGTGGTGACAAAGCCAAGATGCGCAACCTTCGAAACATTCGATTTGGACAATGCCATCGCGCACATGTCACGGCTACATGTTGGGATCCTGAGAAGGATGAAGTTATTTGTGTAGCTGGACCGACGGAGGAGAGCAGTGGTATTGAGTTGCTGAGGATTGCTGGTGATCAAGATATGTAAGTAATTCATTAATCAGATACTTCACATATGTACAGTCGCTGACTTTATGTAGTTCAGCTCGTACAGTGGCCAGTTGGGATGCACCCAGTCCAACACCAGATCTGCTTGTCGATAGAGTCGTCAGTCTACAGTATCTGAGTGGCTCAGCAACCACATGTCTTGTCCTCGAAGGCGGCGACATCATCACCGTTCAAGAGGATGAGTTCTCAGGTCAAGATGCTCACATCGAGATTGTCGGATCCATCGACGCCGGTATTTCTGCTGCGCGATGGTCTCCCGACGAGGAACTGCTCATCGTTGTCACAAAGGAGAACAATGTCATCTTTATGGGATCAACCTTTGATCCCGTCGCAGAGATTACGATGACAGTCGAGGACCTCAACGCATCCAAGCATGTCTCCGTTGGCTGGGGAAAGAAAGAGACGCAGTTCCAGGGTCGGGGCGCAAAGGCCATGCGCGACCCTACTATCCCGGAAAAGGTCGACGAGGGTTTGCCCAGTGCTCAGGAGGATTGTGCGACAAGTATCAGCTGGAGAGGAGATGGCGCTTACGTGGCTATTAACTCTGTGCAAGAGGGATCTCGCCGTGTTATTCGGGTTTACTCCCGTGAAGGCGAACTCGACAGTGCGAGTGAGCCAGTTGATGGTCTTGAGGGTGCTCTGAGTTGGCGACCAGCTGGAAACTTGATGGCTGGCATCCAACGATTGTCTAATCGAATAGATGTCGTATTCTTCGAGAGGAACGGCTTGCGACATGGAGAGTTTACGCTTCGATCTCCCTCTGGGCCAGTGGAAGCTCATGAGAGAATACGTCTGGAGTGGAACTCTGACTCAACCGTCCTAGCAGTTATCTACACAGACATGATTCAGCTATGGACAATGGGCAACTACCACTGGTATCTCAAGCAAGAGATCCCTATCGAGGCCAACTCGACATGTCTGTCATGGCACCCTGAGAAGGCCCTGCGCTTTGCTGCTGCATCAACGAGCAACGTCTTGGTAGCGGAGCATATCTTTTACACAGCAAGAGGATCATGCCAGCCACCACACGACAATGGTGCTGTTGCAGTGATCGACGGTGAGACGGTCAAGTTGACTCCGTTCCGAACAGTCAACGTGCCACCACCCATGTCAATGTTTGACATCACAGCTTCCGCGGCGGTAGCCGACGTTGCATTTGGACGTAACAACACCTCCTTTGCCGTCCTACACCGAAAGGGTATCGATGTTTACGAATGGCCGGTAAAGAACGGAAGGTCTATCAAGCCGCAAATCTCAAAGAAGGTCACGTTTGACGAGACTGCAATCCCAGGCTACAACACGGTCCTGCGGATTGCCGCTGTTGCTGACAGCTTCCACTACTTCGGTTATGAAGAAGAGAAGGGATTCGTCCAGCGCTCAGTGCAGGCTAGCAGCGAGGGAGAAGCCTCTGTTGCAACAGTCGACTCGCAAGAAGTGCTAGTTGCTACAACTAGTTATCAAGACGACAACTCCTTTGAAGGTTACGGCCAGGATAACTCAGGCAAGCTATTCCAGATCAATGAGACTGGCAATGAGATTGTTCCTGTCCAGTTCCAGACACAGCTACCCTGGTTTAAGATCAGCAAGGTCGACGATGAGATCGTTGCCTTTGGCCTCTCCAGGAATGGTCACATCTATGCAAACTCTCGACTCCTGGCAAAGAACTGCACCTCCTTTATCGTCACGCCCAGTCATCTCATCTTTACTACCAACAACCACTTGGTCAAGTTTGTTCACTTGTCCGCCAACGTAGATGGTAAGTCATCTCATGACCTTTCGCGACTCGCGACTAACGTTAAACAGAGCTCGAAGTCCCTGCTGATGACCCTGAGACCGACGAGCGTTGCCGCAGCGTAGAGCGTGGATCACGACTTGTCACTGCTATCCCTGCCAATATGAGTATTGTGCTTCAGATGCCTCGTGGAAACCTCGAGACTGTCTTCCCTAGAGCAATGGTTGTGGCGGGTATCCGCAACCTTATCGACGAGAAGAACTATGCCCGAGCATTCTCATACTGCCGAACCCAACGTGTTGACATGAACATTCTCTACGACCACCAACCAGAGCAGTTCTTGGCCAATGTCGGCCTCTTCCTCGATCAGATCCCAGATGTCGCTCATATCGATCTATTCCTCTCTTCTCTTCGGTAAGACTTCACCCCGTGGAATGGTAAGAAACAGGAAACTAACCTAAAGCAGGGCCGAGGATGTCACCCAAACTATGTATCAAGACACAAAGCGCTCCAAGGCCTTCGGAGCCGATGCTCTGCCCTCTGACTTGTCTCCTGCACCACGAGGCTCTGCTGCCAAGGTCAACACCGTGTGCGATGCTCTTCTTAACGCTCTACAAAGCCGCAAGGCCACCAACCTGCAGAATACCATCACCGCGCACGTCTGCAAGTCACCACCCGCTCTAGACGACGGTCTCCTCCTCGTCGCTGAGCTGATGCGCGAGGACGAGAAGATTGCCGAAAAGGCAGTCGAGCACATTTGCTTCCTGGTCGATGTCAACCGTCTGTATGAGAATGCTCTCGGTCTTTACAACCTTGACCTAGCCCTCCTAGTCGCCCAGCAATCTCAACGCGATCCTCGCGAATACCTCCCCTTTATCCAGAACCTACACTCTCTCCCTGATCTCCGTCGTCAGTTCGAGATTGATGACCATCTTGAACGTCGGGTCAAGGCCCTCGGTCATCTCCAAACACTGGACGTCTTCAACGAGCTGCTTGCCTACACCACCAAACACTCACTGTACGACGACGCCCTTCGCCTCTATCGTTATGATGTCCCTCGGCTTCGAGAACTCACAGCCGCATACGCTGCCTATCTCGAGTCCACCTCAGCCTACCGCGAAGCAGGTCTCGCCTACGAGTCTCTCGAGAACTACGCCAAGGCAACGAGTTGCTACAGGACCGCGGGTGCCACATGCTGGCAGGAGTGTCTATACACAGCAGCACAGCAACAACCTTCCATGTCTGCTGAAGCCATGTCCGATCTTGCCAACAACCTCGCGGATGCTCTCTGGGAAGCAAAGGATTATCTTGCCGCTTCTACCATCCACCTGGAGTATCTCGACTCTATTGATATGGCTGTCCGCTGCCTCTGCAAGGGCTACCACTTCGCCGATGCCATCCGTCTCGTTGTCCAGCGCAACCGCCCCGATCTTCTCACCACCAGCGTTGACACTGGCCTTGCCGATGCACTAGGCACAACCACCGAGTTCCTCGCCGACTGCAAAGCCCAGCTCAAGGCCCAAGTTCCTCGTGTAGCCGAGCTTCGTCGCAAGGCCATCGAGGATCCTCTTGCCTTCTACGAGGGAGACCGCGCCGGCGGCATGGACATCCCTGATGATGTCTCCGTCGCTGCCTCATCGCGCGTCAGCACAAGCGCATCTCTTTTCACACGTTACACAGGCAAGGCTGGCAGTGTGGGCACAGCCGGCACAGGCGTCAGTCGCGCCACAAGCAAGAACCGGAAGCGTGAGGAGAAGAAGCGCGCACGAGGACGCAAGGGAACAGTCTACGAGGAAGAATACCTCGTCAACAGTGTCCGTCGTCTCATCGACCGCGTCAGCGCCGCTGCACCGGACGCAGAGCGCCTCATCTTCGCTCTCGTACGAAGAAACATGCCTGAGCGAGCACGTGCTGCTGAGGCTCTCATGGTTGAGGTATCCGAAGCTTGCACTGCTGCTGTAGCTGAGGTCTTCAAGGTATCTGAGGCAGAGGTTGTACAGAAGAACGAGGGTGAGCCAGCGTGGCAAGCTACTGGAGGTGAAGCGGTATTGCAGGACTTTGTGATGGGACAAGGGAAGAAACTGGAGCCACCTGTTGTGAAGGGGCTCAAGAAGCTCACGCTATTGGGATCATGATTAAAAGTATTTTGAAAAGAGTTTACGTCTAGAATGATGAAAGTTCATGATTAAGAACCGCTGTGTTAGTCTACTGTGATCCATGATGGGGAAGTATTTGTGATATCTGGTATTGGGCATGATGCCTCTTATTATATATCATAGCAGAAGCTGCTGTATTACCCCTACCAGACTGCTCTGATACTGGCTTATATCTACCTAGGGAGTCCACGACAGTATTGAAATAAACATTCTAGTCACATATTGGATGCTTACATTAATTTAAAGAACTTCATCAATATATTTGACAGAGGGCTATTCTATACTCGTACAAGCTGTCCTAAGACATCAAAACTTACCCTAAGTTTAGGTAATATTTTACTTATTTGTGTGGTAGGTAAAGAACCCATTGCACGATAGAGACCGATTATGAATGAAACAGAAGTATTCCCATTCGCCTCCGCTATGAAGCCAAAATCCCGACTAAAAAACTACCAAATAAAACTAAGTACGAGAATATCGAAAATGGGGGTAAAGTTAGGAAAAGCTAGACTAAGCCTTGTCATATATCCGTCCACAAGTCCATAACCATATACCTGCATGCATCGCATTTCAAACAATTTCGCATAAGACATATCTCTCTTCCCAGGCATCATCTCCGTAAAGCAGTATACGATGTGAGTCCAACTGACCTAGGCACCGTTTGGCTTATCCGGTTCTTCATCGTCCTTTGGTGGCGGTGGTGGAGGTTGTTCTTGTTCTTGTTCTTGTTCTGCCTCTTGCCTTTCAAGCTCCCTGAGGAAGGCCTCCTCATCATCCTCTTCTTCTCCTCCCACTTGTTCTTCGCCGATGGGATTCTCGGGAATGATGCCGTTTTGACGCTCCCAGACCTCTCGTCGAATGCGATCATCCTTGGCTTTGCGTGCGCGCTCAACCTCTTCAAACCCGCCTGACTTCTTTAGCTTGCCGTCCGCGACGAAGGTCTTAATTTCGCGGTGCAGGGGGTTGACTTGGCGTGTAGCCAGCTCTTTCTGTCGCAGCTTCTCTGCGCGCTCAATAGCCTCTAAACGATCTTCATGGTTGGGTTGCAAGGCTCTCACTTCGCCAAGGACACCCTCTTTTGCTGCGCTTTGGTCGGTGCTGTTGCCGAGGTTGATGAGACCCTTGGAGAACTGACGAGCGGTTCCTGCGCTTGCCCCTGTACCATTGTCCTTCATCTGCTCCTTGGTAGCCTGCTCCACGAGAGTGAAGGTTTCCGAGGCCTTTTCTAGATCGTCTCGCAGATCGACCAGGAGATCCTCCATAAGGCGAAGCTCGTCGCGGCCCTGGCACACATCCTCGAGCTCCTTCTCCCAAATCTTGGTCCAAATAGGCTTCTCCTGGCCCATATACTCTTCCATTCTCTTGAGTTCCTTGGTCAACTTTCCGATATCCTTGCCAACAGAATCCAGCTGTCGCGGTAGCGGTCGGACGCCACGGTGTACCACATCCTTGCGCAAATCCTCAATAAGGTCTTGAAGATCGTCCACTTTACCAACCAACCGGTCAGAGTCGCTGTTGAGCTGCTTGCGTCCATTGGTGACGTATGTGTAACCAGCATCGCCTTCGATATCGGGAATGGCTGCATTGGCTGTGGCGACCTTGACGTTAGCAGCCTTGTTACGGATGGTTGTCATAGAGTTTTGGATATCGGCTTGGAAATTGGAATACGTTTGACGCATGACAGCAAGATCACGCCGTAAACTCTGTAATTCCCCGAGGTGGCCACTGTCCAGCTTCCGTCCCGAACTGATTTGAGTCTTTGTCCCTTCAGGCGCAGGAGCCGCCGGTACAGGGGATAACGCCATTCGAGCCATGTCGTTTGCTGCTTCTTGTTGTCGATCTGAGACTCGTTGAATAGCAGCTCCCTGGTCAGTCACTGTTTGCTTGACGTCGCGGACAATCTCAGTCAAGGATGCGATGCCGTCATCAATATGCCTCTTGACCTCATCCAGGGCCTCAACGTTAAGCACGAGAACAGTTCGGTCCTTCACATCAGCCAGATCCTCCAGTTCATGTCGTACGCCAGAGACGGGATCCTGGATATAAATTTCAGGAAGGTCTGCACCATTGTGTTGAGTGTTCCAAGAAAACTTCTCAATGAATGCAAGTTGTAGCCGCCCGATAGTGAGTTCGGCCCTTCCCTCTGGTAAAACAAACTTCTTCACCTTGGACTTGTACTGGAGGAACAAGGTCAGATCCTTTGTAGGTGTCGGAGGAGGCGAATCCTGGAAGTAAGATGTCTCAGCAGGCTTTTGCTGTGGTGTTGGTGTTGGTACAACTTCAGGTTCGGCCTTGGGTTTCTCATCTATCGGTGTTTCCGGCGCATTACCATCATTGTTAAAGAACATGGGGTCAGCGGGTGGCCCGCTAAGAGTTGCGCTGGCCGCATATGGGTCATCTGGAGGCTGAGGTGCAGGACTATCTTTTGTTGCGGGCAGCTCAGCTGTGGCAGGTTCCTCGGAAACACTGTCTGGTATCCTAACAGGGGAAGAAGCTTCAGCAGCTGCGTTTCGCAAAGACTGGCTCGAGCCATTGCGGTTGTGGCGTATAGACTGTCGGCCCTGCACTGCGCGTAGCGATTCTCGAACCTCCTTTCTTCCTCGGTTTGGCACAGGCGAATTCTGCGGGGGAAGGATCGGAACACCATTGGCGCCTCCAAGGTGTTTGGAAATTTGGTACTGAGAATATCTGCGTGAGGCTCGTCGTTCGAGATCTCCACCCTTCTGTAGAGCTGCAAGGGCGCTTGAGGTATTGTCGGGTGGAGGAGGCGGAGGTGGAGGGAACGAATCAATGTTTAACTCTCCGGTAGAGGGCCCTGAAGGAATTGTGCTCTCGCCTTCTGGGTAGGGTGGCATGACAGGCATGCTCTGCATCGTATTGCTGGAAAGTGAAGACTGTTCTGATGCCACGGACGTCCTAGACTGATCGCGTTGAGCATTGAAGCGGCGCGGAGACTGGCTGGCACCAGCACTTGGTGGAGGTTGAGGATCACTCTGCGGCGGCTCCGGAGGCTGGAAACCATTCTCCAAACCCTCCTCCAACATGTTTGTGAGCCCGCTGTTGCCGCTACCAACGGTGCTAACGCTGGTCGTTCTATCGGGTGGTGCATGGCCATCGCGATCTCGAGCTTGTTTCTGACGGAGCTTCTGTTGCTTGCGCTTTAGGCCATGTAACAGATTAATAATGATGTCACGGATCCTAGGCAAGTATTTCTCCAAGCTCTCGGAGCTGGCCTCTTGGCTCAGCGTCGCCTCTAGTATATGTCGCAGTAGATCAGGAACGTTTCCCAAGTCAGACGTGTCAACGTGGATAGCAGTGAATGCGCGGCACGCCATGTTGAATTCGTAGCCTAGGCGCACGTAAACGTCCGACACCTGTGCGTCGGTAGCTTGGCCGCGCGACCATTGCGTCAGAGTTTCGAGGAGCTGTTTCGTTGCGACGAGGAGGTGCGTGACGCTCTTTTCGATCTGCGATAGAGGCATATTGGAACCACTGCCGGAACCCTGTAGAGAACACAGACCGTCAGCATATTGCCATTGGGCATGGACGTGGGGCAGGGCTCGGTAGGGGCACAAGCTTGCCCACTGGTTTACTCACTTCGCGATTCATCCTACGAGAGCCAGCTGATTGTACAGATCTCGCTGAGGCGCTCGACGCTCGAGCCTGGAGCGCTGGTGAGATGGAGCGAACGGGGACATTGGGTGGCGGCCCAGGCTCAGCGCCGGGCGAGCGACGATGGGCAAAGGCGCGTTGGGAGCCTGATGACGGAGCCTGCATAGCGGGTTACGTTTATGTGTATATTTGAGACGAAATATGCGGCCGATGGCGGTGGCAAGGCGTCGAGTAAGGAAAGGAAACTTCGTTGTGAAGGGCGAGTTTGTTGAAGATCAGGTCGAATCTACGCTTAATGATCGGATTTCGGTGGCCTTCGAGGGGCAAGAGGCATCATCAAAACGAGCGGCAAGCAGGTCGAAAATTCGGCGTTGAAGGAAGTAAAATTATGGCGCAAGGAAAAGTCGAAGCAGGCGATAGCGAGAGCGCCGAGGCTGGCGTTGAAGGAAGGAGAGCGGAAGAGGTTGATAAGGTATAGTAGTGTAGAATGTGATGATGGTGGATGGTGGATGGTAGCCCAGGTACTTCTGTACCTCTACAGCACCTCATCAGTGATCCAATAGCTGAAAATACCTTTGGGTATCCGTAGTCATGGAGGGAACCCCTGCATCAGCACGTGCCACCATGGCGTGGGTTCCAGGGAAGCGCTCAAGTTTCTGGGGAGAGCCTATCATTGAACAGGAAACGTTTTCAAACCGGTTAATCGTATTAAATAAATCACATTTCTATGCTTAAAACGTCACGGCAAAAAAAAACCGTTATTAGCGACTGACATGGAATGTCGATACTTAGTTTAAACCCGGTCCGTTGCTGCTTTAGGGTACGATATGGAAAGCTTGGGATGAAATTAGGATGAATCATTACTAAAGTAGACCATAATTTAATAAAGACTAAAGAGACCTTATAAAAATATCATCATAAAGCTCATCATAAATTTTGCTCGACCTCGACCTTGGCCCTGAGGTTGGTATAATGTATCGAATATAGTGCCGCGGGACGCGCTGTCGGCGAGGAAACGGCTTTACCGCCCCCAACAGCCTTGGCCAGAGAGAGCTCCGCTCAATGATCCGGGGTTGGCTCCAAGGCATTGACTATCTTAGATATCTCCATCAATGCATTGACATCGGGTACCACCGTATTTTGAAGTATGATGGGAATTGAATTGGAGAACGCGGTGTGATATATGACCTAAGTCACACTATATCCTTCCCTCCGGATCTGCCAAAGAGACGCAGGTTCAACGACTTGGAAGGGCAGTTTCAGATGATAGATGGCATCTCCATGAGTCTTCATCTTTTTGGCTCCTTCGACCTTCTCATAATTTACTTGGAGTATAGGAACCCGCAAGTTGGAGACAATGCGTTGCCATGACTTGATCACGACAGGTCTCAACTCCATATCCCAAGTTCCGCGCCAAGTGATCGATGCACTGTCTTTGTCTTTACCCAGTTGATATATGAAGGCACAGGCATGTCCTTTTCCACCATTCCACAGCACGAAGGTGTGTAGCTTGGGCATCTTTTGCACAACGGCCCTGGCTCGACATAGCAAGACTGGGATATCTTGCTGCTTTTCCCAGTCGTTCTGCAAAAGTTGCGACGTGAGTGTCAGGGATTCGAGGCGTGGCCAAATCCATTCTGACTGACAGCATCGAAAGAAGTTTTCGGCATTGACCATGAAGGAGATGGCCAGATGTTGCAAGTTACGGCTCTTAGCTGCCAAATTTTCACAGAGAACTTGGTAGCCATCATCAGGCCTCGGCCAAATCAATGGGACCGGCGGATTTGAATTTGGGCCCCAGGGAGGAGGTGGACCATGGCTCGGCGGGTAAATACTCAGCCAGGGTGCGGTGGACGGGAGTGTTGCAAATGAATCGTAGAATTTGTACGCGTCCTCGAAGATTGTCAACGTTCTGAGTGTACTTGGAGTAAAACTCTGGAATATATAAGCAAGATCTATCTCCAATCATTAGCCATGAGTGTTCAAAATCCATGAACAGGATACAACAAGCGTAAGCACGCACCTTTACTTCGATCTCCGCTGTGGTATAAGTGCGGGTATGTCATCCACGGCTCATAAGAAATGTGTTCTAGATGATCAAAGGTGCTAAGTAGCGGGCCTAGTACCGTAGGCGAAACAAAGCGCCGGAGTTGTCGACGCATGACGAATCTGGTGACAGCTGGAACTTTAGGTAGAGGCTTGTCGAATGTGAATCTCAGAAGTCGGAAGAGTCGTACCTTGGCTGTTGCCGGAGGATTTCGGACTTGTTGGCCATACACCCAGCCATGCTTCGGATCGTGAGGGGGTTTTCCAAATCTCCATGCATCTGGTACTGGGTCCTCGACATCTTCGACCTCACCAGAGCACAGATAGATGTTCCTGAACCAATACTGGCAGTCGCTAGGCGAAAACATATTGAGTTCTAGTGTCAAGTTTCCCGCTGGTTCCCAATCACTAAGAATGCGCCAGAGTTGCCATATTACCTCCTGGATATTGGCAATACCATCTTCAGATCGAGGAACATATGTTGATGAGGTGATCGGCCCATATACTGGTAGTTTAAGATTGAAGCAGATGTGGCGTACCAGCATTCTCCTTTGCCCAACAACGATTCTATTGAACGCACCAAGACAAGACAGCTTCAGCTTGATTTTGGAGAAAGTCACTTTCTCTAGAAATTGCTGCCATTCCCTAGATACAGATGCAAGGTAGGCCCATCTTGGAGATTTCTGGCGTGTGATCTTCTCCAAGACCATGAGGCGAATCTCTAAAGGCAAAGATGACCATGCCGTGGCTTCTACCCGCTTCATGCTTCGAGTCTTCATTTTGTGGCGTTCCAAGATGAAAATGAGGCTACCTACCACAAACAATATTGCCAGAGAGCTAGTGAGTTTCTGTCGATGGTAGCTAAGGGAGGTGTTGTCCATCCTCCTGATGGAGGGCTTTGCTTGTTAGGTAGAAGGTATGTCAAGATGATAGCTTTCATTATTTAGCTAAAAGTTCTGTGGCAATTATTTTATGTTCGTGATAGTTGAATATATGAAGAATTAACGCCGATTAAGTTGTCTTGTCGAATCTTGACAGCTGTTCTCTTCCAGCCGGTTCTTATACTTCCATGCTTTTTCAAGAGCATGTCCACTGGAACTCTATCATCAACTCTACCGTACCCAGGAAGAACGACTAAAGCTTCATAAAGATGGGATTCCAAGGTAAGATATACAGAAAAAACCTTTGCTGCATGCAGTTGTGGTTGTCTGGCTGGGCAGTTGTCTGAGTAGTAGAGGTCCATGGTTGAAGATAAGTATTTCGAGCGGTACCTGAGAAGCATTGAAATGAACTGTTCTTCTGAAACGTACCGCCGGGAATTACTTTCATAGCTCGGCTTGCGTAAAATGTTGAAAGTCAACCACGTCCCTTGATAATAGACAGCGTAATGGGATACATCGGGCCTTGTATAAACCCCGTTCCCCAACAACAAAGAAAGCCATCGCAGCAAATGAGCTTCCTATGTGTCTGAATACCTTATCGAAGCCGGCGAGTAGTTATGGTATCTAATTGCGACATGATATTGCGGCATCTAAAGCCATACGGTATTTAACTTACACACCGGAAACGGAGTTTTGGTTCAACTCCCAACTCCGTCCGTTTAGACCCGACACCTAAACAACCAACAACCGGACTTTTAAAGCACTGCTATTTTTACAAATGCGCTAAAACCACCGTTTTTTTCTTCAATAGGAAATGCCATTCGAGATGCACCACTAACTGCATGGCC
Organism: Fusarium stilboides; assembly: GCA_014822085.1. Classification (NCBI taxonomy): domain Eukaryota; kingdom Fungi; phylum Ascomycota; class Sordariomycetes; order Hypocreales; family Nectriaceae; genus Fusarium; species Fusarium stilboides. Next base: position 100,488 of record JAASAY010000089.1, read on the forward strand.
TCAGCCCTGCAGAAACGTGGCACTGGGCCTTTCGTCACCACCACTCATGTAGTTGCGTCGTCTGGGGAGTGCGATAACTTCTGTACAGAAAGAATGCACTGGTTTGAGATGGTGCAAACGTGCAACGTTGTCGTCACATCCGGGAATTGTATGAGAGGTTGAATTTCCATCTTTGATACAGTGACAGTTGACAGCTCGCGTAAGACATCCTAACTTGGCCTAATGAGGCGTTCACCAGGGCTGAACTTAAGGACCGGTCCAGCCGTCGGGGTGTATGCTAGAACTTCAGCTCCGGTTTTGAGCTAAGATAGCTGTGTGCTGGTGCAGAGCCCAAGCCTCGACGCTCCACGGTGAAACAGAATGCCAGCGATTGTGATAGACCATGGTTTATTTAAATGCCAAGACCATCCCATCATGGCATACACAAATCACTACAACCCAGTCTGACATAGACAAGCATTTCCACGATACTTCCTCCCCTTTGAATATACTACATTGTCTTGAATAATCAACTCAGTAATGGGCAACCGCAAGATCGCAATCATTGGCGCAGGCCCAGCTGGTAAGAGGTCTCATTCAAATTAGCAACATCATTCACTAACACACTCCAGGCTGTTTGCTAGCAAGACTTCTTCACCTCGCAGGCACAGAAGTCACGGTCTTTGAAGGAGAAGCTCACCCCAACTTCCGATCTCAGGGTGGTACTCTTGACCTTCACACGGCTACTGGTCTTGCAGCCCTCAAGGAGGCCAAACTCTTTGACGAGTTCCTCAAACATGCTCGCTACGATGGACAATACATGGCCATCGTAGACAAGGACCTTGAATACCACCTTGTCCGAAATGCAGAGGGCAGATATAACAAGATTGAGGAACGCCCTGAAATTGACCGCTCTAGTCTTCGTGAGATCTTGTCACAATCACTTCCCGAAGGCACGATCAAATGGGGATATCATCTCAAAAGGATTGAAGGGCGGACACTTGTCTTTGAACACACCACAATCGACGGTTTCGATCTTATCGTTGGCGCCGACGGCGCTTGGAGCAAAGTACGAAAAGAGATCGACCCAGATCTGGTGCCAGAGTATGCAGGCATCGCCCTACATGAGTTAGAAGTCACCGATGCCGAAAACAGGGCTCCCGAACTATACAAGCTTGTCAACCGCGGCAGTATCTTTGCCAGCACGGATGGGAACCGCACATCTATCCAACAGATGGGCGATGGCAGTCTCAATGTGTACTGCGGTTACGTGATGGACGACCCAGACTGGGTCAAGCCTGAGAAGTGCGGCTTCAACCCTCGCGACCTAAAGGAGACCACTCAAGCATTGCTCAACACCAGGTACAAGGACTGGGATCCTCGACTGAGGCAGGCGCTGGAACTAGCAGATGGACGATGCAATACACGGTCGCTCTATCAACTTCCTGTCGGAAGTAAATGGGCACACAAGTCGGGTCTGACCCTCATAGGCGACGCGGCACATCTCATGACGCCCTATGCTGGCGAGGGTGTGAATCAGGCTCTTGACGATGCAATGCACCTTGCAAAGGCGATCAACGGAGCAGATGATCAGGACGACGAGGCTCTGGACAAGGCCATCAAAGAGTTCGAAGAGGACATGTTTGCGCGCGTTGGCCCGATCCAGGAACTCACCTGGGGATTGTTACAAGACTGGATGTTTACACCTGGAGCTCCCAAGACTGTCATGGCCAAGTCTATGAGCAGACATGTGAAGCATCGGCTGCCATGGGCGCTTCAGCCGCTTGGTGTGGTGGCTGTGCACAGTTATTACTTTTTGAAGGGCATGAATCTGGTGAAATAGAAAGCATACCAGGATTGTAATTGTAGGAACTGGAAGAGAATGTTAATAGATCAAAGTCATGGTTGAAACCTAGCGGGAGCTACTGGTCGCGGACAGTTGTCCGAGTTAGAGCGTTACTTAATATTACCCATGACCAAAGCCTGGCACTAAGTAGTTCTTTAACTGTGAGCCAATCCATGTGACCAGGGGTGCTGATCAGCCATCATAAGGACCCCGAATCCACGACGCTCTCTTCTAGTCCTCTCATGACCAGACAACACAGCCTCATGGAATCGCATTAAGGTTATTCAAGCAATTTTCACGACCCTTTCGAAAGCGACAGGATGGATAGCTCCCAAGCGCCGCTGATTGCGGGCCACAGCGACGAGGAGGAGCTTGAATATGATGTTGCCCAAGGGTCTCCCGCCGAAGCCGGTAAAGAAGGGAGCGGGATGCCCAGCATGTTTGTGTTGGCCTTGACCTTTGCTGCCGGCATTAGCGGTCTATTGTTCGGATGTATGCCTCTATTCCAAAACTGACTTTATTACCAGCTGTAATGCTGACGGATATTTCTAGATGATACCGGTGTCGTATCGGCTACCCTCGTTTCAATCGGCACGTCTCTCTCGAACCGCGAACTGACCTCGATGGACAAATCGATTATTACGTCCTCCACGTCGCTCTTTGCACTTATAATATCACCGTTTTCATCTGTCCTCGCCGACCGACTCGGGCGCAAGCACGTTATCCTCTACGCCGATATCCTCTTTATTGCTGGCGCCCTTCTACAAGCATGGTCTTCAACAGTTCCGATCATGGTCGCTGGGCGATGCATCATTGGTGCGGGAGTTGGCGCTGCCAGTTTCGTTGTCCCCTTATATATCGCTGAGGTGGCACCAGCAGCGCATCGTGGACGATTGGTGACGCTGAATATTATGTTTGTTACGCTGGGCCAGGTAATCGCATACGTTGTTGGCTGGGCTTTCTCAACCTACGGATCTCAAGCGACAGGATGGCGTTGGATGGTCGGGCTAGGTGCTCTGCCGGCCATCGTGCAAGGCGGTATGATTGCTTTCATGCCTGAGACACCGCGATGGCTTGTCATGGTTGGCAGGTCTGCTACAGCTAAGGAGGTTATCCGAAGGGTGAACGGCGACGTATTACAACATAATGCGGACGCGATCATTAAGGAGATTGAGCAAGAGGCGCGGGAGGAGTACGAGGCACAAAGAATACGTGATCATCAGTCATCTGGTCGGTGGAAGTGGTTGGGCGGATGGGAAACTCTGTTCAGTGAAGGAAGAAACCGCAGGGCATTGGCTATTGCGTGTCTGTTGCAAGGCCTGCAACAGCTTTGTGGCTTTGTACGTGATCGTGAGAACTATGAGTACTACACGTTGCTAATTATGCTACAGAACTCACTAATGTACTTTTCCGCAACCATCTTTACCGTAGTTGGTTTCCAAAGCCCTACACTTACCTCGATGATAGTCGCTGTCACCAACTTTCTCGGCACGGTTGCAGCGTTAGGACTCGTTGATCGCATCGGCCGGCGAAGAGTGCTCCTATACTCGATCCCATTCATGATGGTCGGTCTACTGTTATCCGCTTATGGCTTCTCGTTCTTGTCGTTGGCAGCAGGGGTCAATATCCACGCTGACGAACCCCCTGCTACCGCGGGACATGAGCTAGCTGCCCTCACTATTCTCGTGAGCATCATGGTATATGTCGCAGCTTATGCGCTGGGCCTGGGTAACGTCCCATGGATGCAGAGCGAGCTGTTTCCTCTGGCAGTTCGATCGCTCGGTAGCGGAGTAGCGACAGCGACAAGCTGGGCAGCCAACTTTGTCGTAGGATTGACGTTCTTGCCGCTGATGGACCTGCTGAGTCCATCCTGGACATTCGTCTTGTATGCCATTGTCTGTGGCATTGGGTACTTTATGGTCTGGCGCATCTATCCTGAAACGGCGGGGTTGAGTCTCGAAGAAGCGACAGCTTTGCTCGACAACGGTTGGGGAGTGCGATAACGTATCCTGGTCTAGAACATAGATATCATACCATATCTAGAATATTCTGTCATCTGTCTGTTTTAGCATCTAAATGATCTGAAGAGTTTTTTTCTCACGTCTTGGCCGTAGGATCGAGAGTATTCCATGGGTACCGGTGAATGATAAGAATAAAGACGGCTTATACACGGTAAGCCGCGGCTTGTTGAGTGAGGGCGGAAAAGAAGCGAGAAGCGAGAACGAATTCGGTCGCTTTGATCGCTGACGCCGAGGGGTTACATCACCTTGCATGCCCAAGCTTTCTCGAAGACGCTTCAAAGTGGAACCACCTCGGCCGGTTCCCTCCATTGGCTGGGTCTTTAATGATTCTCGCAAGGAAGCGTAGGACATTGGATGCAAAAGATAAGTACTTTGCTGACATTGATGAGTAAAGATCGTGCAGGAGTTACGACATTAATGCAAGGTTTGTTACTAATTGTTGAAGAAAAACTCACACATCAGGCACGAGCACAAGCATAGGCCAGTGCTCAATATTCATGGTCCCGTCAACTCAGGGGCATATTTCCAGTAAACGAGATCACACCCGAATAGACAATGGATCTATCTGTAGGGGAACGGCGGGGCAGCAGGGGCTATTGATCGGGCATATTGGAACCTTTGAAGCCTAATAATGGATACTGGCTTATAAAGAAAGATTGCAAGAATGATACAGTACTAGTGAAGGGACTCGGCCCCGTTGGCTTGAGACACGGCCGAGAGCGATGCTTTGATTACCGAGATGGCTTAGGCGGCGCCGCATCTACATCTGGAGGGAGTCATAACGCAGCCAAAAGGCGGGCCGTCTGAATAATCTCAGTCAGTGCGGTCAACACGCTTGCGAATATGATAGATAATCAGGCGGATATAGCGTATTTTGTCCGGATATATGCACTTCTCGGCCCATGCACTCAGGCCGGCGCCGGTGCCGAGGGCGGGTGCCGAAGACGAGAGTGGGTCTCCTCCGGTGAAGAGTGGATAGAGAGAGGCCTACGGTACGAGTCCAGCAGAGATTTTTTCATCGTTGCTATGCCAGGGTCTCACGTCTCGGTCGTAAGTTTACTAATGCTATGCTTTTGTGATTCATCTCTCTCGGGTCCTCGCGTTTCAAGAGATTGGCACTTAGACCAGGGTTCAAAAGTCAGAGTGGACTCGGTCCGTGGGGAATTGGGCGAGTCCGTTCCTGACCTGGTCATTACTTATAGATCGCATCACCCCTTGGTCATTGACCTTTCTTTCCCTTTTTGCTATATTCTCTACAGTATTCTAATAATTCGTGCTCTGTTTGGAGTGTTTCTAAACAGTAATTTCGAGTCAATTCCTTCTCTGCACTTCTGACTCGAGCTCCTAACGTCTCACCTGCAAACGACGCCCTTCCTTGACTGGACTGGACTTACTCCTTTCGTATTTGTCGCTAGCGTCGCGATTAAATCCTTCTCGCTTTTATCCGATAACTTTGTCGACCTATAGCGTCATAGCTGCAGCTTACAACAAGAAGAGGAGGTTGACGCTATACTTGATAACGCCCGCACACCTCTTGTCGTGCTTGACTCTTAATACCCGACTTTGTCAGCTCAATTACGGCGTGCTCTCTTACGATACCATTTGACTGAACCTCAGAAACTACAGCAACGATGGCTGGGAACATCGTGGACCAGGAGTTGATAGACGCCGAGCGCGCTGCTTCTCCCCAGCGATATCAACGTCGCGACAGCGCTGAGATCGAGCGCGTTATCTCCGCATCGACCGTCTCCTCATCCTCCTCCGAAAACTCGGCCCGTCGACGAAGCCGCTCAATTGGCCAATACAACAGCATCAGTCGCGTTTCGACGCAAAACGATCTCGAGCGCCATCCCACCGAACTCAGCCGAATCCAAACAGCCCGCAGCCAACATGTTGGTACCGTCGGTGGCAGCCTTCGCTCCCGAACAGCTTCGCGCGCCTCGCGACGTCCTCTACCGAACTTTGGCGCTGGAAAGCCTTATCCTCCCCCATTGCCTGAGCAGGAGCAGTATGTTGTTGAGTTTGACGGTCCCAATGATCCTCTGCACTCGCAGAATTGGCCATTGAGGAAGAAGCTTATCACTGCTGCTGTTTTGGGCTTCACTACCATGACTTCCTCTTTTACATCCTCCATCTTCTCTGCTGCGACTATGGTTGTTGCTGCAGAGTACAATGTTGGCAACGAGGTCGGTCTGTTGGGTACAACTTTCTACGTGCTTGGTTTCGCTTTTGGTCCTTCGCTCTGGGCTCCTCTGTCTGAGTTGCGCGGTCGTCGTCTTCCTATTCTCATCTCCATGCTCGGTTTCTCCATCTTCTCAATTGGCTGCGCGACAGGCAAGGATATCCAGACTATTCTGCTTTGCCGATTCTTCAGTGGTTTCTTTGGTGCTTGTCCTCTGGCTGTCGTTGCCGCTGTCTTCTCCGATATGTTCGATAATCGCACTAGAGGTACCGCCATTACCCTGTTCTCTATGTCGGTCTTCACTGGTCCCCTTCTCGCTCCTTTCATTGGTGGCTTCATTGTTGAGTCTCACCTTGGATGGCGATGGACTGAGTATCTTGCCTCCATCATGGGTTTTGCTGCTCTTATTCTCGACGTTATTCTCCTTGAGGAGACCTATCCCCCAGTCATTCTTGTCTCCAAGGCAGCTGATCTGCGACGTCGTACTAAGAACTGGGGTATCCACGCCAAGCAGGAGGAAATCGAGGTCGACTTCAAAGAGCTCGTCCAGAAGAACTTTTCGCGACCTCTGCGTCTGCTCTTTACCGAACCTATCATCCTCTTGCTCTCGATCTACATGAGTTTCATCTACGGACTGCTTTACCTTTTCCTTACCGCCTACCCTCTCGTCTTTGTTGGTGTCCACGGTTTCAGCTCTGGCCAATCCGGTCTTTGCTTCTTTGGCATGATTGTCGGCCAGCTTCTTGCTGGTGTCTCGGTCATTGCTCAACAGCCCTGGTATATCCGCAAGCTCACTGCCAACAATGGAATCCCCGTTCCTGAATGGCGATTGCCCAACGTCATGGCTGGTGGTGTGGCCTTCGCCATTGGTATCTTCTGGTTTGGATGGTAAGTTTTTTATTATGCACGAGGTTATCAACGCATTACTAACATCTTTCAGGACTGGATACACCCAGAACATCCATTGGATCGTTCCCGCTCTGAGCGGCCTGTTGACCGGTTTCGGTCTCATGTCGATCTTCCTTCAGGCTCTCAACTACCTTGTCGACGCTTATCTCATGTTTGCCGCCTCTGCCATTGCTGGAAACACATTCCTTCGATCTCTCTGCGGTGCTGGTTTCCCTCTGTTTGCTCGTCAAATGTTTGACGGCATGGGAATCCAGTATGCTGGCACTCTTCTAGGCTGCGTTGCTGCTGTGCTCGCTCCCATTCCCTTCATCTTCTACCGATACGGTGCCAAGATTCGCCAAAAGAGCAAGTATGCTCCTACCGCTCCTGCCATTGGTGCCTCTTCTTCCTCCGCCGAGGAAGATGAGAAGGAGACTGGAAACGAGACTGCCTTGGCTGCTGTCATCGCCCGACGAGACAGTGTCGCCAGCGGCGCTAACAAGGAGAGCGCTTAAGCCTCACCATTTTCTTTACATCTTTGCGTTTTAATAACTAGCAACAACCTCCGATGGAGTTCTCGGGTCATCCGCTTGAAAGCAAGGCGTTTTATGACTTGGGCTTGTCGGACGATGACGGTGTAGCGGGTCTGCGAAAATATTGTTTTGGATAGATACCACGTTAGGAAATTGCTCTGCCTGTTAGTTTATGTACTAGACCATGATATGAGATGGCAATCGAAACATCTCTTGACGCATAATATTCTAATTAATACAAATATGTCAAAAGTGAAGAATGGCTCTTCAAAAAAGTGGTGTGATCATGTCTCGAGATTCTTTATCATGAGAGCACAAAGCGGTGGAATGTTCGGTTCGGTTAGAAAAGTCCCTGATAAAGGCACCCGGCAATTAGGATAGTTAGTGAAGAGAGCGAGTAATCAGATTAAGAAGTAAGTGAGCTGATCCTCGGTTTCGGCCCTATAAATCATTGAACCAGTTCTTGCTTGGACGCCCAACTTGATCTGACCTCGACCTCCCGCCACCAAAACTCCCAGGTGGATCCTTGCCCTGTCAAATTTCTACCAGCAGCATCGCATCAGCTTAACCGCCACACTGCCTCCCATTCAACGTATATAATTATCAACTCGATGGCAGAACCCTTTCCCTGGCAACTCGTCATATCTTTCAAATTCCACCCTTTACGGCAGCCGCATTGATCTGCCACTATGGCCAGTTCGGCAGATCGGGTCTTCCATACGCTGGAGCTAGCACAACAGATCGTATATGAGCTGGAAACCAAAGATCTCTTCAAAGCTTTGTCCATCACGAAAGCTCTATGGATAAGCAACGCGCCTGATTATATATGGCGAGAACGTCTTAGTCGTCTAGGATTTCTAGATCACGCCCTTCAGACGTCATACTGCCTACGGACTCTATATCGTCGGATATCTCAAACAATCAACGCAATTAACCATGGAGTCAACCCCGTTTCTACTCTAAGAAGAGTGGAAAAGCCCGAAGGCCAGTACGACTTCGTGATTTCAGCTTTCGAGGAAGATATGGACGCCCCGCTTGTATCCCGGACATCTAATCAGGATTTCAGCATCAACGATGTTTACATTCTGAGCGAGGGAGTATTACAATTAATGTGTAAAAACGATACTTTCCAGCCTATAAAACACATTCTTCGTTGCTCATCAGTCTTGGGTTACGAAAACAATTCGATCGTTGTTCGCAGATTAGCAGACTGGTCGGTGACAGCCTGTTTCGACTTATGCATCATATTCGGTACCGACAATCCCAACATAGCAGCACTACGCTGGGGGATTCATGAGAACTACTTCATAAGAGAAAAGTTATTTCAGAAACAGAGAAGAGGAAACCTGCACACTTTATTCGAAATTTGGGACAGGCAACCCTCAAAACGCGGAGAGTTTTCTTACCCAGGAAACGGAGGCAAGTATTTTTATTCAAGACTTGGCAAACACTATATGACGGCGATGAGCGTATTTCACGCTAGAGCATGGAGTCTTGAGACATTGGAGCTTGTCTTCGAATACACCCTTTCAGACGAAGATAGAGATGAACAACGATATTTCAAGTACAGGGAGGGTATAGTGTTCCTTTGCGATGGCTCGGATATACCATCGTTTGGAAAGTACTGGCCGGTGGACGGAAGACGAGTTCCTAGAAAACGAGCAGAAATGATACGAGTATCACGACCTGGTTCTATGCGGGAATTCTCTGATGGGAGCAGAATCGTGTGGTCAAAGTGGCTTACGCTCTATAGCAGTGAAGGAGACAAAGTGCGACGCTTTGATCTAAAGCAAAATTGGAGCGAAGGATGTTATCTCAACGGCGGCATACTCTTTGACCGGTTCTTCTTCAGCATTTTTCACTTCGAAGAGTCAAGTTGTGCGTCATTGATTATTTATTCGAAGACGGGGGACGAATTGACTTCAATGCTCTTGGATAGACAAGGCAGAGTTTTCACATGTTCTGTTGATGTTCTTGGACGACTGGTCATCGCCTATGAAACTAATGAGGTTGGATTGGATGAGCTGGAGATTATAGACTTTCGTGGGATATTAGACTGAGGAATACACTGTTGTTAATTTCTAGTCTTATGATAGAAGCATCGCTCAGACGAGCTCTGCTTTCTTATCGCAGTTCTCATCAGATCAGGCCTAGAGTACTGATGAATCAAAAAAGAAAACCAACAACGTTGCAATTTTAGGACGAAAGTGTCTTGACAGAAAGGGACATATCTGATATCTCAGATATTACAGTCACATATGTTTGTGGATTAGGAATATTAATAAGAAAAGAACATTAGGAACATCCGGTTGATTTCGAGATTGCAAACAGAAAACTAACAATTCAACAATATTTGTTTCAACTTATAAGAAACTAAGCACAGGCTCAATTCAAACCCATGCCCTTTAGGCTATAGTTGTTAGTCGTTGGCGTGGTGGACACAACCCCTGTCCAATATTTTTGTCAAGCGATAGCACTATACTAAAAAAACTCACCGCATGTCATCTTACTCCCATTTAATTTCCCTCCTTTAGGAGCAACCTTTCGGCTTCATCGCGTCTTTCTTCTGCACGACACTCGTTTAAAATGCGATGGAGTTGACATTCTTTCTTCAGGCGGTCGCCTTCACTCTTTGGGCGACTCTTACGACAAAAGTTCACGCATACTCGTCATTCAGCATTCCTTACAACATCACAGCCGGGGAAGAAACGGAATTCCAAATCGACCTGGGTTACGATCTGAGTGATGAAGATAATAAGGATATCTACGGCTATCGCGTCTATCTGGCCGAAACACCACCAGGCTGGGGAACAGGACCCGTATGCTGGCTCGCATATCAGATACCCCTGAGCCAGAAAAGCGTCAACGTCTCTATTCCCGCCGACGTGGCACCCGACAAGACTTTCATTAGAATCTCGGTATCGCCTCTAAGGAAAGGTTCCAAAAGAGGCTCGGGCTACTCTTACAGCAATTCGGCCATTCTGTACGGAGGAAACGGTACTTGGAGTCAGCGAGAGAAGGATGGTTGGCAGATGGGTGATGCGGATGAAGTGACCTGTGAGGCTTATGGATGCGTGAGAGGCTGTTATTCTAAGTACTATACTGGCAACAAGAACCGTATAGATGATGGAAGCGGCGATGGAAAAGCGCGGACTTGTGTGAAGCAATGTTTGCTTGATACGAATCCTAAAGATGCAGGTTCTGCAATCGTGATGCCGAGCAGATTAATAACGGGGTTGGTATTTGGACTTGTTCTAGTAATTCTCAGCATAATTTGAGAGATCCGAGAATTCTCGATTTTATTTCCTCTCTAGACTTATGGCAGTACAAACATAATAATGAAGAGCGCTATTTATTGTTCGATGACATTAGTATATCTATATACAAAACGGAGGAGTATCTAAGAGCCGGCATTTCCATCATCAATCTCGCCTTCATCGCACGACTTATTGTCTGACATCTAATTAGGTTTGGTGTACAGGTTACGCAGAGCATCAACCAATTCCTGCTGTCCCCTAACTGTATTGTCATCATATACAAAGTTCTCGGCAATAACTCCACCAGACAAACCGGCAGTCGTCATATCCATAAACTCTTGTGCATAAACCTCTGGGACGATACCCTTCCAATAGTCGAGCAACTGATCCCTCTCAATGAGCTTTAGCTCCACCTTCGTGCCGGTGACTTCTTCAACTGCTTCCTTGAGGTCAATAGAGCTATAGAATCGGGGACCAAAGAGCTTGAAATAATGCGGGCTGGTCTTGGTAAACGCAGACAATAGTGAGTTTGCGCAGCATTCGGCGATATCTTTAAGGCCAACCTGAAGTACAAGTTTAGTTTTGATTCTTTATAATTCTGCATGATATTGGGAATAAATCTCACCATAGGGATTTTATGGTCTATAGGTGTAATCCAGGACTGAATGGAAGGGTTGTCCTCCTTTGCCGCATCAAGTAAATGAGCAAAGTCCTCATAAAAATATGAAGGTCTGACAATCAGCACTTCGGGCACCGAGTCTTTCAAAATCTCATCTGAGATATAGTTCAACCGGAGAACTCCCTGAGAGTACTGTTAGCCAATCTATGATGGCTTTCAAATAGTCTTACCTACAATATCGCTTGAGTTCTGAGAACCAATAGCCGAAAGAATAAGGAGTCGTTTGACGCTCGGAGTGTTCTGGAGAGCATTCTTCACATTGGTCGCAGTTCGAGTTGCCCACTCCTTATGATGAGTACCATCATAGATAGGCGGTGGGATGTAAAAGACGGCATCCGAGCCGGTAAAATCGAGACTCTTTGCATCCCCAACGTCCCCCTTGACAGCCTCAAAATTTGGGTTCTTAACAAATGCAGCTGGCGCTTTGGCTGGGTCTCGATACACTCCGCGGACAGAGGGTTTGCTTTCGGATTCCAAAAGAGTCCTGATAGTTTCTCGGCCAGCTTTTGTTGAAGCAGGGAGGACAGTGATGTGGTAAGGCATTTTGGTATTGTTGAAATGGTTTGTAGAGTAGAGGAATCTAAGTTGGCTGTGTAATTGTATTGGATTGAATTGAGCTATGGTGGTTTCGAATGATTCAGAGGATGATGACGCCTACTTATATAGTGATTGAGTTTGCGGACTCTGCGACTGAAAGCTTCTTGCTACATGTGATGCTTCACGATGTAAGCAACTATAAGTCCGCTCAGAGTGTAAAGCGGGCTTTCGCAGTCCAAAAGACCGAAACTCCGCATACAATGGCCACTCAGATTATCTGGAAACTCTGATCAGTCTTGGCTTTGCGGGGCTCGGATAAGCATAACTCGTACGTTTCAAGCTCAATGTCCAACAGCTTACAAATAGACGTGTCCTGCCTCAGCTAGAATGATTAAAAATCAGCTGGTCGATCTTTCACCATGAGTCTGATCTCAATGTTGATTTGAGATTTTGAAATGGTTTCGCCATTCGTCATGTGAGGCTTGGCAGAAACTTATGATACTATCAAGCTGTATGATGCTTCAGTTGAAAATGCCGAGGAGGTCAGCTTGGGAATTCGGATAAACAAATCATTCAATTGATCAACCACCAATCATGAGGCCTCTCGATTCGCCATCAAGTATCACAATTGCTGTTAACCCCGCATCGAGAGACTTATAAGGATTCAAAATCAGTCAATGTTATTAACTTCAAGATCGAGTACTCATTAATTGGTAATTCAAGTTCTGTAATTCCTGCCAATATGTCGCCATCCGCCACTACAACGGCCGCAACCGGCCAATCGATCCTGAATACGGCAAAGTCCCAGGATGGCAAGGTGAAGCGACTTCACCAGATTCCTCAGTTTTCCACCAAAGAAGAAACGAGGCAATGGCAGCTGGAACAGATGGCAGGGGCATTCCGTGTGTTTGCCAAACTTGGATATGCCGATGGAAGCAGTGGTCACATCAGTTTGAGAGGTTAGTTGACATATACTTCGGTTCTTAAATTCAGACTAACAACGTATAGACCCTGTGCAACCAGATACTTTCTGGATCAACCCATACGGCGTCCACTTTGGATTATTGAACGTCTCGGACACGGTTCACATCGACGAGAACGGCAACCGCATCGGAGGTGCTGAGAAGCCTGTCAACACAGCTGGCTTTATCATTCATGCTGCGATTCACAAACGGCGTCCGGATATTAACGCTGCTTGCCATCTTCACAGCCCCTACGGCCGCGCCTGGTCGACCTTTGGCAAGCCCATCGAGATGCTCAACCAGGACAGTTGCATGTTCTACAACGACCTTGCAGTATATGCCAACTTTGGCGGAGTCGTATTTGCCAAAGAGGAGGGCAATCGGCTTGCTGATGCTCTTGGCGCCACCAAAAAGAATATCATCTTGCAAAACCATGGTCTACTCACCTCGGGAGGGACCATTGGTGAGGCGGCGGCATTCTTCATTGCTCTTGAAAGGGCATGCCAAGCACAATTGCTTGTCGAAGCTGCGGTTGCACCTGATGGATCTCAACTCAAGAAGGCTTTGGTGAGCGATGAGGAAGCACAGTACACTAAGGACAATACAGGAAGCCCTGAGGCGATGTATTTACAGTTTGAGCCTGAGTACCAACTTCTTTTGAAGGAGTCAAGGGGTGATTTTCTACAATAGGAGAACATCAGAGTACTTGACGCAAGCCGAGACGCTCTACTCTATTGAAAATGTTTCTTTTAATTCTGTTTTCTCAGTCGTATATCGATTTTACCATGAGCCTGAAGGGGTGTTGCTTTAAGTGTTTGTTGTAACTCCGCAGAGAGAATCTTGTCCATGAGGTTCCACTGATATTTGCCATGGCATAAACCCACGTAAATGTAGAGAGATGAGCAGAAGCTTCAGTTTTCAACTCAATTTCGATGCTGGGCATTAGTTTGGGTGCAATTCTTCGAACAGTGAAGTCAGATGATCACTCCATTGCCTTTTCTTTATAGATGTAATTTGGCGGAGAAGCCGGTCCATAGAACATCGTATTTGCAGCTGCTGCCTTCGGTTGTAGCTACTGTCAGCATACTGCCTCTAGGTACTGTAGTGACACTAAACCGCAGAGGTAGGTTTAGCTTGCGCGTTCGTGGATCAACCCGACTATAAATACTTTTGTTCCACTTACACGGAGGCCGCCTCCAATTCATCTCAAACAAACCACTTCATTCATCAAATACTTGCCAACATTCATCATTTTCATCAAATCCTACTATTCTACAAGATAAATAGCCTTCCAAGATGTCTCAAACGCTCAAGCCAGAACACCCCGAGCCATTCTATTCTCCGGACTGGGATGGGGATACCCGCCAACCTGTCGTGGATGGCAAATATCATGATCCACGCACAGGTGAGCTGCGCAAGTCAGAAGGAGGCGCATATTCGGGACCACCTGCAGTTGACATTATCATCATGAGCATTCATGAGGACACCAATCATTGCATCTACAGAGCACAACGACCATTTCCAGTGGAATCTTTGTTGTGTCAGATTATGAGCGTTGTACGCGAGCGCAAATTGGAGATTGATTCGCTCAATGCTACGCAGTATGCAGTTCGGATCATACTTGCCCATCCGCTACAGTCAAAAGAATTCTCTGAGGTGGTTGATGAGATGGCGAATGGGTTGTGGAATAGCACATGAATGGTGGAGAGATCATATATTATCGAGATCATAAATATATTGTTTGACTCGGTTGTTAGTTAAAGGCACGATTATAGCCTAAAAGAGCCACTGAGACAAATACTAGAGAGGAAAAGAGATGTTAGAACTGTAAGTCGAGGTACAGCAAGTCTACTGGTCGAGAATAATGCATTGCCCTTTAGGTAGATGCTGGATATCCTGTGTGTTATAACAATGAATATATCACGATTAATTTCATCTTAGCCTAAATTTTACTCGAATAATAAGTTGGTATAATTTACCATGGGCCTTTTGATCTGTCACCATCTCTGCATGCACCGATCGGGCTGATTCCCTGCCGTGACCAATGGAGACATATGATGCGCTCCCGTCTGACTATTTATAAAGAGTCTGATTGTCCCCTGCCGAGAACGTCAGCAGAACTGAAATTTTCCACCTGATTTCGTTTGCAGGTCAAGATGCGCCTAGTCAATAGCTTGCCTTTGGTCGAGGCCGGCCGCGCTCTTCTTGACCTTCCACAAACTGTTCTAGGTCCGCCACACGCAACGACTTCTGCACCCACGGTCACTGTAAAGAATGGTACATATGGAGGAGCGTATAATGCTCAGTATGATCAGGACTACTTTCTTGGAATGCGCTATGCCGAGGTAACTTTTTGCTTCGATCTCACTCAATGTAGCTTGAACTGATTCGCATTTAGCCGCCGGAGAGATTTTCGATAGCGAAAGGATTAAACGCCTCGTGGGATGGCATTCGCCAGGTTACCGAATACCCGGTGCATTGCCACGGATATGGCGAGGGTTGGGGTCAGCATAAACATGTGCAATCCGAAGACTGTCTCTATCTAAATCTAGTCCGACCCGCGGGTATAAACGACACGTCTGGTCTACCCGTCGCCGCCTGGATTCATGGAGGAGGGTTATTTATGGGCGGTGCTTCTTCGCCATTATACAACTTGTCATTCATTGTTGAGCAGAGCGTCGCACTCGGCACGCCTGTCATCGGTGTTAGTTTTAACTATCGTCTATCTGCTCTAGGTTTCCTTACAGGCAAGGAGGCTTTGAGAGAAGGAGTTACAAACCTCGGGTTTCATGACCAACGACTCGCGCTCCGCTGGATAAATGAGAATATTGCATCATTTGGTGGTGATCCTGACAAAGTCACGATTTTTGGAGAAAGCTCAGGCGCGGAAAGTTGGTGGGTTTATCATTTCTTAAGCCAGTTTGACTCTGACAACAATAGGACGTGATGATGACCTGTTCAGAGCCGCTGTCGGCGAGTCTGGCTTCGGTGGTCCTCTCGACCGGTTCCCTGGCGGTTTAAACGAAACTCGACGCATGCAAACCGCTTATAACGCTCTTGTTGGTAACGTCACCTCATGTTCGAACTTGGTTGGATCAAAGAAGTCTCTTGAATGCTTGCGAAAAGCACCCTTCGAGGAGATTGACTACGCGCTGAGTGTCAGCAATGTGCGTCCATGGCCGCCAGTCTTGGATGGCGACTTCATTGCAGACTATCCAACTAACCAAATAACAAATGGGCGCTTCCCCAAGATACCGATTCTCATAGGCACTAATACAGATGAGGGAACTTTCTTTGGCACGGGTAAAAGAGCTGAGGATGCTGGTGTCGACACTGACGATGAAATGAGAGAGAACATTGCTACCATATTCGGGCCTCAAGCGGAGAAGTATACCGGGAAACCCGTCGATGAGCTCGTCAATGAACTGATGGAGCTGTACCCCAATGAGCAAAGAGTGGGAATACCGTCTTTGGAGACTTGGCCGCATATTATTGTACCGGGCGATGAATACGCCAAAAAATTGGGGGCTCAGTATCGACGTGCTGGCGCTTTGTTTGGAGATCATGCCATGCATTTTCAGCGACGCCGCGCAAACAAGGCTTGGGCAAAGCAAGGTCTTCCCAGCTATGCGTATCGCTTCAACATATCGACTAATAGACAACCGCCGCATGTCGGAGTAACACATTTCCAAGAGGTAAAACATGCCACATATGCATCCATACAAAAGCTCACACTATCATAGGTCGCTTTTGTGTTTTACAATACTAATGGTGATGGATATGACGTTAACCCATTTGGAGGCGACGGAACATATCCAGCAGATGCTAAAGCCATGGCCAAGACAATTACTACGGGCTGGATCAACTTCTTTAACACACTCGACCCTAACGGAAAGAAAGGTTCGAAACTGTTCAGTGGTAAGGAATGGCCTGTTTATGATTTGTCTGATGGGCCTGATGGAAAGGAAGTTGTTTTTAGCATTAATGGAACGCACATTGAAGTAGACGACTGGCGATCTGGGGGTATGGAGTGGTTCGCAGAGCACTCTTTGGCGGTGTTTGGAAACTGAGTAACTGTTGAAAACATGGATACATAATTATATGGGATATCAGATCTCAACTCAGACTGGCTTCGCTGTATCTGAAGGTGGCTGGAGTAATATCCCGTTATAGCGTATCTGAACTGATAGTCCTGGCAAACTAGAGAGTGGAAAATTTTGAAATAGAAAGCTGGTCAAACTTCATAATGAACCTTTGACCAGACTTATAATGAGATCATAGTACATCGTCCAACAGCCGAAGACATCTGCTTAAATACCTATGATGTAGCTTTTAGTTAGATGGGGGCCCGTAGATATGTGCTTAACTTCCTCAGACTATCGCCCTTTTTATCCCCATTTCAACAATCTTATCCATCAACAAGCTTGGAAGTTGTCTGACATACGATGATGCCTCACTCCGTAGTATCTCTTCGCTAGCCTGAAGAAAATGAACACGGAAAGCGGTCCAGAACTGTTGATCGAAGTATTTATCAGATCCAGGCCGTGGATAATACGGATCATTTCGCCAAAAGGACTGGGCGGCAGCCTCGACGCCTTCCTCATCCATGGTTATAGGGTCACAGCAGTCAAAATCTATGATCCACATCGAATGAGGCCCCAGGATGCTTGTATCAAACTGGCTGTGAGGGCGTGCAGTTGGACGCGGGCGAGCAAGGACAAATTCAACGTCGTTAGCATCGATACGGGCAACCCAGTGGAGAAATGCTAGACCTTCTGCCATAACCTTTGTGTAGCTTTCAACGTCAAGACCGAGCTCTATCATCCGGTCGATATGAAGGGGAAAATTCCTCAGGCTGAAAAATCGCCCTGTGCTCCCCCAACCTTGCTTCCGACGACCCAGGTACGGGCGGATAAGACAGTGCTCATTCTTCTTGTCATTGATGATAGCATCGTGATCATGCCCCTTAGCAAACTTGGCGACTAGGAGGTCCCGGGCTTTATCTGATACAGGCTGCACCTTCTCGCTGAGCAGTGCGTTGCAAGCCTTTGAGTCAGGCGGCAGACGTGGAAGGACTTGTGACCAGTCCTCGTCATCATATTTGTTGAGAAATCCCCGGCATAAAGGGACTCGAAAGCTGGTGGCATGTTGTGGGTTTAGTTCGATAGCTTGAATGACAAGCTGATGAATGTAGTGCTCATTTACGAGGGACCTTCCGGAACTTCCATCCTCCCTCTTGATGCATGAAGCGATGTCATTCTTGGACGAGTTGGCGTCGGCCCAAACGCTTCCACAACAACCTGCACCGATGCGTATCAATTCCTCGGTAGAAGACTCTGTGGTGAGATCGCGGTTAACTCTTCTTGATGACATGGTCAACGGCTTTACTAGGTAGATAGATAAGCATTTATCAGAAAGTAATCATAAAGGTCTTCTAAAAGAGAAATAAATCATCAAGAACTAGGAAAAGGCACTTACTAGTTTAGGTTGAGGTTTGCTATCTCAAGCTTTTTTATTACTGTCGTGTGGTAAGATTGAAGCTATGAGTGGTGATGACGAGAGTTCAGAAATATTGGTGGCGCACGATTTTAAGTAGTCATCATGATTCTTTCCATCACTAACATACTATCCCGAGGTATTAACAGAGCAAGATGTCTTGGCTCTCATCCCTTCTTTCTTTCTTGTTCGTTAATCATTGACCCGAAAGGGGAAATACCATTCACTTCTCTCTAAAGCTTGATCACCATCGCATAGGTAGTCTATCGCTTGTTCATCCACAAACCTGACGGGCCACATCATCATTCACTTGCCGAAGCATCTGAATCCTCCTTATCACCAACTTCAACAAACCCTGCCATGTCTTCGTTAGAGGCAACAACATCATCTCCCTCAAAGTAGGAGAATTCAGCTACATAAACGCCTCTCCCTTCTTCCACTTTCGCCCCTCCCTCCTCCTCAGACTCTTCAGACTCTGACTTCTCCTGGTCGAGCCCATATCGAGCATGCTTCGTCTCGTCTGAGTCTTTCTTAGTGAACTCGTCTTTTCTCTTTGAGTACCGAAAACGGCGGAGCCGATATGCTAAAACGACATCGCCCTCAGTTGAGTCGTGGTAACTCGATTGAGTTTCTCGCTTTGCATTCAGCTCTGCAGACACCTCGACCCCTGTGCCCGGCGGTCCTATCCCTATACCTGCGCCGCCTCCTTTATTGCGAGAATTTTCTGCTGTACGGGACACCGTATTGGCCACAGCTATTCCAACTACCATGTAAACCGGCGCAGTGAAAAATGACTTGCTGACGAATTCGCCAACTTCTTGCGTGCGCAGCGCTTTGTTGACATAAGCGGCCGATGGGATGAAGCGTTGTGCCCGAACTTTTGTCGCTTCGATGGTGTAGGAAGCGCCTTTCGCCCAGTTCCCTTCGACGAATGGTGAAGCTCCTATCACAGCGGCAAGGACAGATGAAGCTCCTAGCTTAGAGCCGAAGCCAACGTCCAATGCATTGGTGAAGCTTTTAGTGACTTGCTCCCGCTCATGAACAATAGCTGAGGAGTCGATAGGCTCGACCTCTTTCCGATTAAGAACGTCGATTGGATCGTTGGGGTACTTGAGAATGCTACCAAGGACTAAATCCTCGGGAGCAAGGCATTCCTGTGGAATGATCCAGTGCTTTTTTGGCTTATCGCTAAAAGCCATTTTGTTTTTTCTACGTTTGTTCGATAAGTGCAAGGCAGAAAAACTGTTATAAAAGAGTCTCCCACCGCGAAAACGATCGTCGAAAGTTGAGTAGGGCTTACGGTCACATTGATAACGCTAATGACGTGAGAGCGAAGCGCAGCTGCATATTTGCAAGGGTACGGAAGTCCATAGGGGGCAGTATTTTAAAACCTAACTTTTAGGTATTTTTAATAATAGCTTAATAGAACAATACTAACCATAAAGCCTTATTATAAGAGTTATAATAAATTATATTTTTTTGACATCTTACTTAGTTAGCTATTAGGGTTCTTAAAAACGCAGTCGCGGAGTTATATATATACGCGATAAGTTATATACCCTGCAAGAAAATTATCTTATAGCTTTTATAGGCTTTATTTCTTTTTTTTTTTTTACTTTTATAACTAAAT
>JAASAY010000090.1:0-101777 GCA_014822085.1 Fusarium stilboides
AGGTGGCGAAGATAGGTGAATCACGGCCCAATTTATATATTTCCAACCCTTGCAACCTGTAGAAGCTGAGGGCCTGAATTAAACGCCACGTGATAGCGCGTCCACTCATATCGCTTTTCCCACGATTCATCCGCAACCGCGCGTAAATTGGCGGGACGTAGCAATTGGATGTATATGCAAGCCTCACCAGTCTTATCTTGGACTCCAAATACATTGGGTATTTCATGTGCTAAATGCAGTGACAGCTGCTATTGCTATTGCTATTGCCACTGCCGTCAAGATTATTAGCTGAGCATCCATGGATATCACGCGTGGTTCGCGAAGAGCCCGCCATGTAGCTGCCGCCCATGCAAACGCAGGTGCAAACGCAAACGCGGCATCAAGCCCCAGCGGCCCTGGCCATGGGATGCCCTCATCTCCTTTCGTTGCTGCGACTCCTAGCAATTCTGCTGCCAGATTACCACCAGGCCAAGGGGCTTCACCAGCTGCTGCTCTGGTAACCCCTGATGGTCCTCCGCTTCATCGAACGCCTGATCAACCTCCCGACCAGCGTCGTCGTCGAGCACCTCCTCCAAACCCGTTTCGTCTCTATAGAAGTAAGTAAACCTAAAACTTGGACCTGTATTTCTATTGCTCCTTTTTTCTGCCAGTGTCGAATTACCTTATCGGGTGCAATTTAAGAGTGTTTGCAGCCGTTGCCAGTGCAGACATCTGGTATCAAGTGATGCAGTGCGAATAAAATGTGACCATTGTTCCTATTGTTCGTCTATTCAATAGAGAGCAGGCCTATTTTCAATGATTATCTGCCGTTTGACATTTATCTATTAAAATCATTGCATCTTCAACGCCGCACAAACATTCACCTTCTGCACTTATCATCATCTTTGCCATCTTCTCGATTACACTATTTCATCAATTCCTTTCCCAATCTTCTCACACTTGTTCTTTTCTACATATCCCCTTCGTTTGCTCTTTTAATTCGTGTTCTTTTCATTGCTGCACTTGCTTTTCCCTGAACTATCCACCCTGTCCCGCGAACATGCCTTCTCGTCGGCGTCCTTCTACCCAACCTCGCAACACCAATTCTGGCTTTCGCAAGCGAGTTCCCCTTGGTGAACTTCCTTACAAGAAATCCAGCGGTGCTATCCTTTGCAAGCGCAAGCGAGGATTCAGACCTATTCCTTCCTGTGACAAGGAGAACACGGAGGCTGTTGTTACCGCTCTTGAGCATCTGCACCGGAGCATTGTTCAGCGCATTCAGGAACTCGAAGCAGAACTCCTGCGGATTCGCGCTTTTCGTGACGACATTGACGGTCTTCTAGCTGCACAGCCTGCCGACCAGCCTCGTCTCAGTATGCCTCCTCTCGACTCTGACGAATCCAGCTCCGAGCCTGATGTGAGCATCCTCGACCGCAACCGTCGCCCACCCGCTGCACCATCCTCTCTTGCCCCCAGCCCTTTCCACGGAAACCGCACTGCCGAGGAAGAAGAAGCCAGCCAGGGAGCCATCTCTGCCGAGGAGTACGAAGATGAGAATTCGAGCATCCAGGATGAGGATGTAGAGGACGAGGAAGACGGGCCCGTCGAGCAAGAGCAAGTCCAGGATGTCGCTCCCCTTTTCGATCCTGCCACCGCCGGTCTCAAGGAAATCTCCAACCTCGCTCGATTCACCGTCAGCAGCCACAAGCCCGGCAATGGTGTCGAAGAGCTCAAGAGCGATGACCTCAAACTGTTCTGGCAGTAGGTCCATCTCTATCTTCTACCCCACGAACCCCACTAACACACTTCTCCAGGTCCGATGGCCCCCAGCCTCACAAGCTCACCATGTACTTCACCAAGCGTGTCGGCATCCGCGACATCCGCTTCTACATCGACTACAACGAGGACGAGTCTTATACTCCCACCAAGGTCGTCTTCAAGGCTGGCACCAGTGAGAACAACCTCATCGAGTTCGCAACCATGGCCCTCGAGAACCCCGTCGGCTGGCAGCAGGTCCCCATCGCCGGCGCCGGTGGCGATCCCGATGGCAATACCCTCGTCGCTTGGGTTGTGCAGATGCAGATCCTCGAGAACCACCAGAACGGAAAGGACACCCACCTCCGCGGCATCAAGATCTACTCCTTCGACAACGACTCCGCCGTCGGACCCGGCCGCGATGGTAACCCCGTTCACGACGTCGTCGAACTCATGGATGAAGTTGCTAGCCGCGCCGACGCTGGTGCTGCACGAACCCGCCTCAGCACTTTTGGTGCTACTCACTTCGAGCCTGGCGAGGGAGGTCTGTCTATCCCCGATTTCATGCGGGAGCCCGAGATTCGTTAAAGGTTAAAGGAGAGGATGGACGGTCTTTGACTTCGGAGGATTCGTACAAAAAGGACATTCGGTGGAGTTTGGAGTAGCAGATGTGTTTGTTTCGATGATCTGCGCCTAAGAAAGGCGCGCAGAATGAATCTGCTCCTAGGGAATTTGCGCCTATGGAGGATGATACTATGAATTGCGATTGAGTGGATGGCTAAGTAGACTGATGAGAAACGATACCAGGATTTGCATTAATTCTAGTTATTTATAATCTCTGTGCCATGAAGAACGGTGATGTTCAGGAAAAGTAATAATCAATTGCGACCAGTAGCCCGTTCTTTATAAACCTAGGCTCTCCATGAACGATACCGCCTATATGCTATGTCCTCCCTCTACGTCCATAAATAACCATAGAGGTCCTTGATATTACACGCTTGGCTCTGATCTCGAGACCGTCTTGCTCGCAATTCATACATGTGCGCCAATCCTCTCCGAAAACACTACAATACTTCTCTACCATGTCATATACCACCTCTCCGTTTCTCTGTTATGCTTCATAGTCCATTAAGCGCCAATACGAGCGGGAAGGTCCTCCATATCATCCATCACACTGTCTGAGTCGTCGGCGGCAGTAGGTGCCTCGGTAGCGGCAGTGGATCGGAACCTGCTAGGTGTCTTTCTCTTGCGCTTTTGGGCCTCGTCGACCTCAGAGTTGTCTTCTGCAAGAGCAGCAGCTTGGGCCTCTCCATCGTCCTCAATGGGGTCCTGGGACGGGGCTGCACGCCTGGTGGATCGTCTGCTGGGTGTGGGCTTGACGGGAGTTGACCTGGCTGATGACTTGCGAGGGGCCTTAGGCGCCTTTCCCCTACCCATACCTGTTCTCCTTGCGACGCGAGTAGCCTTGGGGGGAGCAGGCTCGTCAAACACGGGGTTATCGACAGGTTTGGCGATTGGGGCCGGCTCTTCCTCGACAGGTGCAGCCTCAACAGGCTCGGTTGGCTCGACTGGCTCTGCTGGCTCTGCGGAGAGGGCTGGGTCAACCATTTCAGCAGGTTCCAGAGGCTCAAGGGGGGCCACAGGAGCAATCGGATCCATTGATGCAATGGGAGCGGGCTCGAAGTGTTCCATCGGTGCGATGGGCAAGTCGGGGTTGATGTTCTCGTCAGGGATGCCACCGTACCCGTCGGCTTGAGGTTCAGCTCCCTCCTCCTCATCAGCCTCGTCTACAAACTCAGCGCTCATGTTGTTTTGGCTGTTGTTCGGTGCGCTTCCATTGGGAGCGTGGGAGACTGGGATAGTGCCCAAGAACTCCATTTCTTCGGCATCGTTGAAAAGAGCGTCGTCGACATTTGGTAGCTCGCCTGTCTGGCTGTAAAGGTCCAGCAAATATTGTGCACAATCTCGCACGCTCTTCTGTTCCCAGTCGGGAACCGTGTGCTTCAGACGACGCCACAGAAGCATCTGGGTAGGTCGATGCCAGCTGTTGCGGAACTTCTTGTCAACCAGTCTCTGCCAAGGAATCTTCGATTCGGCTTGCGCAGACGAGCCATGAATAGCCATGACCAGACGGTAACACTCTTCTTCAGGCATAGCGGCAATCTGACGACGAGCCTTCTCCAGGCGGAATGATATGGGGGCGTCAGGTGCATTGGACACCAGCTTATCCTTGCCATGAGTCTTGATGTTCATGGCCTTCCACTTGGTGATACACTGAAGTCGGCTACGAGTTCTCTCCATACGCTCACTGATGTTTTGCCAATCAATGAGCTCCTCGTAAGGCTTCTTAAGCAGCTCACGGGAGGGTTGAATGCGTCGCAGCTCATCAATGGCGCTCATAGCTTCCATCACGTACTGCGTCAGGTTGCCCTCTTCCGTCTCGTCCCAGGTGTCCTTTCGCTGGGATTCACCGCAAACAATGTAGTTGCGATAACGATCTCGAAGATCTTCTGGATGGCGGTTGATGATGCCTGCGATCTTGGACCACTTTGTGCCATGAATTTCGATAAGGTCGCGAAGCTCGGTATCCTGCTCATTGGTCCAGGTACCACGAGCAACAAAGTTGTGGAATTTCTTTCGAGTGATGTTGATGATCTTCTGTCGGTGTCGGTCTGGGCAAGTTCCAAAGATCCGTGCCCACAGAGCGGCATGCTCGTCACCAGCAGTTGTACCTCCAGGGGCATGAATCATCTCATTCAACTGATGCTGAAGCATGTTATACTCAACACGGTAACTCTCGACGGCTTGTGCGATACGGCTGAGTTCCTCGTCGCTGAATCGACCCTGAGTATAGCCAGCCATTCGGTTGCGGCGCCCAACTTGCGCACCATCATCCTCAGCCTCAGCTTCTTCGTCATCTCCACCTTGCATAGATTGAGATAGGAGAGCACGGCTAGCCTCAGACTTTTTACGACTCGAGGCCTTCTTGGCACGTTTTCGAGGCATTGGTGTCATAGCAGAAGGCGATGGCAACGGCCCAAGTCCGTCTTGCTCGGCCTTTTCGGGAGAGGGCGACTTTTCGAAGTACGTAGGCTTGGCCTTCTTTCCCTTAGCTGATCGTGTTCTCTTTGTGTTGGCGCTGGGCGGGTTGGGTGTTTGCACCGGGCTTCCAGGAACATCGTACACATCATGTGTGGTCTGGGGACGCTGGGCAGATGTTGGAATATCCACCACTTCGGGGTGGCCGGAGGTGTCCTGGGTACCCGGGTGTGTTTGTCCGTTGAGATGCTCATTCCATGCCTCTCTGGCAACTCTCTCGACATCGTGATGATCATTAGTGCTGGTGTTGCCAGGTCCATTGATTGCAAAGAACCCGGTGCTCCTAACAGCCTCTTGGCCTTGGTTCTCCTGCACAGTTGGTGCATCAACGTCCATCTCGTCGTGAGTCGCGTCGGGAGCAGCACTGCCCTCCCTTGAGCGAGCATCACGCAACTCGAGACGCGCGGCACTGGGAGACTTTGGAGCGTCCTCACCAACATCATCGTAGATGGCACCTGGGCGAGAGGCATTCCTAGTGCGCAAGAATGAGGCGGCTTGAGTATCGCGAGTGCTCAAATCTTCAGCTGGCGCAAGCTGGTCGCCTTCTTGTGTTCCTGGGACCACCTCCTGAGATTCGGTATCAACTCCGTGGCCGTGGGATCGTCGCTTCTTGCGCTGCTTGCCATCTGTAGTATCAGACGACTTGCGTTTGCGCTTCGTTTGGGTAGCAGGAGGAGCGACCTCATCGTTAAAATCGACAGCTGAGGTCTCCTGAGGCTGAGAATGATATGTGTTCGAAGTGTTGTTTTCGGCAAGGCTATCGGGAATTTCGACCGGCAACGCCGACTTTCTCTTTGACTTCCTGGATTTGCGCGAGGAATCCTCTTCGGCAGTTAGCTGGGGAGAAGCGCTTTCGTTTGGGCTTTTCCGTCTGCGCTCCTTCTTGTCGCGCTTGTGTTTTCGGGATTGGGATGAAGGTGGCTCCTGCTCCATGGGCGCCTCGGGTGCTCTATCACCGAAAGGCGCGTGGTTGATTTGTGACGAGTAGGGAGCTTGTGCTGCGTTGCTGTCGAACATTTCGAGCGCGCCAAAGTCTTGGTCTTGGCCGCCCTCTGCGTCGGCCTGGACGTCGTGTCCGTAGTTATCGAACCCCCCTAGGCCATCAATTGGCTGTTCTTCTGTCTCCATTTTCTCGTGAGCCATCGTGTGTGACTGATTTGGCTCGCTGGAACGCCCGTCTCGGTGCTGATCTTCGTGCTGTTGCTCGTTCTCTTGGCCGTGATTCTCGGCGCGGTCGTTGTTGTTTTGCTTATCTGGCCTGTTGGACTGTGAGCCAACAAGGGACCATAGGGTCGACGCGAGCCGGAAGTCAGGCCACTTGCTATTACCGGTGCCGTTGGACGACATCGATGAGCTGCTTAGTGACGATAGCTTCTTCCTCGTTGAGAGCACGCGAGATGAAGTTGTGTAGGGTAAGGTGAAATCGGGAGAAGGTGTGGGGCGGCACGAAAAAAAACTGGCGGCGCGTAACCTCGAGACGGCTGTTGGCGTTGTCGTGACAGAGATCACGTGCCCTGGCTTGGCATCGACATTCATTTCCGTCCCTTGTGTAAGCCACTTGCCTAAGAACAGATGATATCGCTAGCTATGCGAGATTGAGTTTGGATGATACTCATTGATTAATCTAAAGAAATAGTACAAGTTTGTACAGAGTTGTTTCGACACGTGCCAAGGAAATCTATGTAGTCGGTTAT
The DNA here is from genome assembly GCA_014822085.1 of Fusarium stilboides. Classification (NCBI taxonomy): domain Eukaryota; kingdom Fungi; phylum Ascomycota; class Sordariomycetes; order Hypocreales; family Nectriaceae; genus Fusarium; species Fusarium stilboides. The sequence continues at coordinate 6,528 of JAASAY010000090.1, forward strand.
TGTACAGGTCACTTCATCAAGACCCAAAAGTCATCCACCTGCGCCTGTCCATCCATCCACCCTTCATTACCATCCATGAACCAAGCACGCCTCCGGACAATCCCAAAATACCCAGAACAGAGTCATTATTCCTGAATTGTCCCTTGAGAAAAGACCAAAGGCATATGTCAGTGCATTCAGTCATCCTCCTTCTCAGCTTCCTTCAACTTCACTGTGATACCCTTCCGGTTTTGCTCGATCTCGTACTGGCCACCAAGTACCAGATCCTTGGCAACAAGCTCGCGGGTTCGGCCCAAGCTCTCGATGTCAGCAATTCGCTGTATCGTGCCCTCCAGGTGCTTCTCAAAGCCGGGCTCGGCACATATCTCCCTGAAAGCGCGATGCATCGGCACGCTGCTCGCTCGGACGTCTGCCTGGCTTGTAATGGTAAAAAGATTCAAGCTGTCAAGGTCCCGAATAAAGTCACATCGCGTCATGATTTGCTGAGCGATATGAAAAGGGTATGTCGGAAGCGAATGGCCAACCTCGGAATCGTAGGTCTCGTCATCTGGTGATTCATCTTCCTTGTCCACCAAAGCCTTGGCCAAACTCATAGCAGCAGCCTATATACCAGTCAGTAATAAGTCCCGAGAGAATGGAATAACTCCTTCAACTTACAGCCCACTTTTGCTGGTCCATGACATCGTCGTCCATCTCCGGGCCGAGGATCCAACACTGGTTAAGGAACCACTTCTTCTCGATGTCCTTGATCCTTTCGCAGGTTTCAAGCATATCCCTACTTTTCGCTACTCGGTTAAGGAAACTTAGGCGTCCTCCGACTCTTTCGTATACTTCTTCGAGAATTTTATCATCGACATCGACCCTCTCCTTGAAGTACTTTTGGCGATATCTCTGAAGGGCTGATATAGCCTGTTGTTTAGGCAGGTCGGTAACAGGAAGGACCTCCATCCTCGTGGCTAGCTGCTTGAAACGTTCGTACACCCAGTAATCGTCCGAGTTGAAGACCATGGTGACAATGTTGGCAGCAGCCCACTGCTCAGCTCGCTGTTGTAGTAGCTCAATGACGTCGCGCCCATCATCGTTGTGACGGAGGAGGTGCATCTGATTCACAATTACCACCAGAGGCTTGCCCCTTTCTTTCCGCTTGTGCATTGCCACTTTCTCCAGCTTATTCAGGGCACGCTCGATGTCCAGCAGGGCTGTAGTATCACGCGGGCCCCTCTCACTGAAATACCCTCCGATATAATCCTCGTGAAATTCATAATCGAGGGCTTTTCCAAGACGAATGCGAAAGATCTCCAGATCCGCATGCGCTTCAAACATGGCCACGCCATCACCGTCGTTTTTTCGCATAGCGTCGATGAGCATGCTGCTCTTTCCGCTCCCTTTTTCACCGATCAGGAGATGATAGTGTCCAGCAACACGTCCCATGACGATGTCATCAATTCGCTGTTGCTCGGGTCGGTATATCCAATGTTCATTGGAACCACCGGGTTGATGAGGAACATCCTTGCCAATTGCAGCCAATTCCAGGACAGGATCGCCAGGCTCAAAAGCTCGGTGCATCTTCCGAAGGACAAGCCATTTGTAAAATTTGTGATACAGGTAGCCAGCAGCAGCAAAGCCCAGACCCAGTACTAAAATAGAAGCAAAGGTCGTAGCCCCGGATTCTCCCATCTTAACCAGAAGCGAGGGCTCTGAAGAAGACCTGGAACCTTGCTGGGTCTCAGCGTTTCCACTAGAAGATTCATCTATTTGTTGATGTTAGCAACGGTTCGGTTTTCAATCTTTTGACATGTCCAGCTTTGACTTTATAATGCTCGCTTCTTTGAAAGCCACCTGGGTTCTCTCAAAAGCCCAAAGATGCTGCTGCGTCTCAGTCTACATCCCCGTATCGCATTCAGGTCATAATGGCCATCACTCATTCAGATTGAGCATCTTGATAAGATGCGGATTGAGTAGTATGCCATTTCTGGAAGTAGAGTTCAAAATGCTGGCAACAGACCCCTGAGCTTTCCAAGTGCGGCCATAATAAACCAACAACTCAATAAGATTGAGGCGATACAAAAGAAAAACAACCAAATCTGCGTACCTTTTCTCCTGCCAGATTGAGCTGAGAACCGGAGCCTGCTGACAACATTGTTATTCGCACAGCTTGGCCCCCAATAGCGAATCTGCGGGCCAGCTGAACGTGCCAAGTTCCAGGAGCTGACGGGTTGGTTGAGGCGACGCACCAGGCGCCCTGAATGCCGCAACATCATAGCTACTGGGTTGTGAAGCTCTCAGAGAGCATCTGTAACAGGTCCAGGGGCCAATTGAGGTGCCGGTTGAGGCTGTTAAGAGCTACAATGATGCCAACAAAACGAAGGAGAGGAAGAAAGGGAGTGAGAAGGAAGACTGGTGGCTTCGTGGCACCAAAGAGCCGGGCCCATTCAAGGTACAAAAGAAAGCTAGCTGCGCTGCGTCAGAACAGATTCGGGGGGCACCAGTGACAGTTAGCTGTCCTCAAACTGGCTGCTATTGGGCCTTGGCACCAGAGTCGACCAGATCCTCGGCGACAGCTGCTGCAGCTCCCCTGTAATCTCTATTAAGGTGTCCGCTTTCTATGCACTAGTACAATCCCACCGCGAATTTTAGCGGGGAATGCAGGAGGCCTCGTCAATGGCAGCCAGAAAGGAAAGAAAAAGTCCGCAATCGAAACTTGATCGTACTTAAAGTATCTTTCTATCTAGAAAAAATATTAGAAGCTTGGATATATGGCTTGGGAGCTAAAGGCTTGAGCTTTTAAACAGCCTAGGGCTTGAGGGGTTAGGCTTCAAAAACAACATTCAATCCTACAATAATTCTAGGACATCCCTTGGAGTTTTTCTGACCCCTGCAGGAAGGATCGAAATTCAGCAGGACAGGGGTTCAGCCTGTATGTCACCGAAGAACCCATTCCGCCCGGAAATGACCTCATGAGCCACGAACACAGCCATTTCTGATTAGACGGTAGACTTCAAGTATCGTGGTCCTCATCAATATAGCTTGATCATTTGCACGTGATTTGACGATGTTTTTGGCGGCGTCCTTTTGGTAAGAAGATGGAAGGTACCTAGGCAGGCAGGTGCCTACAAACAGTGACACTGCAAACACCGAGCCTCAAGTCACATTCACCGTCAACTCTATCATGGGTGAGCAAACACCTTCACCAGGCACCGTTCTAGCAGGGTGCAAACAACTCCTGCAACGGTACAACCTGATCTCCTAAGTGAACCACTCATTATATTGCTACCTGCGAAATTCTTGCTCCATTTCTAGCATTTATTGACTGCACAACTCGATAATCTTCAGTCGCTTGTCCTTGAAATCAAGTCACTCCTCTACTCGCCCGCCTATTTCTAACACCAATTTCCATTCTCTCACGTTCTTTTTGCACCATGCTCGCTCTCTTCATATAGACATTCGGTCGTTGTACTCTAGGGAACTCAACAAAAGATGCCTCCCTACGCCGCCGAACTCGAAGCCTGGTGGTTAGAGAGTGGCTATGAAGCACTTGTACGCTTGATCAACGATGAGGACGATGGCCTCAACTCACGACAATGCGGGTTTGCTCAGCAGATGCAAAGAAGACTTTTAACGTTCGACAACAACCGGGCTATTCATGCTCAAATCGAACAAGATTGGCCAGCCATACGTGAAGCCAGAGGCGTCGACTACCACGCGAATACTCGCAAAAACATCAAATATATATCTTGCAGCATCTTCCGTAAATCCAAAGATGGAGGAATTGATTATGATCACGTCATGGACGGGCTGGGATATCTTGATGCCATGGAAATTCGTCGCCTTCGCCTACTTGAAGCAACCCAGGTCGCGATCGAAGCCGCTTCACCAGGTGCAAACCGATTGCAAATGCTCGAGGAGCTCGACCGGACTGCCTCTGTCAACTTCAGGCATTTGCATGCCGGATTTAGAACTTGTGTAAGGCGCATATTGGACCTATGCGTAAGATTCAAGCTAATGGACTACTCCAGATTCTCATCGAAGAATTGACTAAGGATGCCAACAACAGAAAGGAGGTCCCTCAAATCATGGCACTGCTCAATGCACTCGTGCCTCCAGTCATACTCCTCGTGGACGAAGACGACGTGGATCCGACCCCGCATTCGCCAGGTCTTCGTGATAGTGTTCGATTCTCTGTATTTGAGCACTTAATGTCCAAGGACTCTTTCTCCAAGCAGCGGCAAGAGATCATCCAAATGAAGCTGCGTTGTTGGTGTGACGTCCCTGGCTACCCTCGAGCTAGAGAAGCTCTGGTGCGCTACTCTGAAGAGTTCAAAAAGCTGGAAGATGTCTGCCTGACGATACTGAGTGATCTTGAACGCAGATCAGCCAATGCTGCGTCTTACCACGCAACATCTGCCGATTCCTCCATCCTATCGGATGCCAACACTTCACATACCTCTAATCTCTTGATCAACTCGCCCCAAGCGGAGAGTACTATTCTCAGTCCCAACACGTCGTTTGATAACCGCCAATCTGCGCTGATGTCACCTACGTCCCCTCCGGTGTCCCTGGCTTTCCATCCTCTGCTCAAAGGCATGCCTGGTAGAGAGTTATCGGCAGCTAGAACAGATGGCGCCGGGTTTGTGCACGATCCCAGCGCACCGCCCATTCTTTGTTACCCTGACGATCTCTCCAAAACAGAGTTCTACCAGCACCCCTTTGCACGCAAGCTCGATATGACTTCAGCAGAGCAATCCGTTCTGGCTCTTCTCTTGCCTAAAGAACTCGAAAGTCGAGATTTCTAGTATGATCCCGACAGCGACAACGAGGGCAAGGAAGATGTGCCACCAGTGCCCCCTCTGCCACATATCCCGGAAAACCTTCGAGCTCACCTCACACCCAAGGCTCTGAACAAGATTATGAGGAAAATGCGCCATCGATCAGACGCACCGGAAAACATGACTCTGGATGGTGTGGCTTTGCATGCACTGGACCAATATATGGGTAATCTCGCTACCCCCAAGTCGAGTGACGGAAAACGTCGACCACTGCTCAAAACGGACATTTCGGAACCCGAAGCCATTTCAGGTGCAAATTCTTGGAAGTCGCACCTAGCAGACAACAGCTATGAAGCTCCTGCTGTATCCCTGAGTCTACTACAGAGCCCAAAATCGCCTTCTAGGGGAAAGTATGGGAGACCAAGCGCTCGACAGACAACGCCAAAGACGGAGAATGGTCACCAGTTAAAATTTCAGCTGATAAAACCGCGTCTCTCGCCTATGGAGTACTGTCGAATGTTTCTAATTGAGAATGTCATGTCTGAGCGGGAGAACAGGCCATGCGAACTTCCAAAGCCTTACTTGGACTGGTTCTGGACTCAATATTTCAGGAAATTCCTGGTTATTCCTCGAATTCCCAAAAATGTTCGACGCGATTTAGTGATAAAAATCGCTGAGACCAACCCGGAGGGCTCTGAGGCTACTACGGAGACAACTGACTCTGATGGAGAGTCAGTCTCGACGCTCACAGCAGGATTGGACTGTTTCGGGCATATGCGTCTATCACTCCATCTTGGCAATGAACCAGTTCTCCTACCTTGTTTCACGAACGTTCAGCCTTCTGGCGTGAAAAACGTAGCGCTGTTAGATGCTCCCAACCCTGACGAAGAGGACGAATATGGATGTACTAGCGATGTTCCTGGAGGAAAGGATTCAGGCTTGTCACGACGAGGTAGGTTCGTCCCCTTGTCTCCTCTCCCAGTACTGTTAGGCCACGTATTGATGAACCCAGAGCCAGCTGGTGGTAGAATTGAGGATTGGCGTCCAATGAGCGAATATGAAGATGACGAACACAGTGAGCCGCCCAGCGAGATCGCTTCAGCTCAAGGTCGCAAAAACAACGATAGCTCCAATGAAACGAATAAAGCATCAGGAGAGAGACTGCCCGAGTTTCAGTCAACAGTCTCTGATGCTTCAGAGATATGTCAGGGTCGACCATTACCAGAAGAGCCTGAGGGAGGCTCTCCAACGTCCTATAAAAGCGTCGAAACAGCAGTCCTGGTTGGGAGTCCAGAGGGAAAAAGACAAATTGAGAAAACGTCTGGAAACCGCGTGCTCTCGGCACATCTATCACGCGTATGCACCGAGGATTTGTCGGTTTTGGACTTTGCAACCCCGAGAGTCAGGGGCAAGATGTTAGGCCATAGCCCTGATTCATTGGCTACTACAGACTCACGCAGCCCCCTCGCTCGTTTCCCCATAGCAGCGCAGCCAATTCATCGCTTGACACCAGGGACTCTCACCAAGCGTGTTGTTGGTGATTCTGGTGGACAGATCCATTCCGAAGACACCCGCCAAGCTCGATTGATTTCAAGCCCAAGTAATGAACTACCTCAAGGGCTTTCAGCGGACCTCTGGGATGTTGAAACAGAATCAATAGTTTCTGATCTCCAGCCAGAGCCCTTGAATATCAATCGACGGACGACCAAGGCCAGCATTGATGACGGTCGCAGATGGTCAAGAATGTTTGATGGTTTGAGTGCGGATGTGCCATCCACACTTGGGAAATTTGGAATCAGCACGTCAATCGAACGTGAACATGACATGGTCAGTGAGGCTGATGAAGGAGACTACGTGCCAGCAGAAGAATACCGTACTGCATTTAGGTTGAGAAATCATCTACAAAACCTCGCAAACACGTCACCTGCACATACAGGCCTCCGGCGTTCAGCTTCCACGATTGTTACTCCAACGCAATCTCTCCGAAGACTTCAACACAAAGCATCATTCAACTTGGAAAAGACAGGGCATTCCGGATTCACTCCGGAACATTGTAGGGAAAGCATTGTTGGGGGAACCTTCCCCAGGTCAGGCATGATGCTTGACCTTCAAGATACCCAAGCACGTCTCAGATATCCCCTTCGGGGTCCAGAAGAGACGCAACTCAGTAGAAGCTTAGACGACGCGACCCCAAGAGCTAGGCACTCGCCAAGTGTCCTGGATCGATATCAGCAGAGGTCCGTCCTCGAAGACTACGAGAGAGCGGGTACGGCTACGCCACGAAGGGCTAGAATTATGTCACTTTGGGATAGTAGACGATATGATAGACGATATGAGGATGACGGTGAAGTTTCCGAGTTGGCAGATCGAACGGCGAGTTCATTCCATACAAGCAGCATCTTGAACGAGGGAGACGTACAACGCTATCCATCTACCACCACACGGGATTTCTCTCAATCTAATAAACTAAAGAAGCAGCGACCAAACCAAAGGCCTACTCCTATCAATGCCCACCGTTTCTCGAAGCAACGATTCGATCGCTCAACTCGAGCTTCATCAACACTGCCTACTGGAGAATACCAAGCTTTCAATGATCGCAAAACACCCTCCCCAACCGAATTGCACAACACTGCCATTCTACGAACACCATCCTCAACTATCGGCAGTCTCTTCCGCAAACGCGTTCGTTCTGACTACAGCGCGCCGCTAACGCCCCGAACACCAGCTTCACCACGAATGGCCTGGCGACCGTTCGAGGAGGATCAACCTGAACCACCCTGCTCATCACCGTGGGTATCGGGACAGGGTGAAGGCAGGCGGGAAAAGGAAAAACGAGCTGCCTATTTTCGGGAAAAGGCAGAGCGTGAGCTTGCGGGTAGACAATCACCGAGGAGATCGAGCCGCAAGGACTCTTTTGGAAGCACCATCACCAAGGATTATACAAGACGAAGCAACCCAGTTTTCGACAATCGCCAAAGCAAGGAGAGCCTTGTCGCCTGGAAGAGCTTTATCGACGACGCCCCCGAACCACTGTTTTCGTCGCCTTTGCCACCTGTACCGCCACTTCCTTCTAAGTCTCAGCTAAATCTTACGCTCAATCGACTTCCCCAGATCCAAACACCGTTCCGAGCAGCATCTGGGATCGAAGCATCTCCCGCTGCTACATACCGGGCGAAGAAGCCGCAGGGACTCAAGGTGGAGACACGAAAGCTGCGAAAAGCAAGCAGAGATGGAGCCCGTACACCGAGTAGAAGTGCAACAATGACGCCCGCGAGTGGAAGCAGCTTCATGACTGCGTTTCGCCTCGAGGGAAGACGGATGAGCTTTGGACGAGCAGCAGCGGACGAAGAGCCGCAAATCAGGGGACGTGACGACGAGATTGTATCAAGACGCAAGTAGAGTCTTGAATTGATATTGGCGGGTCACAATGTCCACATGTTCTCAACAATTGCTATCCTCTACGTGAGCTATATGGCTGAGGCCCGAGGGTATTTGTGAAGATAGTTGTCTCATTTGATTATACGTGTTATGTAGCTAGATCATTGACGAGACCTCGATCATAACTCAATAGAAAGCCACACTATGAATCGCACAAACGTATGGTTTGTTTTTGCGCCAACTTATCTCGCCGTGTGCATACATGTAGATCATAGTTCACTTCAACTATACATGAGACACATTGAGATAGCAGAATGTGACGTTGAATTATTCAGGAGATGGGACTTTTGCATAGCCAAGACCAGTCAACGCGCGTGGTACTACGTAGACGGATTGCTCACTGTGGCTCACAGTCAATCTGCAACATACAGGGTCTCTGTTATCATTAGATTGAGCCACCATACCAGACCTATGAACGCATCTTGCGTCTTTCCAGAGAGATTTATCAAGGACCGAGTCGTGACCTGCATGAATCACATTGGTGCTGCAGAAATGTGAACCCGCACTAGAGTATTTTATCCATTTTCACCAACAGCCTCCCCATGGACCCTAGAATCGAGAAACGCCAGGACAAGTCCAGCTGTGGTACGCACGCTTGTGCAGCCACACCAGGGACGAGGCTCGCTTCATCTCGGCACAACAAACATGGGGGGTTGCATGCCATTCACAATACGTACCAAATCAAATCGATTCGTTGACAGAGTACGAATATTTTGGAATACTTGAGCATGGGGGTGAAGTGTTAGCTTGGGGGTCGCCCCGTGACGACGCACGAGACCAGATGGACCCCGTATTGCACTCGACCGACGTCGAATCACCTGCAGACCGCGGCTATCAACTCCACGGGGTGTCCCCCCTTTTGAGCTCGTTGTTTGGGCCAGATAATTGGCGTGGGTCGACTCTTTTTCTTATTCATTGGATTGGATGTGCTATACCTGGATAATGTATGTACCGGTATGTATCAATTGGTGATCAAGTGCCGAGCGAGTCAAGAAGCCGAACTCCGAGGGGCACAGCAAGTAGCAAGGATGTAAGTGTGAAATATGATTGATCGAGAGCCATTGAATAAGCTCGTACGTAGGCATTTCTCGGCTGGCATCTGATTGTGAAACGTAAATGATAGCATATAGAATGCTGTTGCGATGATGTAGATGAGTGGGATAGTGTTGCGCCATTGTTGGCAGGGTGGTATTTTGGCATATCAATCCACGTTGTTCATCTTGTTTATCGTGTTGTCTTGTGATGAAGCCATCCACACATATCAAAGGGTCGACACACCGCTCCCCACGGTCCCCCACTTGACATCCGTCACCTTTTTCCTTCTCAACACCACAAATCGATTTTGTGAATTATCGGCCCCGCCTCCGATGGGCATTCGTCGATCCTCCCCAGACTTGTAGGCTGGGGTATCTGTTGGGCAGCGTAAACGAGAAAGCTCAGTAAAACATGTACGTCAGGTCTAGGGTTGGTCTTCGGCCAACACCCGAAGGACCCTATTCTTGATTTATTTACGGAGTGCTCTTTCTGGATTCCATCCTAAAAGGCAATGTCGTGCTTGTTCTTATCCTTCGGACCGTCGGGGACTGGTAATAGAACCTTCTGAGACCATACTTGATAGAGTGTGGTCATTCATAACAACCGCCCTATTCAAAGGCATAACTAAACTGCATCTTATCAGCTTCCATAGCGCTGCTTCGAGAAAACGCCAGTGGAATTGGACTATTTGCTCTGGCCATGGTCAGTTGAACTTCTCCAAAAAGAAACATAGTCAGTCGCGCTAACATTTGGGCGAATCTCGACATCTTGGCTTTGTAAGATGAGGCCTTGTCAGTGCATTTCAGAATCCAGGCGCCAGGCTGCCGAATACTAATCATGGAGTAGTGTCCTGATCTCTCCACAGCAAAAGCCTTGCGACTCAGCTTATCCCCAAATGTCATGCAACTGGTGGCTGGTGCATTGAAAATCACAGTCCGTGCGTGCCTTGGTGCCATGTCTGTTACGTTAATCCCGAACAACGTTTTACCTTGTCCGTCCCCGTCGGTCTGGAGTAGAGACTTGATCCATTCTTCAGTTGCCGGAGTTGTCGATGATTTTGGGCATTGGATTAGAGACTTGGTCCGTCGAAAAACATGCTGATGGTCCGTAAACTCATGAGACAGATATAGAGTGTCATCATCGGTGATGAGTCGTCCCCTCCCGCGTACCATCATCAGCATGGACATCCTCAAAGAGCAAGGCTCAAATTGATTGCTGTGTTGATATCCGTAGATACTCTTGAACACCTCGGCCATAACATCTGCATGTACACTATACTCCCTGTCCCTGGCCTAGCCAAGACCCAGTTCACCGCATATCTAGACCTCAGGCCTGGTTCGGTTGGTGACGATCTTTGCCGGCCCGATAACGGGAGATCTGCTATCGACTAGGTAACCTGAACCTCCTTCTAGGGGGTTTCTATTCGCGTGGACGGAACATTGGGCAGCTCGATATTAGCTTAATTCCGTGACAAGAAGCGTGCCAATATGTGGCACTGACCACTTGGTGCGGTCTGGTGGACATTAAGCGCCTAAATAAAGGTGTCAGTTGACGACGGTTGCACGTGGTGATAGAGGTGGAGTAGTAGACGAGCATAATATTGCGCTCAGGCCGACCCGCCTCCAGGCGTTCTAGCCCATTTAACCCGCGCGCTTGCTGACGAGCTGAGCTGCTCCGTCTTCGAAACGAACCCCCCAGTTCAGGTGGTGGTTTGATGAGGCCAACAAGGTACTCCATATAAGTGATCCAGGTAGAGATGATTCATGGTGGGATCGCCAGGGTCCTCTCACGATGGATTCACCTAGGTACAGTAGGACTCGGACTATGGAGTATACTAAGCAAGACACGATACAACTTAATGTATGTCAACGCTGCAGGCAGGTACGCTTGTGCCTCTTCGTCCAGAAGGATCTTTATCCCGTATCAACTATCTGTAGTCTCGAGAATGAACCCATGGATTCTTTGATCACTTTGCCTTGTATCTAAATGTAGGCATGCGGTAAACATGGGTTCGTAGAGTGTTCTGCATCTAGTGCTTTCGGGAGCTATTCGTCAAGTGTGACAGGCCAAGTCGAATCCCTTACTTTAGAGCCAACAACTGGCGTTGACGATGACGTCTATAATATGCCAGACGCGCACGTTTTCTCTAGACGCCAAGGATTTGGTTGGTTCCATTCACAAGCCCAGTCCCCAGACTAGGAAAAAGACGGGAATCAATCAACGGACCGCGCCTCGGCCGGCGCACCGTCGAACTCAATTGTCGGGCATTATTAAAATACCGGCCATTCGGTGGTGCCCTAGAGCGGTGTAAACCAAAATTGGCATGTTCAGGCGGTAGAAACCAGATGCTAATTCTTTCTTCGGGCAATTGGAATCAAAATAGCATCCTGAAGCTGCTTATTCCCACTAAACCTCGATATGAACGGCTGATGGGAGACGAGTAGTGCAAGACGGTTCAAAGTACTCAAGGTACCCTGAAGTACTACTGCGTGTCAGCAATCCACCTAGGACTGTGATGGATCTTTAGCTCCAGGCTAGCTAAACCAGAAGAGGAATGACGACAACATTCTTGGTCTCAGGGTCGCTGAATGCATCTGTCTATCGACTGATTTCCAGTGTTGGTGTTTTTGGTACCCAGAGAGCATCACTGCCTTGCGTGATATCGAATTTGTTGGTCGACGATGCCCAATTCTTGATACTTTCATGTGCTAAGGACTCCGCTGGGAAGTAAAACAGCTTGGTGAAAGTAGGTGAGACATGCTGTGAGTGCAGACTAAAATTAACCATGAAACCGTTGTGGCTTTGAATGACTAGCCAGAATACATAAATTCAAGCTGAGCGAGGGGTTACTCGTTTGGGTAAGCCGAGCCATGTATACTATAGTATTCGGGTAATGCAGCTCATCTGTACACTTGGTGGGACAGTTCTGCTGAACCATTCGAAGTTGGAAGGAAGAAATATCGACAGGAATCGAGTCGAAAAGAACACCCAAGAAACTGTGCATTGTCGCGTGTCATGCTTTCAGATACACTCCACCTTCTCAACAGCTTAGCTGTACGAAGGCCTTGTTGAATTCATGCTCCGCGCAACGAGAGGCTTGGAATGTGGTATTTGCATAGAAACGGCAAACACCACGTTAGGGGGCGTTCAAGGACCAGCATGCCGGGCGAGCACGCATGTTGGCTATGGGTTCCCAGTTAACTTTAGAGTCAGGGGTTGCGTCTGTAGCTGTGTAAAGCTACTGCTTGTTCCCCGCCATTGCGAGAAAAAGCAAAACACCGAGGAGTCAAATGTTGCAACCCATGAGAAGGGGATGTGTCTCTCCAATTGTCCAAAGTTCTCTAGCTCTCTCCCAGTCACTGGCGACTGGACAATGCTGACAGCAATACTGGTGACTTAGCCTGGGCTAAGCCTTGTGAGCTGACGTGGGGGTAGGCCGGCGGCTCTTTCCCCAAATCGTCCAAGTTTGAGGTCTTTCGAAGGGACTATCTGTATCGATGACAGCGACCGTTCGATCAAGGCCGTCGGGTTTAATTTCTAAGGAAGGCATCACAACCAGCCAACAAGTGGCCACAGTGGCCTAGTGAGTAGGGCGAACGGGCAGACAAATCTAGTCGTGATGATCGACCGACCTAGACAAGCATTGTCTCAGAGAAAGTATGCCTTGGCCACCCAAAGGCCCGTGAGGAAGCGGCTGGCGATTGGCTGCGAAGGATGCGAGCTGGTGCTATCCCTATCCGTTCGGTTATGGGGCACGTACCACGATGTAGAGTCCCTTGAAGAAAAAGCAAACCTGAACATGGTTGACGACGATACTGAACATCAACATTAGTATCGTATGGGGGTCATGGATCCTGCGCAGCCACACAGATGGTTCACGTACTCGTTGTTGTGACGAGGACAGAACAGGCTCTCCCAACTTGAAACAGCCGAACACATCTGAGCAAGTTTTCTTGTTTCCTAGAGTTCCGAAGAGCTGTCGACTGATCCTGGGCCGTCGATTTCCAGGCCCCAAAAGTAATGCATGCGCTAACGATACATTGCAGTAGTGGTATGCATACTGTATGTATAGAACACTAGGTAGGTGATAACGACAAGGAAATACCATGTAAACTTGGATTCCTGATACTCAGAAAAGGGGCAATGGAGGTTCGCCAGGTGCGGACATACCATTCAGAGTAGTGCCTCCGCCAAACAGAAGGCTAGTAGTTGATACCAGCGATGGACGGACGAGTCAAATGTGGCAATCATGGATGCTGCTACTACTGTAGAGATGCTGCAGGGCAGAGGAGAGCGATGCGGCAGGCCGGCGGTCTAGATCTAGCCATCCTGGGGGTTTCTGTTGGTAAATCGTTTGAGCTGTAAAGTTCCAACAGGCATTATGCTGGTTGATGTGCCGAATGATGGATTTGAGCGGCGATTTTGTTGGAAGAAGCTTTGATCCGAGCTCAAGAAGCGAGAGGATAGGACCTTCATTTACCTAGTTCGTAGTAGGGTCGCGAAAATGCACTGTGCTAGCCAAGATAGCATACTGTACGTGATCCCTCCACGCGGAGGAAGGTGCTTTTCCCAGGCGCACTGTAGAAGAACTGATCTGCATCGCGACTGACCTCTTCAAGAAAACAATTGCATTGGCGATAGTCTAGTACCTTACCTACCTGGTCTCGTCTCTTCTTCACCCGCTGTCAACAACCATTTGCCTTTATCCCGACCAACCACACTGTCTCGGTTTACCAGAAACTCTCAAGTCAAGAAATAGGTAAGGCAACCCTACGATAATCTACCCGCTAGTCCTACTTTTACACTTGATGCCCAAGGTTGGTTCTGATCCCAGGCGCAGCTCTGCAGCTCCAATCAGGACCTCAACACCAAAATTCTGGAGTGATCCAAGCCGACTACCGCTTTTACAATCGCATGCTCGCATGGTGGTATGGTAAAGGATTGGGCAAACCAACAGAGGACGCCCCAAAAAGGATGAGCTCTGAGACGCTGAATACCGACGAATGTCACCCAACAAAGCTTTACAAACACAACGGACTCCCAGTGATATCATGCTACAGCAACACTGCAACATCGCTTGTCGCAGACCTGCGTCTGTCGTTACTCTAAGTTGGTTGACACTCTGTCGTGTGACTCTCGGAAAGGGATCAACATTGTCGAACCACAGCCAGGCGCTAGTCCACCTGTCGCATACGGTACAGGCATAAGCAGTCATTGGCTGTTGAAGTTCAGGATACTGTAGGTACTGTATTAAACTGGTCGATTTAGATACTGATCGATGCTCTACCTCCCATTTCACAACCATGGTTTTTCATAAGCCATATCTAGCTCCTTTATCCTATTCACCAATACCTCTAGCACGATATGCACTATATCAGCCCAGAGGAGTCCTGAACAGTCGAGGCAAGGAGCGTCCCACTTGGGCTGGCCTGCGTTGCGTACCCTGAAGTATCTTGTCAGGGCCCTGGAGACGCTAAATCTTGGAGGGTGGATATCTAGACCATGTCCCCCATCAAGGCTTGGTGGGGACATGCGCCAAGGCCCAGTATCCTCCACGTCTCATTCACCATGGCCCAAGAACTAGTCGACTTTGGCCCCAGCACCTGGCCCTGGCTTGCCTGGCATTGCAGGGTCTGGAGGAGGCCATCGATGGCATCGTTGGGCGGCCTAAAAGATCCTGGACGGGACCGAACGGCACATGGGTTGAGAATCGCCAAGGCCCCTGTGAGCTCTCACCTTGACCATGAGGCCAACCTCATTGTTAGACCATGATAGCTGTGGAGAGATGGAGTCAACCGATAGCAGAAGGGTTCCAGTGTTGGATCTCAGTACTCCTCCACACCTTGACTCCCAAATAAGACCTCTCCACCCACATAGCCCCTCCATTCTCCTCATCTTTCCCTCCCTTTCATCTTGCGATTTTCGAACCGTCGCTTCTCCTAGGCGACTAAAGGAGTTTCGATCAACCGTTGGTGTGTTGGCGTCGACGGCTAGTCCAGCCTAACGTCCACCGCCACCACCCTCTAGACTAGTCTCCACAGCTTCATGCCGAGTCGTCACGTCCAACCTCCAGAGACCTGTTGTACCGTATTCGAGCAGCGAGCTACATGGTTATCTATCTAGGCCTTACCGCCAGCCTTGAGGCATTCGTCGCAATCGATTTACTCCCAACTCTTACTCACTTCAGAGGGGCATGTTCACATCGCTAAATGGCCCTCGAACGTCATCTTGCTTTTTCACAGACTGAAAGAGACCTGGCTTGGTCCGACAGTCACAGTATATCCTCCGAAGGTCGAAACGCCATGATGCCACCATCACCTTTACCAATGGAGTCTTTATGGTTATCCTCTTCAGCGGCAACCCAACTACAGCCCGGCCAGATATCACCTTTGAGCGCGGGAATGGACACTTCCTCCGCACCAACAATGGTTCACTCCGCCTCCTCATCTTGCGCCGATTCCTGGAGTACCGAGTACGTCGAGCGAGATGATGTTGAGATGGACAACAATTGGGAGCAAGGCTCCGACGACATTCTTACGATCCCTAAGCTGGAGCCTGTCGAAGATGACCTTAACATGGACGACCTCAAAGCTGCCCCGCTTGTACCAGTTTCTATCGATTCCACAAGCACCGACCCGAAGCCGAAACGACCACGAGGACGACCAAGGAAGCATCCTTTAACGACGGCAGTAAGCGCGAGTAAGGTCACTAAAGGCCGGTCAAAGACTGGCTGTATTACCTGTCGTAAGCGCAAGAAGAAGTGTGATGAAGCGGTAAGTTATTCCTTTCTGAAAAGGTAGTAGGCCTGTCACGGACCAAGAGTGAGCCTAGTGCCAATCTGGCATTTCCTCTTTACCTACGCACCTGTTACTTGCAATCTCAATATGGTATACTGATATAAGTAGAAACCCCGATGTATGCTGTGACCCAACCTACCTAAACTCAAGCATGATCTTAATATTTTACTTCCAGGCATGAACTGCGAGAAAAACGCCGTGGTATGCGAAGGCTATCATGAGAAGCAAATATGGAAGAGCGGTAGAGAGAGGGCCGAAGAGGGTATGTTTCATGCAACAAATACTCACCTACAATTCAACTAACCATCGCGCCAGAACGCATGCGTCAGGAAGCCCTGCCAATGATCACAATGCAACCGATCTTCCACGGTGTCGAGACAGTGGAGGACAAAGTATTTTGGAAACATTACATCACTAATCTGAGCAACGTTTTGACTGTCGAAGGCGAGGCCAAGAATGCTTTCAAAGACATTATTCTTCATCTTGCCAATGAGCACCAAGGTCTCATGCACTCTATTCTAGCAGTCAGTAGCAAGCACATCGATTGGGACACACCTTACGGTGCCAAGCTATTGGCCGATCATCCCCAGTCGAGCCGAGAGGCATTGCAGCAGCGAGCCGATTACCACCACGATGAATCCATGAAACGGCTCTACGAAGACATGGGACGACCCTTGGATAAGGACGATCCCGAGTACAAGACCATACTATCCGCAAGATATGGGCAGATGCTTTGTCTGCTCCTTCAGACGAGGGCTGATGGGAACCCCAGAGGTGAACACCGGGTGCACCTCCAAGCGTACCAGACTCTGATTCAACAATCTCCACCTGAGGACCCGGCGTTCTATACTTTTATCACAGAGTTCTTCCAGTACCATATCTTTGCTGACGATCTATTTTGGCATCCCGAAACAATGACAGCCCGTCTGTCGTCGGAAGATTGGGAACCCGTGCAGCCAATACAGCCACCTCGATTATTGGGTGTTGGGGATGGCCTCTTCCAGTATCTTTCTCAGATCACCACCATCCGAAACACCATCCGAGCAAACATAGCCGCGTCCGTCGATCCTGTTGTGGACTACACCAGCTTATACCGAGCTGCCGAGATAGATGCCGCCATCCGGGAATGGACACCGAACTGGCCATGGGGCGACAGCCGCGACCGAGTTGGGTTGCTATACAAGCAAATGATGTGGGTGTATTTGTTCCGAACCATCTACCCGCCTTCGGTCTCGTCGATGCGCCGCTCGACATTTAGCACGCTGCCTGTGTCAACCTCAACCTCAGCGCCAAGTGCACCACCACCACCGCCCAGGCGAGCTTCGATGATGGCCACGGTTACCAGAGGCAACGGCGCCAGTGGGGTATCAGACGTACACATGGCAAGTAGCTGTCCGACGTCGCGCAATCCTTCAAGGACCAACTCCATGCACGAGCAGGACTCGTCGTCATACCACGAGAGGGCATCTTCGCCACCACCTAACAGAAGACCTGCGTACCACGATCGCCGCATTACTCTCGCTGTAGAAGAGTCTCTTTCCATCCTTGAGTCCTTCAAGCCCTCTGACCCTTCGCAAACCTTGCTGCTCATCCCCTGCCTTGTCATTGGTACCGCATGCTTCGAACAAGCCCAGCAGGAGCGTATCCGAGCTGCCATCAGAGCTGTTCGTGGATACACAGGTCTCCGTAACTGCGAGCGTGTCATGGAACTTCTCGAGAAGGTGTGGGCTTGCATGGAGCAAGGCGATTGGGTCTCTGTATGGGACTGGCAGGGTGTCGCCCGCCGGATGCGCCTTGACTTTTCTTGCTCATGAATCTCTTCCGACAATACGACTAATTGATACGCTCACTCATTACTGTATCGCCCACTCATACCGGCAGTCACTTGGGCTGTTGGGTCATAATCCGGTTCCTTTTTCTTATTTCATATATTTCATATTTAATTTTTCATACCTACCAACGCTCAAGATGGTATACCAGTCTGTTGTTGATGTTGTTACTTCTCCTTCGCTGCGGTTATGCAGCACCCCATGCATTCGAAGATGCCAGAAACGATGAACGAGACAGGAGACGGAAATGGATGACTACAGTCGGTTGGGGCAGTCTGCACAGGACTATCAGATCCCGACCCTTTTTCTTACTCGGTTTCATGGACCTAAGCCTACTTTGATCGAACACTTTGGCTGTATTTATCTGGGGATATTGTTACAAGCCCTACGGAAGGGCTGGTCAGTATAGAATGAAGGCGTTCATGTTTCGGATCTGAATGCATTTCTTCTCGCAAGGCGAGCCATGATCTCCGAACAGGCAGTGGGAGGTGTTTTGGAAATACATCTTTCCAACATTTTGATTTCATGATTACTGCCGAATGAAGTATACGAGGCATGGGTACGCATACTAGGGTAAATAGACAGGAACAGCATATTTAGAGACTAGTCACTGCAGGTACGCTGAGATGATAGCTTACCTTTCGATTTGGTTACAATGGAATAAATTGGCAAGCTAGGTCTGATTGACCTTTGTGCCGTTGGAACACACTCAATTTCCAAATTTTTGTCTTTGCCTGCAAAGTACTTGATCAACTACTATGTGTCAGCATGTGAGGATCGTAGCTGAACGACTGATGAAGAAGTCGAGCATAGCTTGAAGAATGAGTATGCAATACATACTGCGGTCCGGTCTATCAAGGACAGCTTGAGATTAAAACCAAGGAATATGTGCTAATTACCTATCCGTATTACTCGATAGAATTCCACATGCAGAATCAAACACAAGGTGACAGGACACCAAAATGCATACGTATAATCTAAACAACGCACGGTATACCTTTCGAGTTGCAGGTTACAACACGAAAGGAAATCACCCCTGAGATGGCGCAGTATCGGAGAAATTATACAGAGTTGTAACATCTCCCTTTTCTTGCATAAACCCATTCCCAATCATTCTAACATTCGATACCTTGCCTAACACTTGTTTGATATCATCTTTTCATTAATCCTCACGCTTCTCGCCCTCAAAATAGAACTTGCCCAATGGCTCGTCTCCCCGTCCGGGCCCTACAAGACCAGACGAGGGAGCCCTCGTCTCACCCCTGTCCAACCTCTGCACAATTCTCTCTGCTGCCTCTTGAGCAGCAGCACCAGATTGCGATTGGGATTGTGCAGCTGGGACAGGGCCTCGGAAGGTTGTATCGACAAAAGAGTCGTTCTCTGGTGCTTGTCCCGGATTCGGATCGGTTGCGACACCGTCCACCATACGGGCATCACGACGTTCCTGAAGAGCAGAGACACTTACAGGCGTGTCACCACCCATATGAGTATCACGATCGCGTCGGGCATCGCTAAGACCTGAGTTGGTCCTCTCTAGACCCCAATTATGAGGGGCTGGTCGACGATGGTAGATAGGCCCAGATACGGTGCTCCCGGCACCCTCGCCAAAGCCCACAAGTGAAGCAGAACCGTCGTCGCTCATGCGATCATCGTAGCCACCAACAGAACGAGCAGTGGCGCCATCGAGATCCTCGTCCATAGCATCTGGATAGCCGCCCATGCTTGTAACTGATTCGGCTCCGCGATAATTGGTGTCGGTGCTGAACATGTCCTCATCGCGGTCGCCACCAGTTGTGCGCACATCGTCACCATCACCGACATGACTTTCAGTGGCGCTAGCTGTTCCGACAGTGCTCATCTTGGTAACAGCGACGGGCTGGCCATTGCTATCAAAATAGGCAGGCGTCAAGTGCTGTGTAGCAGGGTAATTAGGGGGAAACCCAGTCGTAGAAGTTGGCGTTGTTTGTGGCGAGGCAGACGATGCCCCGCCAGGAGCGTTCGTATGAGGTGGTGCTCGAAGAGTCGAAACCCGCTCAAGGCCAGCGAGCCGGGAGATGCGATCGGCGCGTTCAGCCTCGAGGCTTTGAGTGGAAGGGTTGTGCTGGTGGCCGCGACTGAGAGGGCCCTGCGGAAAGTGGCCTCGATGGCCGTCCTTGATTGCGGTGGTAGATAGGGCGGAAAGAGAGGTAGTGGTGCTCGTGGGGGTGCCGCTGAGACGAGTAACGACGTCAGTGGTCAAAGTTCAAGTAAAGCGACGTCATTGTATTCAATGACATGCTAAGTTAGCTGGAGCAAGGAAGAACACACGGCATCTCAGACGGGGTCTCTGGTCTAGAGCCCGGAGGTGGGAGGTTGATGAGAGTTGGAGGTTGCGTCTGCGCCATGGCAGCTGTTTATTGATTTGATGGAGTAGAGGTGTATAGATGATTGAGGATCGAGGAGGTGTTTGTTCAAAAGCTTCGAGTCGGGATGATAGCGAAAGCGGATGTGAAGGTGGTGATCTGAGGCGACGTCAGGGAACGGGGGTTTCGCCGTCCAAGGCGGCTCAGGTACTTGGGCGCTTGTCGATGTCAGGATACAAGATGCGCGGAGAACAATCGCGTGATACAGAGTCGTTCACGGTGGGATAAATTCTTCAGAGTTGACGGTTTGCGAATGAAGAGACGATAGACTGTGGGATGGAGATGGAGATGGTGATGGTGATGGTGATGGAAAGAAAGTGTATTGTCTGTCGCAAGTTCAGCTCGAGCTGGCAGAAAGGAATCTAAGGCACGCAACACATCCCACTTCCTACCTAAGCACATCAGAACCAGAGCTCCATTCACTAAAAGCCCACTAAGAACTCCCTACAGGACAGGCGCAACACGCGCTGGACACAAAGGAATGAGGGGGCGGGGTCAGATGATTGGGCAAGCACGGGTGGATTATGACGTCGAACGTATTTGCCATGATTGGCCAGATATCAACGGTATTTTCGAATCGGGTATTTTGAGCGACGTTCAGCTTGCTGTTGGTCCTTGTCTAACTAAACCATGACAGCCTAGTCAAGAGAGTACAAAAACATCGAGACAAGATGTCATAAATTCCTCAATTATAGGCAAAAGATAAAGAGGTGCATGAGGTCATTCATGCTATCTCGACAGCAGGGCTAGCTTGGGTCGTGGTCCGAAAATGTGTCCGATTATAGGGTAGTCAAGACAGCCCGAATCAGGTATACTAGTTAATATATGGTCACCAGCAAGACTCGATAATACGGATACCGTACCAGGACAACCACTCATAATCAGGAATTTGTTCAATGTTTTGTTGTCCCAATTACTTATATCGACAGCATTACTCCAACGCAATGCTCTTCCAACTCGAACTGCTTGATCTAGTTTCCATAAACTACATCCCTTCTCAATTTCCCATCTCTTTTTTTTCCGAAACAAAAGGCTTGTCTGAGCGCCACAAACAGACGCGCTCAACTGATTACAGGCCCAAAAAATCAATCCCCATTGTCATTCCATATAGCGCCACAATCATGAAATAAGATGAACAAAATCATTCGACAACCAAAACGCTTGCAGAGGAGAGGACCAGTGCATCATCAACAGAGAGCTGAGAGCTGCAATGGCTCTACGAGTACGCATATCCTTATAGGAGTGCCATGCCGAAGGTGGTGATACCAAATACCAACGACAGAACCACAAATCCAGGGGTCATGGGCGAAGGAGGACCGGCGTTGATATCAGGAACAGTGGTCTTGGGTGCCGGAGGGTTCCATGTCTGTGTAGGTCGGTCATCCTCAGTTGAAGAAGCAGCTTCCGACTTGTCCTTGGTACCAGACTTGGTATCAGTCTTGGTGCTCTTCTTATCGTCCTTGCCTGTGGAAGTAGCAGAGGCCTCCTCCGTCGCGTCTGCTGCGTTGGACTCGTCGGCAGTCGTCTTGGAGGGCTTGTCGTCTGTGGCCTTGGCCTTTTCGACGGCGGTGGTAGACTCTTCGTCCTTGGCGGCGATGACACCGGTCAGGAGGATGGCGAGAGGGAGGACGTGCTTGGAGAAACGCATGATGTCGGTGAAGAATAAAGATGTTGATTAAAGTTGTATGCTTCAAGATTGAAGATCGAATGTGACGATGGAACGGTCGGATGAGTCGATCAATGGAGAGAATAGGGGAGACAGCCAAAACAACGACCGAATCAGTAATGGAACCCTAAGCGAGGTAGATTCCAACTGCCAGATAAGTCAAGCGAGAGACGGCGGACGGAGTTGGTAATAATCGAACCAAAAACGAAAGTGGAAAGCACCGAAGAAAGAAATTAGTTGAAGATGGATGCAGAGAGAGGATGGAGACAAGACGAGAAACCAGGGGAACAAGGGAACAACAGTTTAGGTAACCACAGTTAAGCCTTTTCAACGCTAAGGCACCTAATTTTGGAAACCACTGCAACGACCGCAGTGCAGGGTCCGCTAGTGTAGGCCCACTGTGATCCTGGGGAATCTATCCGATGAGAGTCTTGGGTGGCCTCTTGTAGGAGAGAGCAGAGAAGTAGGGATAGAATTGGATGTCTGTGGCAAAAGTCGCTGGCATGTTTCATTGTTGATTGTATTTCGGAACTGAGAATGATTGTGGTATGCTCTTTAAGCCTCGCGTAGTCGACCATAAGGGGTTGGCTGAATAAACATGTTAACTCGTGTTTAAGTGAGGGATGTTGAAGAGCAGCATCTACAAACAAGACCCATAACTCTTCTTTCTTGCTGAAACTCCCATGGAGAGACTTTTGATAACTACAGTTGCCATATTTCTTTTACTCTTCATTGTTTACCATGTTTATCATCACATTCTTCCACGCCGCCCAACCTCGTATTCCATATGCACGCACTGGCCCCTTACACAACACCACCTCGGAATATCCAACCAGCTGACGTACGCAGCCCCAACATCCAACTCAGTCACGTTTTACAGTCCAAGAATACCATTGTGTGGTTCCGAGAAATGGTCATCATAATAGTAATCACAAGCAAAGGAAAACAGTGTGATTTGACTCGGCGTCATAGACATGCCAAACATGGGTAAATGAGTTGTCCCTTGTTTCATATGCAAATGCCCCAGCAACAAGGCGTCTGTTGTCGGCAGACGATGCAACGCAAGCCACTAACGGCGGGTTTAGCGTCGTTGATCGGTTACTGGTCCTTGGAACATCTAACGACAAACGTGAGGCTCTGCTTTGTGATCTGACCTTTTGATTCTCTAATATTGACGCTGAAAACAAGACTAGACTCTGCCGAATGATATCTAACGACCGCTTTTCTGCCATCCTTTCCCATGCTTTACCTTCTATTATTTTAGCTTTGTCCCTTATGCTCATAAACTCAAAATGCTCATCCCCCTCTTTCTAACGCCAGCCAACCGCTCTAAATGGTATATCTATAACGCGGACTCTCATCTCCTAGCTCAGCCAACTCATCCTCGCTCATTCCTCGATGCTTCTCGTCCATGTGACCCTCTTGACGTCGTTCATTCTCTCGTCGGTACCACCACCACATGAGTCCGTAAATGACTGTGCCGAGCGCAACCATGCTAAGCGTCACGGCGTGGCCTTTGATGTATCGAGGCTTGTCTGCTGCAGGACTATCATCATTGTTAGTGAAACGCTCCGATATTGATCTTTGAGAGCACTTACTAGATAAATGCGGACATGATGCCCGCAGCATTACCCCATGTCAACTGCATTCCCGTACCCGTGGTACGTTTTCCGTAACGGGGCGAGTTCGTGGGCAACTAAAACGCAACTCAGTCAGATATACCTTGACTTGCCAATTTCTCTCCATTCAACTTACCCAAGCCAATGGCAAGCCCACAACAACATACAGTCCTCCAGCTACAAGGAAGCATCCAAAGTAGTGCACACCCGAAGACACATCTGCTAGGAGAACTGCGTATCCAACGACACTGATAAGTCCAAAGATGACGCAGAACAGTCCGCGGCGCTGCATCCGATCCGAGAGGAACGCCGTCGTCATGTATGCCGCAGCACCGAGGAAGTAGCATGGCACAGTGAGGAGCTGTGTCTCAGCAGTAGTCCAGTCGCCAAGATCTTTAATAATGGTTGGCAGGAAAGTAGAGAATCCTGCGGTTATACGTTAGCCGACTGGTTTGCAAAGACCGACCGATATGTCGAGACTTACCGTACAACATGGTGTCGACACCAAACTGCGCAACACAAAACGCCCACACCTTCCAGTCCTTGAAGGCACACATCATATCCTTCTTGCTGAACTCACGGCTGGAAGCCGTGTTTCCATACTCGCGCGCATGTCTCGCACGCATGAGAGCCTTCTCACCATCGTCAAGGAAGTACGCGGTCTCCGCATCGTTGGGTAGCGCAAAGTACGTAACAATGCCGATCACGAAACTAGGAAGTCCTTCAATAATCATGATCCAACGCCAGCCGCTCATGCCATGTAGGCCGTCCATGTGTCCAATGCCGTATGCCAGTAAACCGCCTAAAGCACCTGCGACAGCGGCGCTGACAAAGAGATAACCCACGCGCAGAGCAAGCTCTTGCTTCGTGTAGAAGAAGGTCAGGTACACAGTCAAGCCTGGAAAGAGACCAGCCTCCACAACTCCAAGAAGTAGACGGCATGCGAGCAGAGCGCCATAGGAGTTGACGAGACCGGTGAGTGTGGCAATGATACCCCATGAAGTAGTGATGAAAGCGATCCATCGGCGCGGAGTGAAAAGCTTGAGGACAAGGTTGGAAGGGACCTCGAAGAGCAGATAAGTGACGAACAGGATAGACACTGCGACTTGGAACTGGCTAGAAGAGAGGCCCAAGTCCTCCTCTAGTCCGTATAGTCGAGCGTTCCCAATATTGACTCTATCGGTTTCGAATTAGTCACCAAAGACTTTGAGTGGGTTGCGTAACAAACCTGTCTAGGAAACTGAAAAGATAGAGGACCATGACAAGAGGAATAACGTAGAAATCCAGCTTGACAACAAGGTTCTTCTCCTCAGACGCCGAGTAAGGCTCATGCTCATCGTTGAGACTGTGACGCCTCGGCGTACTATCGTTGGCTTCCGATTTAGAAGCCATACTGATATATCTCTCTGGCGGGGTTAGTATTTTCGCCAAGGATTTCAAGAATAAGCAGAAAAGACTCACAGTAGAAACTCAATTCCCTCTCTCTTTTCTTACTTTTTCCAAAAAGTAAGAAAGAAAAGTTTGATCTCTGCTCGAACGATGTAGATAAAAGTCCTCGGAGAGGAAAGAAGGAAGCGGAAAAAAACACCGCGCCACTCGCGACAACCTGTAAAAACTAAACTATTCTTGGCGGCAGGAGAAACCCGAATTTCGAACGAGAGAAAATGAAGATGCTAGAATACGACTGAGTTTTTTGGTAAGAGCTCCGCTTTGTGCAAGAGTAATCAGATCAGGTCATCCGATACTTCTCCGGGGACGTTACTCAAAAGATTTCCCGCTCGCGAGAGAAAGAAATGTAACTCAAAGGTTGGGTGTTGCGATAATATTGGGTGGACTCTCTGATCGACCCTTTATTCTAGCTGCTAGCTTGCTGTGGCGACTTGGGTAAATATGAGGTCGCGATGATCGATGCCAATGATGTTTATGAGTATTTGTTTTTAAAGTTATCTCGATGATCGAATTCCTCATAATTCTCGTTGCTTGGTCACGTAGTTTGATTGTACTGTAGCCATGTCTTGCACATGTCTTCTTGTCAATGCACGACATCGAGTGGCGCCACCGATAACGGACAACGTTGACAGCAGTTGAATGAGTCTATTACAAAGCTGATCCCGTTATTAACCGTGAAACCTAGTGTCATCAGTAAAACCAATTAGAGTCATAGATATCAGAAACCAATGATATTATAATTGACTATCATCCTCGTTCGACACCATCGAAGTTGCTCAGTGGTAGTGTCTCTCATCCCACCACCACCACCCAGATATATTGCTCACTACATACTTCACCAGCCACAACAAGACTTGCCCGTTAGATACGAGCGAGAAATAAACGTATCTTTTCTGTGTTCTTAGGTATTCTACGTCTATATCATCTTCGGTTGAGTTTAACGTTGAATTTATGCTTCCTACTTTCAGTTTCTAATCAACACCTGAACCATCCACAACACTGTTCCGCACCCATAATGGTAGCAATAGAAAATATACAAGTCATGCAATGGGAAATGACATCTCTCGCTCTCGGCCGCTTTGCCAGAGGTCATAAAACGCAAGGAAATAGTAAAAGGGTTTACAATATGTACGGTATCTGACATTAATTATTCCCTTCCCGCTAGCTTCGTAGGGAGTCTAATCGAGAACCTTCAAGTTTTCCTCTTCCATCCATTCCTCTGCCAATATGACCATGATAACGGACAATTGACATCTTCTTCATTTACCTATAAGGTTGAGCGGGCATCTCATACACGTGTTCAGGAGGTGCTGTACCACGGGCACTTGAAACCTGGTTTCCATCGATCTCAGCAGCATCGTTTTGATGCCACTTGGTTGCAGCGCTGTCGCTTGCCAGCTCAGCTGTGTTGGCAGGGCTGTACATCTCGGCAGCGTTGTTGTGAGGGGAGCCTCCAGCAGCGTGAGAGTAGTTGGTCTCAGGGCTGACAGCTGAGTAGGTGTTGTTCTCGCTAGGAGGGGCAGTACGCGAGTAGTTTGTCTCGGGGCTAACGGGAGCGTAGCTACGTCCGTAAGGCGCAGGCTTGGCGAAACCAGCACGTCCGTCACCAAGAGCAGTACCACGGTAGCCCTCAGACTGTGTTGTGTTGCGGCTGGGGGCCAGAGTAGAAGAGGCGGCAACGGGGGAGACCTGGGACATATGGGGGCTGGTTCCAGCGCCGCCGCCACCACGACCACCGACAGGAACCTCAGATGCACCAAAGACGTCGTCGTATTCAGCCTTGTTCTTGTTGTTGCGGCGCTTCCTGAGACAGAACCAGAGGAGACCAGCAAGGATAGCAAGACCAGCAACACCGACACCAGCACCGATACCTGCCTTGGCACCAGTAGAGAGACCACCGGAATCGCTGCCACTGCTGCTGCTGCCGCTGTTGTCATCGGAAGAGGCACCGCCAGTGCCGGCAGGTCCATACTCTCCAGAGGGAGCGACAGTCGCAGTTCGGACAACACCAGTAGTCACTCTAGTAGAGGTGACAGTAAGGGTGCCCGTTTTCGTGACAGTGGTCTTAGCATCCGCCTGCTCGGTCTCGGTAATTGTCTTGGTAACCTTGGTCTGCTTGCTGACGGTAGAGATAACAGTTCGGGAAATGGTGTTGTAGACGGTCGTGCCCGAGTCGGAGCCTCCTTCGGTAACAGTGACAGTCGTGGTCTTGGTGGCACGCTTCTGGAGACCGCGTCGGAAAGCGCGGAGACCATAGTGCTCACCATGCAATTGTTCAGCGTTGAAGTTGGCAGGGACAGTGGTATGGGTGGGCGCAGGAGGAGCCACAATCTCAGCACCGCCGATAGTTCGGGGAGACAGATCAAGGGCACGCTTCTCGTTGGCCCACTTGGTTACTGTCGTATATGTCGTAGTGGTCGCGGTCTCGGCATCGCTGCTAGTGACAGTCGTAGTCGCGAACGTAGTCGAACTGACAAGGACGGTGGACGTGATAGTCTTCAGAACGGTGGTTTGGCGGCTCACAGTCTCGACATTAGAATCGGTGACAGTTACCGTCCTAGTCACGGTGGTATCTCCAGCTGAGGTTGTACCTGCATCGGTAGTTTCGTCGGTGGTAGGCGCATCAGCGGTAGTAGATTCGTCGGTAGGTTCAGCGGCGGTAGTAGGCGCTGCTTCGGTGGTCGCGGGCTCATCAGCCGTTGTAGGCTCGGCGTCGGCTGTAGTCTCAGGAGCCGCATCAGTAGTAGGAGCAGCGGCGGCGGCAGTATCGGAGTCGGTGTTTTGACGAGCAGCGATCTTGGAGGCTTCCGCTCCGAGGAGCAGGCCTAGAAACAAGAGCCTTCGAAGTTGCATTTTGATTGATGGTCGATAGGGTTTTCGATTCAATCAGGGTCGGTGATATAAGGCGATAGGGCGAGTGCCTGGGCAGGAGGCGAAGGATACCCAGGAGGGTTCGACAGCAAGGAAAGACAAGGCAATAATGCAATGAGAAAAATCTATGGCCGTCTCAGATAGAAAAGGTTTCTGAGAGGGGAGTGGACGCAAGCAGACTGTGTCGCTGATTGTCTCGGGCTTGTGCGATGTGGATAAAGGGAGTACGAATGGCACGCGCGGCAAGCAAACAACCAGCCAACGGAGATTTGCGCGTGAAGTAGGGACAAAAAGAAAAACCAAGGGAAAAAATGAATAAGAAAATGGAGATGTTAACGAGTGTTAGAAACGGTAGAATTAGGAAAAGTAAGCAGTATTCTAGTGAATAACGCCCTCTTCTCGTGTTTGCTAGGTGAGATGAGATGGAGATGGGGGATGGAAACGAAGGAAGACAGCAGCAGAGGCGCAGCATGGACCCGATGGATTTGTGATGGGGGACCCGTGAAGAGCGAGGAATGGCGCGGGAAGAGCGGATTTGAGCGGCCAACGCACTAAAAATTTGCAGACGTGCGTGTACGGAGAACGGACTTTGTAATGTAGAGGGTACTTTGCCACAAAGTACCTGATCCCTGCACTTTTGGCAGAAACTCAATGCGTTGAGAGCTGCTGATTGGGAAGAATTCGAGACAGTCCCTTGTTAACGGGTGACATTTTGTTTGACAGTTACGGTAGTGAGCAAGGTTTGTCAATTGATTGTCCCGTCTGTGTTGAACAATCAAACAGTGTCGACTCAACTACAGCAAAGCGGAAAATGGACAATGTTCGTAGAATCTGCAGCCTCGCCTGCATCAATGCTTCCATCCATGATCCCACCCAATGCAATGTGTCGTGTCACTGCTCAACGCGCTGTGGCATGCTGGGAATGACCTCGCAATCTGTGCAACGGACAAACCGTGGACTAGACCCCTTAGTAGTTCCTCTTTCAGGATTAGCTTGTTTCTAATGGCGTCGCACCCCAACTCCTTTGGGATTTCTAGTGATCTATTTACGAGGTATACATCTCCCACAAGTCCCGTCGACCTATTGTTAATGCGTCTCCTGCTGATCGCGGTTGATCTTTGCAGCGCGAGGCAAAACGTGACAGATGCCCAGAACTGATAATCGTCTTGTGGTTTCGGGTGTCCACGATGTCCAGACTCGAAACTGAGAGAGTGACGAGCCACTCAAATATGAGACTTTTTTCTCGTTGCAGCCCATTCAAATTCTGGCAGCAGGCTGGTTACCATCTAACAAGAAAATGGCGCCAAAGGCTAAACAGAGGCATTGAATCGTTGTTGAAGCCATTCAATTTCTATTGACGTTGATGCCAGAGCAAGGCCGGCCGTCAAACCCGAAGAAAGACTCCGATTCTTGCTCAATTTACCGTTATCATCCATTTCTTTTCTTCATCTCGCTCCACTGAATGACATCAATTTCCCAGTGGTCAAGTGAGCAATGCTCGGCCTTCTTCG
Source organism: Fusarium stilboides (assembly GCA_014822085.1). Taxonomy (NCBI): domain Eukaryota; kingdom Fungi; phylum Ascomycota; class Sordariomycetes; order Hypocreales; family Nectriaceae; genus Fusarium; species Fusarium stilboides. Next base: position 35,911 of record JAASAY010000090.1, read on the forward strand.
TATTCGACGGGGTCTAGGGGTCATGCCGGGTCGGGCTGTCTGGCCGACCTAGCGGCGGGGCTTGCGCTAATACAACGTGTGATCAATCTAAGCCAACAAAAGCTGACTAACCAACCACCAATGTCAAAGGCCTCCTTTGGAAAATATGAGAGTGTTTTATATATAGGTAGGTCTCTGTGTTTAGTACAGCCACATTTCTGAGGAACGTTGCTCGCTGAGATGCCCGGATTACCACCGAATGATGGACTATCATACGGCCATGGTAATTATATCGCTTATACGAAGACCGACATACTCTCACTCTAATGAAGGAGGGAAAGTGTTTAGGTGCAGGCGGTCATCGAGGTGCTCATATTACCATGAATGTACTGGCTTGGTGACTCGCCCAAATTCGAACCGATCAAGGTAAAAGCCGAAAGAGTATACCCGAAGTGCTTAGATGGGCAGGGTTGTCAAAGTCAGCCACACTGTTCATCTTGATATATCTAGAAGCGTCTGGATTGATTATGCGAGTCTATCTCAGTAGCTAAGACAAAATGTAAGCCGGCGACTAAGCCACACATACTATATTAAAACAGTAATACAGTATAATCAGATCTCCAGTTGGATAGAAATAGTACCGAACTAAATATTAGAATAAGCGCTTATTTGAAGGTCCAGCGGATCTGTAGGTATGCTGAAGCTACTGTTATGTAATGTTGCGTTGAAGCCTGGTGCACCCGAGACAAAAGCATTAGGCAGGTTCAGCGTATTCGCTCCTACTAGAGCTTGAGGATCTTCATCTCCATCTGGTAATGAGAATGGCCAAGAGCTAGTAGATGGAGTAGTTATTTGAGGCGGCACTGGCCACGCTTGACTGGGTTCAACAACAAGTGGATTGACGGCTGGGTCTGATTCCTCTTCACCTTCTGGTGCAAAGACATAGTTTGATCTGAAATGAACCCTCTTCTGGGTCTTTGTGGCTTCGGAAGATAAGCTGCGTAGTGTAAGCCGAGGTTGAAAGCACAGGTGGTATATAACATACGGTGTCTCTACTGCGTGAGTCTGATTTCCAATGCGAGGTATCAGGATTCCTACATCGGCAAGCTATCAAGTCAGCGAGAGGTCTTTTATGTCAATGGTAGTTTATGGCTTACACAACGCTCGATCCATTCGCATTTTACCGAAGGACGAGTCGCTATTGATAGAGCATTGCGAAGTTTATCCTTGAGAACAGGCAACGGAGCAAGCCCTTGTAAGGGAAGCAGATGATGCAAGTGGTCGATAATCTTGGCGCACTGGTAAAGGGCAATGGCTAGGACCCCTCTGTCGATACAGCTTCGGGTCTGGGATTGGTAGATCTGGTCCCAAAGGTCACAACAGGAGACAGCATTGCGAAGGCACCTTTGTTGACAATACTGGATATACTCCAGTGGTGTTTGCGCCACCGCTTCGACCGAGACGGATTCTTTGATACCGGGAATTAGAAACCGAAACAAATCACAGCTGCAAAGATAAAGAAAAGTATGAAGAGCAGTATAAGGACGAGCATCCTCAGAGTGGCACATAATCATCAACCTCGTAGGGTTCAGCTGCAGATCTCCAGGTAAGAATTCTTTGAAAGATGCGAGTTCCTGGTCGAGAGTTCGCAGTTGTTGTCGACTAGAGTAAGGACTGGAGCCCAGCAATATCGCATGTCGGGTGTATCTGATGAATCACAAATATGTCAGTGAGAAGACCACAGAGTAGGGATTACGAACCTTAGAATTCGATCACGGAGGTCAAACATCTTGATCAAGTAGGCAGTCGCATTAGTATCAACAGCATCATCACCGCACATATAAAAGTATTGCATGCGCGATGGCAAGCCAAGCTGAAAATTGTGGTTGTTGTTAGGTAACCGAATGTGCAGTCGATATACAGGGCAGATGGTGAGGTCTTCAATACCACCTGAGAAGTCCTTATCCATAATGAAGATGGACCACATCAGCCGGCGCAGGGATTCTTGTTTTACAGGATCATCCTTGGGTCTTTCGTAATTAAGGCGTTTAGTGAAAGCAACTCTGGCGGCGATTGATAGGAGATTCCAAACGTCGTCTGTGAATTTCAGGAGAGATCGAAATTGTATAACAAGCATGAGTGCCTGAAGGTCGGAAAGGGAGACATTGCTCATGTTGGTGACTATATCCCGCTGGACCTCTTCCATCCAGTTGTAGCAACAAGAATTAGGCTCGCTTGATGACAGACGGATGCCCAGTGCACAGATGGCCTTGATAAGCTTGGGCTCAAGTTTGTTTTGACAGAGGTCTGCGATAATGGTTGCTTTATGTAAAAAGGGGCATTGGAAATAGTTTGCTTTGTCGAAAAAAGCATCTATATAGTTACGAATCACATCTCGATCCAAAGTTTCGAACCTGAAAAAGGACAATGTTAGTGAGACCGTATTGCGACTAGACACGAATTTAACATACCGTGTCGAGGCATGATCGGGAGTAGATGCAGGTGATGTTTCGGCGGAGGGTACCGGATGCTCAGTTGTCGTATCGATGGTCCGAACAGTAAGTGGAGGTGGTTGTTCAGCGTCAATTATTCGTTGTCGTTTAGTACTGGAGTCGGAATATATACAATCCAGGGTGTGAGTTTGACAACGAAGACATGGGGAACTACCAGAACATTTCACTTTAGCAGCACGACACGAGACACAGGCTTGTATTGATCGTCGTCTTTTGGTTAAAGCCTGAGTGAGCTCGCCAGGTTCTTCAACGTTATTAGTTACAGCGTCGTTATCGTGGTAGACGATATAGCTGCAAGTGAAGCTCATCCGCTCGCATCGCAAGCAACCCCACAGGCGACGATCGCATTTGACCTATTTTAGTTGTTATTTAGGTGTTTACTAAGGTACAATCGAAGTGAATCTAAACTAACCCGTCGAGCACGACATTGCTTGCAGGCTGGCACCCTACCTACGGGCTCGCTTTCGCCAGGTTGGGGCGATGCCGATGCCGATGCCATTCGGTTGGTGTATCTTTGCGAGGGCGAGATCCGAAGAGAAGAAGCGAATGCGGGGAGGATGGTGTAAGTTGACTGGATCAGAAATTCAGAATGAGATCAGGCTTACCCGTTGAGCGGCTTAATAATCTTCCGTGCAGACAACGCTATGTTATTGGACGACAATGCACATTGAGAGCGACAACCGAGGGCGAGAACCGAGTATGGGAAACTATGAGTGAGAGTCGGACTATCAAAATCATTTACAAGTCAAACCACCTATCATACAAACTCGGGATTTGGCATTGAATATTGAATATACAACACCTCTTTCAGCAGCACTTTATTATCTGTCATATACGGAAAATGGCAAACGTCGATTTACCACACAGGAACGTGGTTCAAATCATCGCTGATGATCTGGGCCTCATGCTGGGATGTTACGGTTTAAAATCAATTCAGACGCCCAATATTGATAAACTTGTTTTCCAAGGGACCAAATTTACAAACGCTTTCGCAAGTACAGCCTCGTGTAGCGGTAGCCGCTCTACCATTTACACAGGACTTCACACCCACGAGAATGGCCAGTACGGTTTGAATCACGGCTGGAACCATTTTCAGACACACCATCATATCGAAACCGCGCCTCAAATCTTCAATGCTCTAGGATACCAGACTGGCATCATTTCCAAGGTTCATGCCGGCCCCCAGTCTGTCTATCCCTGGGAATGGTATGCGCCCAGCGAAAGTCGAGATGTTAGGGAGAATGCTGCAGAAGCTGCTCGCTTCTTTGACCGAGCTAAGGAGACCTCACGTCCTTTTCATCTGACTGTTGGGTTTCGCGATCCCCATCGCGATGCTACCAGAGGCGGCTTCGGAAACCAGGAAGAAGACGTATCACATATCGAGGTTCCCGATTATCAGCTGAAAGACGTCGAGATACCTGATTACTTGAGCGACGTCCCCGAGTTGCGGGCTGAGCTAGTCGAATACTACAAGTCCATCAGTAGGCTGGACAAAGGGGTTGGGTTCATTCTAGATGAGCTCGAAAAACGAAGCCTGCGTCAAAGTACTATGGTCATCTTCATGAGTGATAACGGTGCGCCGTTCGTCAACTCCAAGACCACTCTATACGATGCTGGTGTGAGATTGCCTCTCATTATAAGCAGCCCGGACCCTGATGCCGTTGTTGGAACAGTCAATCCCAACCTGGTCTCCTTCCTCGACGTTCTCCCTACTTGCATCGCCTGGGCCGGATCAAAAGATGTCTTCCCCAAGACATCTAACTCGGAAAAGTCTCCGAAACGCTTGGGAAGATCTTTTCTTCCAATCCTTAGTGCATCCCAGATCCTCCCCGAAGAAGAATGGCAGCAGCATGTCTTTGGCTCTCATACCTTCCATGAGATCCAGAATTACTGGCCGACGCGCTACATGCGAACTCACAAGTTCAAATACCATCGGAACATTGCCTGGCAATTAAACTTTCCGTTCGGTACTGATATCTATGGTAGTTTGAGCTGGGAAGGCATCCGGAACAGTGCGCCTTTGCCAGATGACGAATCTGATACTCCAGAAGTCATGCTTGGGCGGCGTCGATTGACTAGTTACGTGTACCGTGGGCCTGAAGAGTTATTTGACCTGGAAGCTGATCCTGAAGAGATTAACAACCTTGTAAATGACCCCAAGTACCAGGATCAGCTTGTCTACATGCGTTCGGAGACAGAGGCGTGGCAATATCTCACTGACGACGTGTGGCTTTTCAAGGATGGTGTTAGTGCAATCTCGAGCCAAGGGTATCAGAAGCTTGGACTCAAGCTTCCAGATCGATTCGATTTCGATATTAAACGACCTGGAAATGCCTCTGGTCCTTTCTGGGCTCCTACAAGACCTAAAGAGGCCAGCGAGCAGACCACGAAACTTGGATAATAGATTTCAATGGACTATTTTAAACATAGTAGAGCTGATTGTTGCGTGAATCTATATTCAATAGTGATCAAACCAAGTTATGTGCCTCTATCGATTTAGCCCCCCTACCAGAGTTTGAATGACTCGATCTCGATGAGTATGATGCATTTCTGGCCTAGTATTGCGTCTTGACATTCGGATGTCGTCCTCACGGATCTCGCACTAGAAACATTGGCCCCGCGTCGGCTTCGCTCTCCCTTCGGCTGTCGCCTTCTCTATTATATTGTTTCCAACAATTCGGTTCTCGCTTCATCGATCCATGGCTTCCCCTTTCTCCCGACTACCGTTTATTCTACTCCCCAACTTAGATTTCAATTCCCCATGGGGTCGGCTACGATGAGTCTGGAGAAGTTCTAACAGCGGCTAGTCATCTTCTTACAGATAAATGCCCGTCATCGCCTCCAAGAAACCGAAACGCGAACACCCCAACTTCTACTTCTTTTTAACATTTGTCGCTGTATTCCTGCGAGCATCATGGGGTTCTTGAGCGACAAGACGCGGTACTTCAATGCCCGTCTGGGAATGGCCGTCTGCCTGATTGCTCTATCATCCTTCAACTATGGCTTCGACAACCAAGCTTTTGCAACCACTCAAGCTATGGATGCATTTGACAAGCAATTCGGAGTGTACGATAAGTCCAAGGACACCTGGGTTCTTCCTGCGAGCTGGCTCTCGCTCTTCAATTCGCTCAATTATATCGGCTTTGCTGCTGGAGTAGTCATTGGGTCCTACGTCTCTGCTCGATGGGGTCGACGTATGTGCATGTTCGTCATGAGCATATATGCCTTGGGTACTGCAACTATCGCTGTCACGAGTATGAATAAGAACCAGATTATGGCTGCTCGAGTGCTGAACTATATCTACGTTGGCATGGAACTCGCTGTTGTTCCGGCATATCAATCCGAGATCGTGCCTGCACCCGTACGAGGCCTTATCGTTGGAACATACCAATTCGCTCTCATCCTTGGAGGACTCGTCATCAACTGTGTTTGTCTTGGTACGAGCCGTATACCTGACAGCAGATCCTGGCGAATTCCCCTCGGCCTGTTCTATCTTATTCCTACCATCATCGCCATTGGCATCTGGTTTCTCCCAGAGTCTCCCCGCTGGCTTCTTCAGAAAGGTCGTATTGAGGAAGCGCGCGCCAACCTAGTCAAATTCCGCTCAGGGGCGTTCACTGAAGAGGAGATCGCTGAAGAATTCAGAGAAGCACAGTTTCAACTCGACACCGAAGCCGAAAAGGGCAAATTTTGGGAAATCTTTGCAAGGAGAAACCTGAAGCGAACTTTCCTCGTTATCGGAATCAACTTCTTCCAACAAGCTACAGGCCAGCAATTTGCGAGTCAATATGGAGCTATCTACGCCAAGCAGCTTGGGACAGTAGACCCTTTCATTTTTAGTCTTATCATTGCCTGCATTAATGCTCTAGCTATCTTCATCTCGCTCCTCACTAACGACAAGGTTGGCCGCCGACTGCCACTCCTCATTAGCTCAGGTACTATGTGCATTGGTTTAATGACCATGGGCGGGCTGGGCACCGCAACTCCTGTTACCGACAGCTTGAAAATAGCAATAGTCAGCATGTTGTGCCTAATGACCTTTGGGTTCTCTATTGGTCTTGCCCCTCTATGTTATGTTGTCGCGACCGAAATCCCGGCTCTGACACTCCGAGATGCAACCTTGCGGGTTGGTTTCTGTGTCAACGTCGTTATGAAGTACGTCGAGCCCCAAACACATTTCTAAGACTCCCTCCTTGGCTAACGATACTCCTAGTTTTGTATCAAACTTTATCTTGCCGTATTGTTTGGAAGCCATAGCTTCGAAGACGGGCTTTGTATTTGGCTCCGTGGCTTTCTTAGCGGTCCTCTTTATCTTCTTTTGTGTACCTGAGTGTAAGGGCAAGACGCTTGAGCAAGTTGACAGGCTATTCCAAGAAGGCGTTCCGTTGCGCAAGTTTGACAGCTTTGACCTTTCAGTCCTCTCGACTCGAGACAACAAAGAGCATGATTGATACTAAATGCAACTACGTAGAGGGTAGCAAGGTGGTTTGATGTAGCTTATGATATATTCACATCGGAGATTCATGTTCAGTAATAATACCTTAGTCGTATATCTAGTATACAGGTGCTGTGATGGTCTATCTGGTGGGAGGGTCGGTTATGGTAACTCTGTTGAGGCTCGGTCGCTTGACACATGATGGAACACGTTATATGATCGAAACTGTTTCGATTCTGTTGAGAAAACTCTCCCTCAGTTGGATGGTTGCACCGGCCTGACCGTCAGATGAAACCCTGGCCCTTAAACGCCATATATTTCTGGGTGGTGAGACATGTGCATATCAGTCAGTCACCAGTCATCAAAGTTATTTTTGACCCTGCATATGCCTCTAGTCTAGACTCTGCATCGAACTCCAGCCATGGCATGTTTGTAATTTTTGGATTGCCTCACCGATAACAGTAGCTTCGGGTCGGTCATCGATGGATCGAAGGCTGGGTAACCGAGCAGTATGTCTATAACTCAGCCACTATATCTGCTGATTTTAGTCATCCGTGTCTGATGGTTTCCACGATCCTAAACAAATACGACCATAATCTGTGGCTATAGTTGACTCTCAACCCTGTGAAACGTTTCAGAAAGATCTGGGTCAGATGCGAGATGTTAGTCGCAGTCCAACGTCAGCACCACGAGTAGCTGGTACTTCGACTGCGCCCCAAGTTTGAATGTTAGTCGGTATCTTGGCTGGATCAACGAGGCTGGTGGGAATCCTTCACAGCTTACTATAGACACTATTCACATAACTACAGACAGCGATACAAGGTGGCTGAATAAGACAAAAAATGGCTGTATTGGTTGATGAGAGGTATTTGTGCCTACGTTATTAAAATGATAACTCCAACGAGACCATAGACTATGATCCCCCAGTAAATCTACCACAAATGTTGCTTCGCTATTACAAACTCGACTATCCGCTTACCCCAAGTTTAAACAGAAATCATGGACGAACAGGCTTAGAAGTTCTCCTTGCCCCAGACAAAAGAGAATCTGCACACACGTTAGCTCAGAAACTTATATAATATCCACAGCGTGAAGACTTACCCAGGCTCAGTGTACTTGTTACAGTACACATGCAGTGCACTTCCCAGCGCCTTAGGTCCGCAGAAGAAGACTCCCGCCTCAGCAGGACTGTGCAGCTTCCTGATACCCCTAAAGATCATATCCCAGTTAGGCCTGCCAAAATTTGTCGGACTGCGCAGACCGGTGATGGTATCCTTATCGGCGTTTGCGTCGTTGATCATGATATTTGTCGCATCGTCGGCCTTGATCTTGGCTGTCAGATACGTGTGAATCTCGATGCGGTGGTCCAAGTCCTGGGCCTCGACCGCCAGTAGCAGTGAGCGGAACCACTCAAACGACTCAAAATCACGGCAGATCCAGAAGAAGTAAACCTTGGATAGTCGCGTCTTCTTCTGAGGGTAGTTCATTCGGTACCAGATGGATTTGAGGATAGATGCGAAGGGCGTCACACCAATACCAGCACCTACGAGGACGGCCACTTCGTACTTGAAGACGTCTTCGGAGGCAGAGCCAAAGGGGCCATCGACATAGACTCGGGGAAGGACGCGGCGAATAGCTGGGTCGACTTCGGCCTCGCTGCCCTCAAGGCCGACAACTTTACTAGCATCAACCGCCTTCTTATCCCACTCGCAGCCCAGCGCCTTGGAAAGTTCCTTGGTAAAGTCACCAACGCAGCGAATATGAACCGAGATGTAGTCCTCCTCAGGAGCGCTGGTCAACGTGAAAGGGTGGTACTGCCACAGCGACACAGCAGGGCAACAGAGGAAAATGTACTGGCCAGCTCGCGTCTTTGTATGCTCCTTCTTCATCTGAATCTCACAAACATTGCTAGGATGCTGAATGACCTTGGTGATGTATGTCCTATGACGTCCTCGCACCTCACGCGCGATACGCTCGGCCAGGTAAATGAAACCGCTGTACATCCAGTACTGCCAGAAGACTCCCACAGCCGAGGATCCTACACTGGTGCAGAAAGGGGCGACATCTGGCTGAATCATGCAGAAAGCTCCATGGATGGACCAGAAAAAGAAGAATACGATAAACATGTGGTGAGTGTACCAGAACCGCTCAAAGTTTGCTCGTCGGGGCTTCTCTGTAGACGTAATAACCATGCCCATCAATGCAATAAGCATAATGTAGCCCGTCCATCCCGGGCCAGAGACAAAGTTGGCGAGCAGCCAGCCGTAGATACCCAGCTTGTACTTGATAGCGACCTGCGCAAGGTTGTTCCAATGAGCAATGGTGTGAACCCAGGACCAGAAGACAATCGACCAGGCGGTGACGATGTGGAAGCTGATGTTCTTGTCGAACTGGATAATTCCGTTGAGCGGAGTTTGGCGTAGTAGCGAGATGAGAGTTCGGCAGACGGGGAAAAGGATAATGGCGACATCGACGTGAAGAACCAGAGCGGCTGAACGAGCAATGACGAAGGTGAAGCCGAAGGTTTTGCGCGAAGATTCCAGACTTTCCTTCATCGAGTAGTGAACGCAGGCAAATGAGAAGATGAGCGCGTGTAGGAGCATAAAGATGAAGACGAATCTTGAAAATCAGTTAGTCTCAGCCTCATCTGAATACATGATGTGAGAGCATGGTAGCACCACTTACACTCTTCGATAGCCCTCGTTGATCATCCAGCGATCAAACTTTTCCTTTGACGATAATTCCACTTGCTTCTCTTGTGTCATCTCACCAGATAGAAGCATGCGCGTGAGAGGAGACCATCGCGATCGTTCGGATGGTTTCTCCCCCCAATCTTGGAGTTGGTAGCTCATGATGAGCGTGTGCGATTAGGTCGAATCGAATATCGGGTTGAATAGTAGTGAATTCTCTTTCCAGGATTAATAGAAGTCGATTGATGCGATCGCGCTGGTGTCCTTCGATTCCAATCTCGTCCAACAATGATACTTTCGGCGTGGGGTCGTGTCGATATTCAGAACCAGCTGAACAAGTCGGTAAATGCGGTCCAACAGTATACACAAGAATAATAATAAAGATGCTGTCTAGAGCCCGAAGATTAAAGAAACACAGATGCTCATCCCACCATGAGAGAAGTATGAAAGAGTGAAAGAAAGAGAAGGCAAGGATTCAAAGAGTAGAAACCATCCATGAAACCCATCCGCCTTCAAGGGGTCTAGACAGCAATAGTATGATTTTATTTCCTTCGCCTTCGGTCTCTTGCTGGGGGAAAAAAAAACGGAGTTGGCGGACGGACTTGATACCAGGCACAGACGACCAGCGTCCGGGGTTGGCGCTTGGCATGCACCTAAAAGCTTCTAGCGAGAGAGGCTGTAAGAACCCTTTTCTGTGAGCATCAAATTCGAGAGCGAGACGCGGTTCAAACACGCCATTTCAGGAGCTATTCTGTGTCATGACATGGTGCAACTCGAGGTACACACTAGGGGTACTAAGTCATGACATTCATCAGTTAAGTCTCACCTCTGAGTGGTCGCGAAATGCATCTCCCTTTAACAATTGGAGCATCGACAACCTCTAAAATCGACTCTCGACTAACTAACAACTAATTCATCATCTGATTCCACCAGCAAAAGATGGCACGAGTCGTTCGCTCACTCTTTATCAATAACCATAAATGATTGGCCCCCGTCTGCGCTTGGTCTGAAACCCCGTTGTTACAGGTTTGACAAGACTTGGCCCTCCCGGGCATGTCGCACCGAGAGCGGGGCCTGACTTTAAATCTCGGACCATGAATGGCACGACCCGTGAGGCACGTAACTTAACCTCAGCTTTCGCCTTGAATGTAGAACCGCTTTGTTACTTCAGTAGCCTCTTGATCGATCAGGAGTCTATGTTGTACTGTATGGGACATGGAGAACTTTCTGTGATGTCTATGCATGCTTTTGAGAAAAGAATCGGCAGCTTGATATAACTGATATTGGATTTGATCCTAGCTGTTCTAGACCAGCATAGTCTCCGCGAAAAACGGCAGCAATATATGATCTTAAAGATAACCTAGCGCCTCCCTATTGCACAGCGTTCTACAAATTCCAGTTGACTGACCCTCTCAGAGCCACAGGGCGTTGCTCTCAACTTGCCCTCAGGTTAAAGACCCCTCTTAGAAACGCCCTTAGCAAACCTCTTGATCATAAGGTAAGAAAGAGACCGTTCCAGCTTTGTCTCTGTTCCGTTTCAGTATCATCATCCGAGACATTCGCGATCTCAGAACATGCTCGTCACTGTCTCTTCACATGAAGACCATCTTGCTCCTTGGCCAGTCGTGAACTTATATCAAACAATGTGGTCCACCTGAAAGTTCTCCATAAGCAGCATCTTATAATCAAAAGCGGAAGTATCATGCCTCTACCCAATATAATCTTCAACAGTTCATCCATACAAACCTTGTCATAATCTCCACACCCCGAGACATGTCAGATGCCAGTTGCAAGTCCCCGAGCATTAGCGCGCGTCCTGTTACCATTCTTGTCAACAACCTCGTCCCTGTCAGCGCCTATTTGCGATCATCATAGGCACCAACTTACATCATGACGTAGCCTTCATGCGCGAGTGACCATCTGCCGGCGCTTCATAAACTTCATTCGCATCTTATTTACGATTACTCGTGTTGACAACCCAAGATACATCTAATATTCAAACATCGTCACGGAAACATTCACAGAGAAGTCGTTACTAATAGAGACAAATTGTATACGCTGCCTGTTTCTGGATGCCAAAAACACATCGTCAATGCAAACCCAAAATCCAGCCGCATGATATCCCTTAAGAACTAGTCTGTTTGTCTGGTGTCTTTCCTCCCCTCAAGTTGCTGTTCATCCACTCCTTAGCGTCGCTCACTGCCTCATCAGCCGCAGTTAAAGCCTCGATTCAGGCAAAGTACCTATCTAGGTACCACGGACCAAAGACATTCGCAACAGCATGCGAAGCTTTCACTCGATCGTTTCACGTCGCTTCATGATAGGGAGGGTAAATCCACCCCAAGTCTAACCGCACCGGCCCCTGTTGTTCGCTTTAAATGGCATACTTTCGAGTCCACTCCCGAGCTGTGGCCTCGTATCGGGGTCGGTCAGTCTTGTAGACATGGGCAATCTCGGGCACCAGAGGGTCGTCAGGGTTGGGATCCGTCAACATCGAGCAGATGGACAGAAGAACTGGTTAGTTTGTTAGTATTCGAAGACTAACCACAAAGGTTCTCAGAATTAGACATACCTTTAGAGATGGTCAACGCAGGGCTCCACTGGTCACGGAGAATGTCCAAGCAGATGCTGCCGTTGGAGTTGATGTTGGGGTGGTAGATGCGGGTAGTGAAGTTGACCTTGGGAGGCTTGAAAGGGTAGTCGGTAGGGAAGTGAATCGCGAGGAAAAAGACACCGCCTGAGTATGGGGACTCGCTCTGTAAATTGTGGTCAGCCAAGGTCTTGGATTGAGAAACACGGATGCGGGTGCACCGGCATGCGGCTGAGGGCTTCGCCACGCCCATAAGCCATGTTGCCAGGCAGCGCATCCCTATCAAAGTCGGGAGAAAAACTTACAGGTCCCATAATCGTAGCTTGCCAGTGGAACTATTCACAACTGTTAGCCGCTTGTTCAAACATCGTCACTCGTTCTTCGCAGAATGAAGTCTTGCCGCAGTCATGACGACTTTGACAGCCACGTGCTTATCAAGGTGGGGGAGGGGTGATGCCTACCAGATCCTCGCCAACGGGGCCAGCAGAGCAGGATGAAGGAGGGTCTCTGCACAAAAAAGTCAGCGTCGATTCATCATGGAGACGATATAACCATGAGGGTTCAAGTCGTAGAGGATTTTGATATCGTCGGCCGTCACTAGGGACCCCGCTTACCAACCCCCACCTGACGTCTTTGGACGTCCAACTTGACCCCTCAGGCCTTGGATGAGAGTAGACTTACCGGCCGAGATCAGTCAGCTCCTTGTTGATGCGCTTAAGAGCCATTTTGTGATGTGTAGAGGGGGTATCTAGGAAGTGTGTTGCGAGTTATCGCGGTCGCTCTGGATTGGGAAAGACGTTAGTCGAGGCGTTACGAGACGAGCGGTCGGGGAGAAAGGTTTCGAAAGAACGCACTATAATGAAGTGAGGGATCGTCCAAGATAAACAAGAGACGAAGATCGTTTTATGTTGTTTGTGGGAAAGATGTGTTGGTTCGTTGAGTATGTAAGCGTAAAGAAATTCAGTCGAGGCTGAAAGGATAGAAGAGGCGGGATTTGGAGGAAGATGGTTCGTTCGAATGGGGTAGGAAGAAGGGGAAGAGGGTCAACAAAGACCAGAGGTGAAGGAAGGAGTGGCTGCGCTGGCATTCTGGCAGCCCGAAATGTCAGGTTTTTTTGGGCGGTCCATTGCTGTGACTGGCTACTGGGCCACAACTGGGCCACAGCCCGCTGCCCTCCCTACAGAGGAGACACCGCCACTGTATTTGTGAGCGAATCAGTGTTTAGTGGTACCCGAGCACTAACAGTTGGCTACAGATTTTTACGTTGGGCCTTGATACAGTGGAGGGCACGATTTTTCATGTACCGGTATCCGTACCCAGAGGTAACTTACCTAGCGGCGCTGCACTGGGCTTGGCTTGGCTTTCTCTTCTGGCTTGTTCTTCGCCCAGCTTCGATGGCTAATGTAGCGCCATCAGATGCTTATTTACTATTACAGTACGATTAGACAGCGTCTGGAAGGCTGGAAGTGGCCAGGCTTAGCAGCGGTGAGTAATATCTTGGTGGCGGCCGAAGCCGGGAGGACAGGACTGCCTATGGGAAAGAGACAATAGACTTTGCCAACGGGGTTTTCCAGATGATTCTGCTACTTCACTCCTTGACTCATACATGATTCGTGCGTGGCCAATATTAACGGTTCAGCATTAAAGTCAAACGCGGTTGCTACAGGACGACGGTGCAATCAACAAGTGCGTAATTAACGCTTCCCGAACCCGGGCCCGGATGCGGATGCGGATGTGTCTGCCCGGACGGCATCGCCGGTTCGTGGCCTACAACTACGCCTACGCATTGGCCATCTTCTGGCAACGTCGTCTAAGGGGCATGTTTCCGACGACGTCACAGGAGTTTTTTTCTTAGTCGCGGGAAGGGTTCAGTACAATTACGGGTCAAGTGGGTATTATTAAACAAAGCACAAAGGGATTCAGACTTCCAATATCTACAAGACTTTAGGATGAGTTACCATAATACTTAGATCATACTCTAGGCATACATTGGGCCAGGGTGCACGATTTATTCTGTCACGTCTTACCTGATGTTAGGCACATGTCTCGATCATTTCCTAGACCGCCTGCCACTACAATAATGCAGGGCAGGTTTTCGCAGCGTGGTTATTTGAAACCGCGAGACAACTTTTGCTTGATAGCCCAAGATGCCAGGCTGTGTGATTGGATAGACTGTGTTTGCTGGTTGATTTCCAAGCATCTATAATACGGGTATGCGCCTCAATGGCTCCTTTATAATCGCCTCCTTACCAATCATTCTTTATCCTTACACAAACGCTTGAATACCAGTAATGGCCCGTCCCAGGATAAGACCTGTAACATGTTTGTTAGCACTCATCATCAATATATGTGTAGGTAAACGTACTGTGAATGTCACTCTGGCCCTCATATGTCTGCGTCACAAAAAGGTTCGCCACATGACGACCAATCATATACTCATCACTCGCCGCGTTTCCTCCGAAGATCTCCTGAAGGAGACGCGCATTTCGGAGCGCAGCATCGCAATTTTGTCGCTTCACCATGCTGATCATCTCGGGCGTTGCCTTGCCCTCGTCCTTGAGGCGGCCAACCTGGATAGCTGCGAGCGTGCCGTAGGCGGCATCCGTTGTCGCATCGGCGAGCTTCTTCTGCACAAGCTGGTACTTGGCAATGGGGTTGCTCTTGAACTGCTTGCGCTCCAGGGCGTAGGTGCGGGCACGGGCGATGCAGTCCTCCAGGGCACCCATGACGCCCAGAGCGATACCATAACGAGCGTTGTTTAGGCAGCTGAAAGGACCCCTGAGGCCTTCGACCTCCGGGAACATGTTGATATCCGGGACCGGGCAGTTGTCGAGTTGAATCATACCCGTAATCGAGGCTCGAAGACCGTTCTTATCCTTGATAGCTGGTGTCTCAAGGGTACCTGCGGGGCAGTCCTTGCGCTCTACCAGGAAACCTCGAATCTTGCCTGTCTCTTGTAGCTTTGCCCATATCAACATCACGTCTGCGATAGGACTATTTGTGATCCATGTCTTTGAACCACTAAGAGAGTAGTAGCCCTTCTTGGTGGGATGCGGCTTGGCCACTGTCTCCATGCTTCCAGGGTCGCTGCCGTGGTTAGGTTCTGTCAAGCCAAAGCAACCAAGAAGCTTGCCCTTGGCCATCTTGGGGAGAAACTTCTCCTTCTGTTCAGCAGTACCGTGCTCAAAGATACCACCCATCACCAAGGAGGACTGAACGGACATGCCAGATCGGTAGCCGCTGTCTACTCTCTCCACAGCTCTTGTGATCAGACCACCAGCAACAGAGGACACGCCAGCGCAGTCATAACCCTCGATCGTAGCGCCCAGGAGGCCAAGCTCGCCCATCTCTTCGAGGATCTTGGGGTCGTAGGACTCGTCGCGGTAGGCCTCTATAAGACAGACAGCGGTTAGCGGGGTGTTTGTGGATATTGGATTTGAGACAACTCACGGAGCACGCGGGGCAGCAATTGCTCTTGGCAGTATCTCTCTGCAGTCTCGCCAATTGCTCGCTCTTCCTCAGTCAAGAGGTTATTGGAGGCCAAGGGATCCTGCCAATTGAAGGTTGGGCCTGTTGCCGAGGCAAAGGTTCGCGTAGCGCATGGCCGCAGAGGAACGGCAGCTCTTCGCGCGCATTGTCTAAGGATAGGGCGGAACATTATGTGAGAGGTGTTCGTAAGGGGAGGATGATGCAGAATAGACCAAAGATCGCAAGGCAACGTCGAGTAGTTAAAGATGCTGCAAGTTGAGCTTGAGGCGACAAGTCAAAGGGCGCCGGCAATTGAAGTCCACCATGAAGTCATCCGACGCGAGCCGGAGCCGTCACTATTACACTAAAACCCCAGCTTTTGACCCCGGAGCCGAGGCACACAGCTACCAATTGGAGTGAGAGAATGCGAGTGATGAATTGAACATGAGAAACATTGCCCAAATCTGTATCGTTTCGGGTCAAAGACTATCTTGCCGATAATTGATTCGGGTTGTTTGATTGAATACCGATATAACTAAGCATGCTACGTACCAGTATTGAATCGGGTCGATGTTCCCGAACCCAAACCCTGCCACACATCCAATGACCGATCAGAATTGCAGACCAGCTGCCTCGGATAGGAAACCTCCCCTGGCGCCGCGATCTTGGAAATACATCGACGTTATGCCTGTTCTGTTCGAAGCTTAGACTTCTCTGCATCCGTTCTTGCCATGACACTCAATCGGTCAAGGTTCATTGTCCCCAAGACCATCCCTGCTACAGCTAGCTGGCGAGTGCCATCTTCTGCTACCGGAGCCGACATGCTCGGCACCGAATCGTCGGCAGATGAGTTGCCGCGGTTGGCCTCTGAGTCGCGTGCCCTGCGTCTGCGTTCTCTGCCAGATGGAGACCTTGAATCATCCGATGACACAGACAGTGAAATTGAAGAGATTGACCGACTCGATCCAAGCTGAGATTTCTAGGGATATGCTCGTCGAAGTCGACTCTCGAACCGGCGGAGAAGGCTCCTTGGGGTTACTGGCTGGGAGAGGGGACTGTGCTGACGAGGGCTGTTACGCGAACCTGTCGAACCTGGTGTTGAATGCTATGTGAAGGTTTGTCAGCGAAAAATGCTATCCAAATGATAGTGAGTCTATTCTCACCCATGGATGGTCATGCCGGCAACCGAATTCAGGACAAAAATGCATCACTTGTTGTTGGTGCATTATATAGAACGACGGCTCATGCAACACGATGTCCATTTCTTCAGAGTCAAGTCCCAGCTCCCGATGAGGCATTCTCTTGGTATTTCCATGCCTCGGCGAGTGACCGTGTGTGTGACCTGATCCATAGACGGATTTGGGCTGGGCATTGGTGTTGCTGGAAACTCCCTTCGTTGGTTGAAGATTCTCCGCAGAAGGACCGGAATCCATCTCAGAAACCCTCGGATGGAATTGAACATCGCATGTTCCAAAGGGCTAGGGAGGGTGGATATGTTTGAAGGATCGGATAATGAATCAGGTCAAGATAGCGGCGATATCAGGAGAGTGAAGGGAAGACGAAGTCACTGAGAGCACTAGGTAAGTTCTACAGACAGTACTGAAACACAATACAGGTCGGGTACGTTGGATACAGGTAAGTTGCCTTATTGCAGCAACTTGGAAGTCGTTCCTGCTGTCATTCCCGAGAAAGTCCGTCGCCTTTGCCTTCCGCAAGAGTCTCGGAAATGTTTATCTCAAAAGTACCGCCTGACGCATTCAATTCATCCCTGTATCGTGTTATTCTTAACCCATGGCCTGACCACCAAACATACGTGATGGCAGCAATCGATTGGAAAATATAGATCAGAAAACCAAATCTAAAAAGCAACTGCTCCCTCTTTTTCATCATCATTTTCAAAGCTTCAGCTACGATCGATAATCTTCTTAGTCGTATGGATCACACTAACGCACGTGGCCAGGGTCCTCCGGCATTCGGTACTTGGTCAGCTAACTTTATTCACATCCATCCGTCCATGATAAAACATCATGACCTCCATATTTATTCTCATACACAATGCAAAATGACGGTCAACACAGGTGAAATACCGCAATTGGTGCAAGCCATTAAATTGGTGAGAGCAGCATTGATATCATTGTCGTTGAAGGTCCCTCAACTAACCTCCGATATAGGCTGCCAAGAACAACAGCAGCAGGCTTCTCCGTGCCTGGTTTTATGTGCCCCTAGGCCTCACTGCAATACTCGCTGTTTGTTTTGGTGTCGATTCCATATTCTACAAGTTCAATGTTGCGTTTCCTGCTTCAGTCACTTGTATGATGTTGCTCTTCCTTGCCCTCATAGCAAGTGAGTCACTATTGGGGAGCCACAAGACGAGGAAGCTGGTCAACCTCATTGATGTGCCTGTAAGTGAATGCTGCTTTCGAAAACTAGGTCATTGAATCTGATTTTTGTTAGGCTGGCTGGTCACTTCGATGGATGGGCGTCTTCTTCACGCCGTCTTTCGTCCTGCTACCACTAAGTCCGCAAATCGGCATCGTAGAAGTTATGATCATAATTGCAATATTCAGTACGTCACGCACCTAGACCATGGCATTAAAACTAAATTTGACCCTGATAGTCATCGGCTTCTTCATCATGATGGCCCTGGCAGCCTGGATCACCCGCGGCCTTCAGCTCGCTCGTGGTGCGTCAAGACGCTCCAAGTCCCAGCGCGCTGAAGAACTCGGCCATCAGACACCGGATATCCCAATAGGTGAGATGAACTATCCTGGTATCTCACGACGAACGAGTGTCTCCCAGACTGCATCGCAGATACCCTTAGTTTCTGCACCTGGTTCCGAGCCGACATCGGCGGCGTCATCACTACCACCATCTCAACCGCCATCTGTACCACCGTCCCGGCCTCAGAGTCCACCTCAGTTGCGACTCCAAGAGCATCACTATTCAAACGGCAATGCACCAGAGCATGCGGTTGAAGCCCTCAATCCGCCCACTATTCCTGCACAAGTTCCACTGCCGCCGCCTAAGGCCGAGTTATGGGCGGCTCGTATATCGGCAAACCTCGATGTTTCGATGTTCATAGGATTGTTCCTCTTCATTGGCATTCCCCTCTACTATTCGACCGGCTATACCATGCCTGTTCATCTGGCAATCAACATTCTCGCCTGGTTCGGTGCCATGGCCATCCCAGCCAGTTGGAAACAGTACCTCCATCCAGTTCTTGTATCGTCCCTCGCAACTGTGTTAGTTATATGGGCACTCGCAGCAATCCGGGGAGACAGCTTAACATCAACACTTCATGCTTACCGCACAGGCGCAAAATACATCCAACTATGGCGCAACGCAACGCAGAAGCAGGACCTTCTCCCTGGAGCAGGCGACGTCTTTGGCACACTTCTCGACGCTAGCATCGTGGCTCTCGCCTTGCCCATGTTTCAGTACCGTCGTGAGCTTCGCACGCACTTCATCTCCATCTTCGTCCCTAACGCTGCCATCAGCATCGGCTCGCTGCTCGTGTACCCGCCCTTGTGCTACGCCTGCGGTATTTCGGCCGCCCGCAGCCTCGCTTTTGCTTCACGTAGCCTGACGCTTGCGCTCGCGGTCCCCGCGACTGTAAACCTCGGCGGTGATGTTAACACAGCAGCTGCACTGGCCATCATCAGTGGCATTCTAGGCGCTGTGCTCGGCGCGCGAATATTGCGCTGGCTGCGAGTTCCCGAGGACGACTATGTGACTCGTGGAGTAACGTTGGGTGTTAACTCTAGCGCTATTGCAACGGCGGTTCTATTACGAACAGATCCTCGAGCTGCAGCTTTGTCGAGTTTGTCGATGAGTTTGTTTGGCACAATCACTGTGTTGTTCACGTCAATACCACCCGCAGTAACGTTTATACGAGGACTTGTAGGTCTGTGATCTTGTAAGTGGTAATTGGATGCTCCGTGCTCGAAACAAAGATGGGATTGGATAGAAACTTAACCCCTCATTTGGATTGTCGTTTCAGAATATGGCTATTCAATCACAAGGTTGACATTTTGGAGAAACGTTTGCCGCGGAACCCGCAGGCGGTTAGAAGAAACTTGAGGGCTTGGCAAATGCCATCATATTTCTAATTTATGCATAGAGAAAAGGGTATATACTTTGCGCCATATCTGATAAGCTTTAATATAGGTCGTTAATGTCTTTTTTGTCAAATAATGGTCTGAGTTCATGTATAACACAATTCTTGACAAAAACCACTCCGAGTTGTTAATATATGCCTACTTAGACCTCATGAATTAGAGCAATGTATGATCTTCAACTTAACTACTACGGATCTTGGCTCAGATATAGCATGATTTCATGCCTCGGTCAACATCCATAGTCTCGACATGGACTGCGCTACTTGTCACGTTAGCTCCATGTACACCGTCAGTTCACGCAAGGTCCCATGACAGCAATTAACTCCACACGATGGCTTGTCGCGTGGCACATGTAAGCAAACACGTTGTCGTCGTATTTTTATTTAATAATGAAACTTGGGTATAATATTGGAAATGTCAAGATAAATCAGTCATGCAAGACTTGGTATGAAGTACAAAGGCCAACTCTCTGTGCTCCCACTCGATCCATGTATCAAAGTAAAGATTAGCAAGATGCCCTGAACGCCGCCGTGAAATCGTGAGACCATGAGTCGTAAAGCGTGAAAAGTAATCGAACAAAAAAAGAACTAGCGGGATGGTGCCCATGATATGATATAGATGTCGACTTTCGCGCGATTGTCGTCGTGCCGTGTAAGCCGAGCTTCAAAGAGTTCGTTCCCCAACTCTACTCGTAGAGCCTGATTACCCCTTGATATGTCAGTTCAGGGGTCTTTTGCCATGGAGTGTCATGTAAGCATAGCTTACCATCCTATTCCAAGGTACAGGCTGGGTGTTGACTTGGAAAATAATGCCGCAGCCCATCACTTGCTAAACGCCCGGTTGAGCCTCATGGTCATTTGGCTTCGCTGGGCTTTTGCTTCGCTGCAAACACCGCACTCGCCGCTGACTACGGTGCCAGTAACTCGCGAGACATATTTGCCGCATACAGCAAAGCAGGGTGTAGTTCCCACGGGCTGTTCGCCGACGCGGCGACCGCAGGCCTGACAGATGAGGGTGCCGAGATTGGCGTAGCACATTCTGGGCCGAAGAGTTGTAGACAGTGAAGTGTTATACCGCGGGGAAGAAGAAGAGGTCGTCCAGGTCGAAGTTTGAGGCTCGAGTGTGTTACTCTATGAGAGATATAATGTGAAGGGTGACGAAGAACAACAATAGACGGCACGAGAGAGACGGAATGAAAGACGAAAAGGCATGTAAATGTAGTAAGAAATCGAGATAGAAGCTTTAGATACAGAAACGGAACCGACAATCGTGTAAACGAAGAAACACTGATCAAACGAAGATGCGTTTGTCAAGGGGAAGAGTCAAGTTCCAAGAGCTTGAGCCAAGTATTTGCAGAAGAAGAAGAGAGATGTGTTGCAGTTGTTGAAACGAGGGAAATAAAGTTGAAAGAGGAAGAATGGAGGGTTAGAAGAGTAGAGAAGTGAGGAGGTAAAGGTAAGATAAGGCGAGTGCTACCTTGCTAGGTACGGTAGATAGATGCAGTAGGTAGAGAAGCAAGCGTGACACAAGCTAAGCTGTCGTGACGGGATCTCTCTCACTTAAAGGCAAGGTCTCCATATGAGCTACTTACAGCTCTACTACCTTGTCTTCCCTCGCCTTGCCTTACGGATCCGCGAGTGGGACAATGCTGTTGGAGAGGAGGGGAACCTCAGACTGACTTCTCAGCCTACCTACCGAGTACCGACTACTCTTTTCGGGGTCCAAGTATATTATAGGTAACTGCTTATAGTAAGGTAGAGTGTGCTTGTCCGGCCTGGTTTGGTTACGGTATATGCGCCGATGTACGGATATGTAGTGGAGATGTTAGTCACTCATTGACTTAAAACACAGACAGAGAGCTACAGTCCATATCCCACCAGTATAACAGTCACTCAGTCATCAAGTCTCTGTAGTATATTCTAGAGACATATCTACTTACTCTACTTCATCATCCCATCTTTGTCGTGCTTCGACCCTTCTCTCCCCTCACCGACTCATCCACCCACTCGCTTGTCGCCTCGTCTCGCCCTGGAAAAAAACAAAGCGGAGAGTGCCATTTACGTGCAGTAAACTTAGTGGTAACGAACGCATTGGGTGGGAACTGATCCTTGCTTTGTAAGTTCTGTTAGGTACAGTACCCATCCATCAGAGCTTCTCGAAAAAAAGAACCCTCCCTCCCGTGCGCCCTCTGGGAAAATTCCCCTAGTCGCAGTGAAGATCATTGCCCCCAATTAGCGACAAGTGCTGCCCCTCCCCCTCTGACCACGTTGATCATGTTGCCCAATGCGACGTCACGCAGTTGAAACTGTTGACGGGTGTTTATTCTAGGCTGTAAAAGAAGAAGAAAATAAAAGATGGCTGTGGCATTGAAAAATCATTGCTTATCTTTATCATGTAATTGCGTGCTTAAAAGTAAACTCACTAAGTGTAGTCGATATACCAACGCGGGTCATATGCCTCAGCTGTCACGGATCCTTCGGGGTTCAAGACGCCAAACCATAACTAGCCAAAACATGGGGTCCCTGACGACTCGTCAAACGGTAGAGTGTGTGTGGCTGAGCATCTAGGGGAGGGGAAGACACTTGATGGCGGCCGAGGACTACGGGAGCACGACACAGTCAGTACGGCAAGGTGCCTATAAACTCGAGGCTTATCGTGATCGTCAAACATCCATTGTGCACGAGGTCCAATTGTCTGCTTCTGACAACTCAAACACGGGTTAAGCCTGACATCATAAGCTTCATCTACAACACCTTTTCCCCGTTCATGCCTCGAGCTATCAGATACCACAAGAGAACAAGACCAATCACACAACTCTATCGTGCCGGAGTCTTGTCCATGAAAACGCCCGCATAATGTCACACCCATGGCCTGTCTCTCAATATTATGTTCATGTTCGACTCCTGTGAGACTATAGCCTCAACTGGCTGTCGCCACCTTCCTCTTTGTACAACACTGAACTGCTTTCAACGCCCTTCCATAACATGCATTTCTGTCAAAGACGTATCTCGTCATCCTAGTTTCCCCCGCAATGCGTCTACCTCTCTTTGCAGGGCGTCAAGGTCAGCCAGTATGTCAACGCTCTTTCCCGGCTCGTTCGCCGGTTGCGGAGATGTGGGACCTGAGCCGATTGTAGCTGCATCATCATCAGGTCCCTCCTCGGTAACTTGACTCGACCCAGCTTTGCCGACACCATCAAGGCTTGTTCTTCTGGGTCCTTCTACGCTACCTCGACTACTGCCTCGTTGCCTTCGAGGTGGTGGAGGTGGAGCAATTGAGTTGTGAGGTTTTGATTCAAATGAGATTCGTCGGTTGTTGCTGTCAACACTTCGGATGCTAGCAGGCCGTCGAACAGATGTGTTGCGTGCAGGCGGCGGTGGCGGGGCCCATAATTTAGTCGTCGCGGGTTGGTGACTGCCAGGTTGAGAATCTCGTGGAGGTGATAATTCGAGTGTCGAGGATTGACGCAGCTGTGAAGGTGTAGAGGTTGTGCTCATATCAATGTCCAGAGACGGGGCTGGAGATGATGATGATTGACTTAAGTCTGCGGCAAAACTGGAAGCCACACCTGCCGGTATCTGTGTCGATTGTCTCGAGCCATGATGAGACCTTGGTGGTGGTGGGGGAGGCGCCCCGCCATGAGAGTCACGGCGGTTGTGTTCGGGTCGAGATCTCATAGACGATGATCGCGACAAATTCTCGTCGTTGTGGGAGAACTGCTGTTGTGTTAATCCCAGACCAGTAGCATGTATCTTGCTCTCTCCTCTTGCATGTCCTCTTCGCGGAGGTGGTGCTGGAACTGCTTTCCGGCCGTTTCCTGCCGGTTCTGGTGACGTGAGGCCTATATCAGCCTCAGCCTCTGGAACCTTGCCAGCTGCCTCACGATCAAACGGCGACTCGCCTCCTTCCAAACTCCTTCGGACAGGTGCAGGCGGAAGCGGCTTGTTCATATCCGACGGCGACAAGGGCGTGAGGGCTTCCGGAGAAGCCTGACTTCCGACCAGGTCCAGCTTAATGGACTTCCCATGCCGAGAGCTGGGTGGTGGCGGTGGTTTCTTGCTGGCTCTTGACCCAGCTTGAGCCGACGCACTCGAGTCAGAAACGCTCTCTTGGTCAAGGTCATTTTCCGGAGTATCCGAAGCTTCTTGTGATATGAGCGACGTCTCTTGAAGTTCGTTGCTGGGAGATGAAACATTCTTGGGGACATCGTGCGATGTTTCACGGAAAACAGAAGGTCGGTCTTTCGTGTTTCTTAATGGTGGTGGCATTGACTGGCGAACTCTCGGTGCTGAAGACTTGTCCGACTCCGAGTTGCCCGTCATGAGCAGTCGTTTGAAAGAATTGACATCCAATGACCTTCTGGCTGTGTTGGCAGCCTTGAGCGCATGACCTTCTTCCTTCCGCTCTTGCTCAAGCTGCTGTTCTGCAGCGGGAGAATCTACGTCTCGTAATGTCTTGCTGAACGGGTTGCCCGGGACTTGACCGCCAGCCCGAGCATGACCGTGGGCAGCAGCCGTTACTATTTCGCGATCGCTATCATCGGTAGAAGTCGCATCGAATGGATCGTCTTCGGTTTGTTGGTTGGCGCTATGTTGCGCAAAAGAAGGTGCAGCGAATGCCCATTCGGGTGAGTCGGGAGAGAGCGGCGGCGGTGAAAGGACGCGGACCTTTTTGGTGATTTTGGATTTCGAGTCAACAGCTGAAGCGTCAGCTTGCTGGAAGCTCGTTGGAGGTGGTGGAGTAGACGCTGTTGCGATTGAATCGAGAGCAGGGAAACGAGCAGCAGCGGAGGGTGCTTGGTTGGGAAAGGTAGCTGTATCTACCGTAATGGCAGTACTCTTGCGAAACGGATTAGACGAGGCCATGGTGAACTCTCGCGGGTCTCGTCTTTGGTTGCTCTAATTCAAGCTTATCGTTTGCGTCACGGGAAGATCGGAAAAGGAATCTGGATTCTGATGCGATAATAGGTCAAGGCGCATGCGAACATAGACTGTCCGCCATCTTCGGCACAGCCGGGCAGGAACTTGGGTTGAGGCGAGTGGAGGAGGTTAGGCGGCAATGGAAGCAACAAGAAGAGGGCAGACGGTGAGATGGATGTTGAGGTTAGTGAATGCACGGGTCTTGCAGGCAGCCTTGTAAAGAAATGGTGTTCAGGCTATAAAAGGTTCAAGGTACCGCAGCGCAGGATGTGGCCCCCGGAAGGATCGGTCAAGACGGGGAAGGCAGGATGCAGGACGCAGTTGGGGACGTAGGCGCAGACGCAACCTAGGTTGGCTTGGCTGGGCTTGGTAGAGTCAGTCACTGGGAATCTGGCGATGCCGCTGAAGATGCGCTCTAAAGTGGGCTGAAGTCGTCAGCGGCTTCAGGGCTATTGCGTACAGGTATCTTATCGCTAACGGTGCCTGGGTCCTAGGTCCTAGGTCCAACACAGAATCGGGTCACTTTCAGGGGATGAACAGTGGCACGACGGGGAAGAACTCAGAAGCCTGGGCTCCAGAGCAGGACAGGCAGGGAAGAGGACGGGGACGGACAGAAACGACAGCAAGAACGAAGAGAGAATGGGCGATGATCATTGATGGGCTGGGCATGAGAAAGCACGGGCCATCCGAGAGCTTACTCTGCTTGACATGACCTTTGGCCTTTGGAGGGGCACATAATACCGCTGACGTTGGGCCTTGCTGTCATTCCATGCGCCCCTACAAACAAGGTACGTACTGTCATAGCTCTGCCCTCGGTAATCTACACGACAGCCAAGTACAGGTACAGGTCCCTGAAGCTCATGTTGGGACCTGAGGCACGTGAGCTTAGTGACGACGGAATAGCTGAAATGTCTCATTCCACGCCCCTGCAGCCTTCAGATAGACTCTCAAGTTGGGTATGTTGCTGACAATGTGCGAAGAGTACTGTAATCCTCACGGACTAGGTAGTCTACGCCGCATAGTTTGATGAATTAATCATCTCACCGTTCCTCATTATGACTCCAATAATCTCACTATGAACTCTACCTTTCTACGAAAGTCCTCAGTATAAGTGCTTGGAGGGGTTATCTTTAGTTCCCTAAGTAGACACCACGGGTGCAAAGTCAATTTGGTGGTCCCACTTTATCGACTACAATTCCTCCCAAGCTGGTCAGCAACACACTCAACCACGGGATCACGGTGAGAACCAACACCTTAGCCAAGGCAGATGACAACTATGCTTGATTGCTAGGAAACTCTTTGATCGTGCCGTTGTATCTCTAATTCTTCAAATAAAGCTGAAGTATGTTCTCAATACTCTAGGAGACTGTCGCAAGGCCACTTACACGCATAACAAGGCTGACGCGTAAAGACTCTGCACTTTAGACCACCCAAACAGCAGGCGTAACTACTACGAAAATTACCTTCATTTCCTAGAGCCCTCAAGACCGCCTTTTCTCCCTGTAGTCTCTTATCCAGCTTTCAGTCAGAGGACGCTTTTGACCCACGTGAATACCCCTGGCAAGACTGAGTCGAGACACGACAGGCTTCGTCGCACCCACGTCAACAAGCCCTAAGGCAGCGCGTTGGCAAAACACACACGTATCGTTTCATCAAGTCATCAAGGCTCTCAAGGACTCGTTTAAGAATGTAGAAGTCATGTCGATAATATTCATTGCGTACTTCAAATCAAATAACTCAAAACAGCGACAGTGGTATAATCGCATCCTTTCCGTGGCCTCCATCGCCCACATCCGAGACTTTTTTGCACTTCTCCCAAAACACGCCGACCGTCCACCTCTCGCATTGTTTCAGACCTGACACGCCGAATAAAGAATTTGTCATGTCATATGTGATATAATACAAGGGACATAATCGCGTAGAAATAACCCTCGTTTCTGGTGTACCATCTCTGCTTGAAAAGAGATGGCCAAGGGTAGAATCATACAGACGCGAATCCTCGCGTACGCGTGCAAGCAAACAGCCAATAATCCCGCGCTCCAGTCCAAACCATCAAATCCCAAAAACCGTGCCCTAGCCGCGAACAGATCCTTTAACGCCATGGTCGTCATTAATAAAGTTCAATACTGCTCAAGTCGTTCTATTACGCCTTGGCAGCGGCCTTCTTGGGAGCTGCTGCCTTCTTAGGTGCAGCAACCTTCTTCGCGGGAGCGGCCTTTGTTGTCTTGGTGACACGGCCTGCCTTTGTCTTGGTGAGAGCTGTCTCGGGCTTCTCGGGCTTGTCGGCAGTCTGGGTCGAATGTCAGAGATGTCAAAAGTATTGGAGTAGGAAGCTCATACCTTCTTGGGGGCAGCAGCCTTCTTGGGAGCGGCGGCGGCCTTCTTAGCGGGGGCAGCCTTCTCAGCCTTCTCGGCCTTCTCAGTAGTCTTCTTCTCAGTGGTCTTCTTCTCGGTGGTCTTCTTCTCAGCAACAGCCTTCTTGGGGGCAGCAGCCTTCTTCTCAGTAGCAGCCTTCTTAGGTGCGGCCGCCTTCTTAGCAGCGGGCTTCTTAGCGGCAGGCTTCTCAACAGCCTCCTTCTTCTCGGCGGCAGGCTTCTTGGGAGCAGCAGGCTTCTTGGCCTCAGGCTGCTTCTTGGCAAGCTTGGTACCACCAGAAGGACCCTTGGGCTGCTCGAAGACACCCTTGTCGACACCAGCCTTCAAGGCCTTGTTGAAGAGAGAGTCGAACATGTTGTCCGTGACATTGAGGGCGTTGTTGGCCTTGACATACTTCTTCAAAGACTGACGGCTGTGTGGCGGGTCAGCAACTGAAGGGAAAAGGAAGGGAAGGGGACGGGCGACAATGCAATTGCGTTGCGCGACGAGAAGAAGAGAATGCAAAGCTTACCTAGAGCCCTTTCGGTCCTTAAGCTGTTGAATAGAGAAAAAAGCGCGTTAGTGATTGAAAAAAGGAATCATAAAAAGTGATTGCAACAAAGAGTGGTTGGGCGGGCGCGCGTGGCGATGGCCTCATCCGCGACCGAGGGGAGGGGGTGAGGGCGCGACGGCAGACGCGCCCGGAAATGGAGGATTTTTCAGAATTCACATACGTTGACAATGGCATCAGTGATCATGTCCTAAAATAAAAAAGTCAGCGACTCATCCAAGACATCATTTATCTTGATTGAAAGGAAATGGGCTCACCTGGTAGCTGGCGTGGCCAGACGACTTCTTGGGAGCGGCGGCGGTCTTGGGAGCCATTGCGACGGTTTGTGTGTAAGTACGTGCTTTGTGTAAAGACGACGAAGATATGCTTTTGGAATGGGATGAAAGATGCGAAAAGGACGTTTGAGACGATCGAGGGGTTTGAGAAGCGTTTAATGGATAAGAGAACAAACGAGCAACAGAATCATCTCGTGGGCGCGTGGAGGGGACGGGGCATGTTTATATATTGGGCGGGGGCAGGAGCGCAATCAGTAAGGTAGCTCTTGCTCTAGGCTCTTGCTCTTACAGCTTCGCGACTTTGATCTGCTCTGTGCACCTGCCATGGGCCCACTTTCCTCGAAGGGGAAGAGGGGCATAGAGCGCCACACCAAAAATGCTCATGCATGCTTAACACCCGTTGGCATGCGACTGCACAAGCGAGTGCACAAGGCCATGGAGATCTGCACAAGACACATGAGCCTTGTTATCGCGGTCGTGGATTGGCTGTTGCTATGTGTATAACTTTCCAGCATCTGCATTATTCTCAATCAGCCACACCCAGCTGGCCAAAATGGGGTAGATGGCAAGCTTGGACCCTCCAAGATATGGCACTTGAGAAAATGGGGCGCCAAAAAATGCCAAAATAATCTGGGCAGTGACCAATTTTTTTGATTGGTCGGCTCAGACATCACCTCGGGTGAGGTGTACCTCTGTGTGATCTAGAGTCTGGCAAAATGTGAGAGCAACTCATGCCCCCGAACATCCGTTTCCCTCGATTCTCTCGCTTCTTCCCTCACCCTCCTTCACGAGATCAATGAGTCATTTTCTTCGTCTTCTTGCGAGTCTGTGGCAATCTTTTGCGTTTGAAATGAGGGGGAGATTTCGTCGAGTTATTGCGCGTGATAGTTGAAGCATACCTCGCCTTCGAGCGCCGTCCACGCACGATTGAATGAGCCATGCTCATTGTCGCATTCCGAATTACGGTTGATACAGTAGTTTTCGTGCTCCTGTGAAGCTTTTTAATGTCTCCAAAAGAAGCAGCGACTCCAACAGTGTAGTTTTGACGTTGTCCCAAGTTGATCCGGTTAAAAAATTCTCTTTATCGTTGAAAGTCACTCCCAAGTGCAAATCGCGACATCGCGCGTCACATCTGAAGCTATCCGCATCCCACCACTGTCTAATCGTCAACCGACCACACAACCCACCATTGACTTTAATTTTCTCATTTGGCAGTCTCAAACTATTTGATTGCTACTTGAGCACATTCTGACTTTTTTTTGTTGAATAAAAGGCTACCGTTGTCTCCTGAGAGGGCATAGATGTTGCATCACGACTTACACGGTCGGAGGCGTCCGAGTAGCAAGTTCAGATGAAGATTCATACCACGCGTCACTTTTTTGCATCAAGCAATCGAGTAAGAAGACGATTCTGACGAGAATTTCTTCGAATTCTCATATCGCAAATAAAATGCGGTCTTGTTTCACGGCTTTCCAGAAGTCGATTCAATAATACTGTAGCAGCAGTCAAGCTCACGCTCAGGGACAGACCGTAGCCAGATAGTCCTGCATTATCAACCGCCGACGAAATGACTTTCGACTTTCTCATATGCGCCCCAGAGAAACCAATACAGAAAATGGCCTCCTACTTATACCAAAACTGTTTGGAGTCAACCTGGAGCTCACCATCATGTTCCCTCTTGGCGATAGACGCGTTACGTCAGGTGAGGGGCACGGCACGGCATCGTGGTTTCTTGCGCCCAACCCAACAGCTTGACTGAGCTTCAGTTTGGTGAGCTTAAATAATTAGACTACATGCTATTCTTTGTAAATGCAAGGTATGTCTTTATTTTAAGCATATTTGCCTTGTCCTTTCAAGCTAGATCGCCTGATGCGATTCGTCGGGTTGCAACACAGCGGTTGGTCGATAGCTTCGCCAGCATCAGACACTTTTGACTTCCGAATACCAGCCCCGAATCTTGAACAGCCTTTCAACATTCAAGTTTTTGTGAATTAGTTTGCTACTCAGAAGGTTGGTTTGGTGGTGAATTGCCTGTGCTATCCTGGTTTAGTGCTCCAAATCCACAGCATTCTTGTCAACCCTCTTCTAGGAACGATAAGACCATTGCTGCGAGCTGTTTTAGGGTCTGCAGTATAAGAAGCAAGCTTTCTGATATAATACTGAGCTCTGCATAAGCCAGAGTCGCTATCGTACAGCCGAAACTCAAGAAGTATTATTAGTTGGGCACCCGTTCAGGGCGTTGGCACTGGTCAACGAAACAACGTGGCATAAGTGCCAAGTGTCCATGAGCCTTTTTGCAGCATGCAACTTATACGCAGTGTCGTTTCATGTTGTTGGCTTCCCGAAGGCAATTCTTGCGGTGTGTACGTTGGGCTATCTGCGACAACGTGCATCACTTATTGAGCTGGCATACATGTGCATTATCACATGACCCATCTGATAGATCACAGTCCAACGATACAGTGCATCTTGGCACTAACACTAGACGCTATACCAATCAGAGTAAAGCGGGACACGGAGCACGATCGCCCAGAATGTCCAGTCGGAAGCAACACCCAGAAAAGGCCAGCGAGGCAGGACACCTATCATCAACGATAGCATCTCGTTTTCTGCTCCTGAAATCTTTGGTGGAGAATTCTACCAGCTTAGATGCGGACTCAAGAGATCATGTTCGCTATTTCCTGCATATAATTATTGCCGAGTTTTCTTTCCGTGTACTGTTGGAGCTTGTGCTATCCATCATTCTACTGCCCCACGTCTCCTTTACTCGGCGCATGCTCGTCCGATAGTTTGATACTCGCCTTCGATCCTCTCGTCCTTTTTCTATCCGGAGCTTCAACCTCACTATGGCTGATTATGCCCAGTACCACGCCCTGGGTCAGGGTGAGGTAATCGACCCGAATGATCCCGACCGAACCTCGCAACCCGCTGTCCAACAATTCCATCATCCAATTGCTCCCTCGCCTTACCAGCAACAAGCATCACCACAGCCAGGATATGGAGCACCTCGATACTTTGGAGGTCAGCAGGCTCCCCCTCCTATGACCGGATCTCCCGCTCCAGGTCCAGGCTACGGCTATGCACCTCCTCATGCCCAGGGACCTCCAGGAGGACAAGCTCCGCCGTCGCAGGATGCTTCGCTAGCTGCTCAATTGGGTGGAATGAACTTGGGAGATGGTCACGGTACAGCAAGGAGAAAGAAGAAGGACCGACATGCATACCACACAGTTGAAGCTACAGGTTCCTCGCAAGCTTTCAATGGCATGCCCGCCCAGGGCACAACTTCTGCTTCACAGTTCCTCGACAGCGTCCCAGGCGGTCCTGGATTTGGAGGACAGTTTGGAAGTCCTCAGGGAACCCCCCAAATGCAAAGCCAGAGCCAATTTGGTGCGCCTGTTAACCCAGCTTTCAGCCCAGGTCCGCTAGGTGGCACGCCCAGCGTCGGTGAGGGCTTCGATACGGCAGCAGTCTCTACCAGCGGGCCCAAGGGAGTATCACCTGACGATATGCCCAGTGTACCGGCCTCGCGAGACGCTCTCCAGCAGTACTACCTCAAGAACGTATATCCCACCTTTGAACGACATGTTCCTCCTCCCTCGACGGTTTCGTTTGTCGCCTACGATCAGGGCAACTCGTCCCCGAAATACACCCGACTCACTCTCAACAATATCCCTGCGACTCAGGACGCTTTGCAGGCTACAGGCCTCTCCCTTGGACTCTTGCTGCAGCCACTAGCTCCTCTACAAGCTGGAGAAACCGATATTCCTATCCTCGACTTTGGCGAAGCCGGTCCCCCTCGATGCAGACGATGCCGAGCTTATATGAACCCCTTCATGATGTTCCGTTCTGGTGGAAACAAATTTGTCTGCAACCTCTGCTCGTATCCCAACGACACCCCACCTGAATATTTCTCCGCAACCACTCCCCAAGGTGTTCGAGTTGACCGTGATAGCCGTCCTGAGCTTCATCGGGGAACTGTGGAGTTTGTGGTGCCCAAGGAGTATTGGACCAGAGAGCCAGTTGGAATGCGATGGCTGTTCCTTATCGATGTTACCCAAGAATCTTTCAACAAAGGTTACGTCGAGGCGTTCTGTGAAGGTATCCGTGTTGCTCTATACGGCGGCGAGGACCAAGAGTTGGATGAGAATGGCGAACCGAAACGAAGAATACCAGAGGGCGCCAAGGTTGGCTTCGTCACTTATGACAAAGACATTCACTTTTACAACGTTAACGTAAGTTTACGGCCATCTTTTTTTTTGGGGGGGGGCATTCATACTGACAGTTGATAGCCTGCTCTGGACCAAGCTCAGATGATGATCATGCCTGACCTTGAGGATCCCTTCGTGCCTCTGAGCGAGGGACTCTTCGTCGACCCATATGAATCCAAGGACGTGATCACATCTCTCTTGACTCGATTGCCGGATATGTTCTCTACTATCAAGAATCCTGAACCTGCTCTTTTGGCTGCCTTGAACTCGGCTCTCTCAGCACTTGAGGCGACTGGAGGCAAAGTTGTGGCATCCTGCTCTGCGCTACCAACCTGGGGTCCCGGCCGTCTGTTCATGCGTGACAATGGCAATCACCCTGGTGGTGAAATCGACAAGAAGCTCTATTCAACTGAGCACCCAGCTTGGAAGAAGGTCGCCGAGAAGATGGCTGCCTCAGGCGTCGGTGCTGATTTCTTCCTCGCTGCTCCTTCGGGTGGTTATCTGGATATTGCTACCATTGGTAGGTCAAGATCTCCAAAATACTACTAGAGATTCCTTGCTAATCATATCGTCCTTAGGTCATGTTGCTTCCACGACTGGCGGAGAAACATTTTACTACCCTAATTTCATCGCCGCGCGGGACAGCCGAAAACTGTCACTGGAGATCGCACATGCTGTGACTCGGGAGACTGGTTTCCAAGCTCTGATGAAGGTCCGATGCTCCAACGGACTTCAAGTGGCTGGCTACCATGGCAACTTCATTCAGCACACATTTGGTGCTGACTTGGAGATTGGTGTCATCGATTCGGATAAGGCAATGGGTGTCAGTTTCAGCTACGATGGCAAGCTGGATTCCAAGCTTGATGCTCACTTCCAGTCTGCTCTCCTCTACACCACTGCTTCAGGCCAGCGCCGCGTGCGGTGCTCCAATGTCATTGCTAGCGTTACCGAAACCTCTAAGGAGTCGGGTGCGCGTGAGCAGGGTATCCGAGAGTGCCTCAAATTTGTCGACCAAGACGCTGTCATCGGTATGCTGGCCAAGGAAGCTAGCACGAAGTTGGCGACCACATCAAGCAACCTCAAGGATATTCGTCATTGGCTAAGTGAGAAGGCCATTGATGTCCTTGCTTGTTATAGGAAGCATGCGGCCCAGCAACATCCTCCAGGACAGCTTGTCATGCCCGAGCGACTAAAGGAATACTGTATGTACCTGCTTGGTCTCCTCAAGTGCCGAGCTCTCAAGGGTGGTGTTGAGAACTCTGATCGCAGAGTCCATGAGATGCGGATGCTCCGTTCCATGGGCGCTCTCGAGCTGAGTCTATACCTCTACCCCCGCATGATTCCTGTCCACAACCTGGCGCCTGAAGAGGGCTTTGCCGATCCTGAGACAGGCCATCTGAAGATGCCGCCTGCGATCCGCACATCGTTCTCGCGGGTTGAGGCCGGCGGCGTGTATCTGGTTGACAACGGTCAACAGTGCCTCCTCTGGTTCCATTCACAAACATCCCCCAACCTGATCGCTGATCTCTTTGGCGAGGACAAGGATTCACTTAAGAGTCTGGATCCTTACACCTCGGCTTTGCCACTACTTGAGACTCACCTCAACGCCCAAGTCCGCAACATTATCGAGTTCCTCCGTACAATGCGTGGATCCAAGGGTCTCACTATTCAGCTCGCCCGACAAGGTATCGACGGTGCCGAGTTCGACTTTGCACGTATGCTTGTCGAGGACCGAAACAATGAGGCGCAGAGCTACGTGGATTGGTTGGTGCACATTCACAAGGGTGTTCAGTTGGAGGTAAGTTCTATACATATCTCTGTTTCATGGTGATTGAAATCTAACAAATATTCTAGTTGAGCGGACAGCGCAAGAAGGAGGGTGACGAGCACTCTGCAGCGGCTCTGTCAAACTTTGCAGGTCTAAGACCAGCTTATTGGTAGTTGAAAAGTACGGCAGATTAATAGAATCGGATATTGACAATAGCGGTCGTTTATTATTATGGAGTAATGTAGCAGAAACAAAAGTTAGTGGAAGAGAAGAGAGGAGGAGTTGGGTAGCGAGTAGCACCGAACACACCGACATGTTATCGTCGAGTCCATCTCAATTCCGTCGTTTCGCAAAACAGATCTTCTGCTCTTAAGTTCTATTGTTTCACGATACCTGTGTGTATCCGTGGTTTGGAGGCCCCATCATGAAATATTCACCGCAACATCTTTTAGAACCACGCTTGCGCTTGTTTCATTAGCTGGCAAAGACAACATGAGAGAACAAGGCTATGTTTCTCCCTTGCAGAAGACTTTTCTTTTCATCTTTTGCCGATTTCATCTAGGCGGTCAGTCCGATTGGTATTACTGCATCTCGCCTCTCTGCATACAGTAACTACCCTGAAACAAAAACTCTCCACTTTACAACAAGATGCAGTTTGCCCTCTATTATTGCTGCCCCTGCTTCTATTTTATGTTTGTTTCTCTTTATCTACTCACCGTCTTTACGCCATAGTTAAGCCTCCCCGTGGCAGACGGGTCTGCAGTGCAAGTCGAGTTTTTATGTCGTGTTAGGGTGTCGCAATCGAGATTTGTGCAACGAGATTGTGAGAGAGGAAACAAAACGTTTATTTGAGAGGGACGAGAAAGAGGCGGTGGAGAAGGGGACACAAAGATAATGAGGCTTGGGTGTTTGTGCATGAAAAGAGTTGACAGAGAATGAGCCTCGTTTCGCAAAGACGTGTCTTGGCATAGCAGGCAAATCGGTATACAATTGAGACTCTGCCTAACTTTAGGTGAGGGATGATAAAATAAAGTAGACACTTTACTTAATTTTTTAGCCTGGAATATGCTCTAGTATTATAGTACCTTAGCCTAAAGTTAGGTAGACGTCCCAATTATCTACTGGATCGCCTGCATAGGTACCTTAAAGAAGCGTAACGTAACCCTTGTTTCGTTTTGCTTTGCTTTGCTCTGCCTTTGCCTCACCTTACTCGTCATATATGATCTGCCGCTAGTTAGGCACTGCAGTCATGATCGTCCAGGTAAAACATGCCTTTGAATCCTACAGTTGGCCAAGTTGAGTGTAGTCTTCTTTTCCCCCTGCGACCAGCCGCGGCTAAAGACCCGCCTCTCGGTGTTACACGCGAGTATCTGGGCAGGGGGGGATGACTGTGCAAGCGCTATATCGAGTCCTGTACCGTACATTAGTAGATCGGTATGGTACTGTATATTTGTTCAGGGGCATGCGTGATCTTGCATTGGTAGTCTGGAAGTGATCGGGGTTGGTGAAGATCAACTCCACGATTGTCAATTGCTACCGTAGCATATTCCGATATTCGGTATGCTGCCCCGGCATCACGAATCCTTGGTATATCCCATCAACCTATCGGATGCTTCATATGTTCAATAACCATAACCAACAAATTCGTATCCCATGTCAGATCTATCTGATGGCTTTGTTGTCTCCCGCAGATCACAGCCAACCCAGTAGCCAGGGCGAGTTACCCCTTAAACCAAACATCCAGGATTGCTTTTCCATATGGTAGTTGTAACAGAGTTGACAAGATTGCCGTGAGCTTAACTTTGCGTCCGGAGACTCGACTTCTGGAAAAAGTACATATGGGGTACTCCGTCAGACTCGGGGATACCCGCATGTGCACGTTGTGACAACAAGCCAGGATTCAACTAAAGTCAACAAGAGCTGATGGGTGGGTCAGGCGAGGCGAGTTGACAACTGTACATGCATCGTTTGGCATTGAGTAAAAGAAAAGGATTTCACAAGGGGACTCTAGCAATGAACCCTGGTGTTTGGGCATAGCCTCAGAGCCGCCGCCATCGTCCTCCTCGCTGACAAGTTCATGTGTCTCTTCTCAAAAGTGATGCTATCGCCGTTGTGTCTTGTCTTCATTGCGGTTGTCTCGACCGAGTTTAACTTAGCGATCCCATGTTAGATGCACAAACATCAGGAAACACACAAGGTGACTTGGAGTGCGACAAGAGGTAACAGGGAGACTTGTTAGACAATCGAGCTAAATTTATGTAATACACCCAACACCGATCCCATCATTCATTCGTCGTGATACAGCCTCCTGACACGGCAGCTTGTAATTATGAATCAATAAGGCGCCCCAGGTCAACCCCCAAACACCAAGAAAAAGAAATTTGTCGCAGTATGACGACAACCAATAACAAGAAAAGAAAGCAACAAAATCGTCAGCGACACATCATCAACTGGGCTCGGGGCTTCATTCCGTAGAATCCTTCTTGGTTGCAGTGCCTCCCTCGCGGCTCCAAATACTTGGGTACCGAGGCCATTGCCATGGGTCCTCCTCTGAGCGCTCGACAGCCTTCCCTTGTTCGTTGGTTGACCGCCAAAGTGCAGAAAAGTGCAGCTGAGTCAAAAAAGAAACGTTTGCGCAAGGGTCCCGCCAGCTTGGTCGGCCTCAGAAAAACGAACAACCTGCCAGAATTTTCATGACCCCATCTGCCGAAAAAATCCTCTCGGGTGGCTGTCGGGCTTGTAAGTCGGGTTCAAGGATCCGTCTTGGATTGATCCAGACCCAATCATGTCGTGATCATGCCGAGTCCGTATCGCGGGTCAGGTTGTCGCAGTACTCGGTCAACTTCTGCGGCATTGAAGACATGCTCAAAGATCTGGCGATCAGTGGGAGCGTTGCCGTGACTTTTACTTGTCGATGACGAGCTTGAGGATCCAGACCGAGATTTGCCCTTTGAACCGTTTTCCTTTTTGACAATTTCGTCCATAATATGACGCATTGTACTTTGAAGAGGGTCCTCAAAGACGAACACCACGTAGGCAAATTGCCCTCGAAGGTCTGGGTCGAAGAGGAAGACATCCCGCCAGAGTTCTGCTAGCTCTTGGGGAGGGTTGCGGTAACCGTTGCCCAAACCAAAGTCTCCAATGACTACACGGTCATATCCGTTGTAGAGACAGATACGTAGAGCACCGCGAAGCTTATCGCGAGTCATCTCACGCTCCTCTGCAAAAGAGTACTTGAGTCCGTTGTCCTTGAGTTTTGGCCATCGGGTTGGTGGTACCGACACAACGGGTAGATCAAACCAGCTGTCTAGCCTATCGTAGCGATCATGGGGTCCACGGCAAACCACTACAGCATCAGATAAGATACCACCCTGGGATGGGATGGGGTAGTTGTTGGGTTCCGGTGAGTTAGGCCATGGCGTGTTCAGTGTGGCTGAGAGGTTACTTCGTCGGCAGAGCTTCTCCTCATATCCGACACATCCAGTTTCCCAATCTCCTCCAGGTCTTCGTTCATTGGCAGCACAGATGAAAGGGATTCGCACACGAGGACCGCCCATTGCCTCACTCTGTTGTGTATCCATGGCTGCATAGGTCAATGCCTTCATGACCGGATCTCCAACCTCGATCATAAACGAGGGCGGCCGGGTAGTGGGCTTTTGACGCTGGATTGTGAGCTGTACGATAGGCTGTCGGTAAAGGTAAGAGTATGGCGGGAAGATATCGCCATAGTTCTTTTTTACAAGTGGAATGAAGTTCCTCTTGGTATCAGCTGCGACTTCTGAAGGCCGCACCCGGCTAGATCTAGGCGGTGCCATAGTGAAGGTGCTGTACAGGAGCAAGCGGTAATGAAGTTATGGCGTTACGAACAATATCGTAAGCAGATGCTATCAAGTCGATGACGACAGTGAAGTGAGAGAACAGGTGCCAAGTTCGCAAAAGACTTGCTAGGCAAGAAGGAGAAATAAAAGTGAGCGGCAGTGGTTAGGTGAGGACAGGAGACTAAGAAGCATAGATCACACTGAAGGGCGGCGAGGTCTTATATGTACACTTGGCCGTGAGTCTGAAAAAGCAACAAGGTGGAGGAATCTGTCACCGGACAGGATCCAAGGCCTCAGTCTGGTAGACTGGCTACTTCGGCTCAAGCGAGAGAGGGGAGGGATAGCCATTGGGCTGTGTGACCCAATATGTCCAAGATCTGAACCACTTGTTTAGGACAGACTCGGCCAGAGGCGAGGCAACAAGCCAAAGAATGGGCAGAAGCAAAAGGAGCCAGCATCACTTTATGGGTACGGGAAGACTTGGGTGCTAAAATGGGGTCGCGTCGCTTGACGACATGACCTAGCAGGCATATAACTCTTGTACAGACAAGTTTGGGATGTACGAGTAGCAAATGGTACAGGGCATCTAGACAAAGCAAATGCAGGGCCAGACGAATCAAGACAAGCCATAGGCAGGGACAAGGAAAGGGCCCATCTAATGGAGGGCCCAGGGATTGGGGACCACGTATCGTAGACGGCCGGGGATCTGTGCCGTGCCAGATCGTAGCAACCATCACAGATGTACAGTACAGTAGGGCGCCGGCATCCAAGTTGACGGAACCAGGGTGGGCTACACTGAGCGTCGACTGTCGGGAACCGTGGAGCATCTGCAAGATCTCACGGGGACACAGACGGCGCCGCCATCTCAAGACGGAGCGAGCAATCACGCTGGTTGGGCGATTTGACGACCAGGGCCATTGAGAACGTCGATCTTTATCGGCGGGCTTGAGACACAACTGGCCGGGACATTGTTGCGAATCAAGATCTGTGGCACCCTTTCATCTCGCCTGGTCGAAGCTTGTGTCCAAGCGGATACCCGGGGCTGCGGACCAGCTTGTAAAGGAGACAATAAAGTGTGGATGTGGGGTGGACTTGTGACGAGGAGGCTCAGCTGTTGGGGTCCGAGGACATGGAAGGCTAAAGAAAACTGCATACGCATCGGCAAACTGACGGCATCAACAAGGTCGAGGGATGAATGATGAATGCCCTTTCGGGCGGTATCTACTAGCCTCATTGAGTACGAGACTCGATCCCACATGCTAAGTTAGGCGGAAACTGTGCGGAGTGCGCAATCGATCGGTTCAAGATGTGAGACATGGAAAACCGCATAAAACCCAGTCACGATGCTCGGGCTGAGACAGAGTCGGAGCCGGGGGGGAGACGCTATCGTGCAGGAGGTTGCGGTGTAGGCTTTCTTTTTCCTGGTCCCGAATGATGTCGGCATTTCTTTTTCTTGGGACAGGAATCGGTGAGTTTGCATTTTGGCTTTGAACTAGTTGAGAGAAAGACGCTTGTGTCGATTGGGTGGGTAGGTGTCTTGCTGTGTCTCGTGAGAAGCGCGGTTAGAGAGTGTGAGTGGACGCAATACGTGATTGGAGTGTTGACGAGAATGCCTATGATCGCTGACGTTTGTTTGATTACAATTCACGAGAATGTAGAGCGGAGGCGGTGATGGACGATGGTCCTTGGGCTGAGATGTGGATGGATCGATGTTTGTTGTTGAGGACAAGTAACATTTGAGGAGAGAATATGTCTTTAATATGAAACTATAGTATCCCTTAAGTTGACGGAAGGAGGAATGGAAGCTATCCCTTGTGCTTTCCCATTGTGATAGCTATTTTTGCAGTCGCAGTTGCAGTTGCAATTGCTTTGTTGTGATGGGTTTTTTAAAACAAGGAAGGTCGGACCCGGTGGAATGGCTCGGGTTGTGCACCTGCCTGAACTACGATGCGCACACTAGAGTCAAGCGTGTGATATCGGCCAACCCTCGCCAATTGTAGGGAGCTATAGCGCACTATTGCAGCCACTCTAAGTAAGCATGACACCTCCAAGATCTCAGCTGGAGCTCAAGCTAGAGCTATCCCCAGCAGCGAAGATCCGATGCGGTACATCTCTTTTAGTGGCCCGCCGCTTAACCAGAAAGGGAATACCAATTCGAGGGAACTCGGTTCATTGGTTTTTCCTTGCGTATTGATAACCGATAGTACCTGACGGGACGGCAATTAGGTTACCCTAGACCAGCCCGTGATATTCCAAAATTTCTCCACAGCCAGCCATTTTCTGATGGTAGCTTGGCATCCCTTGCGTTTAGCTCCACGACAACACACATCTTACATCTCTCTCACCGACAAGAGGCGTAATTATATCCCCGTCATTACGTGTATTATCCAGCTCGGACTTGATTTGCAAATACGTGGCGGCTCAATGATTGGGCGTCCAAAATAGACATCACTAGATTCAGCTGCATATATCTCCGAGCACCTGACTGACTCAACCTAACTGACTCATCATCTCTCACAATGAGATCGCTACGTGCATCCAGGATCCCAGAAATCGGGAGGGCATGGCCTCAGCGAAGGTCGTATGCGGTTAGAGTCCCTGGCGAGTTTCAGCAGGATATCAAGACAGTAGCTGAACTCAAGGCTTGGGGCCCATCATCTCATGTGCCTGATGTTGAAGTCTGCGGATGGGTGAGATCAGTGCGGAAGAGCTCAGGGGTACGCTTCATTGATATCACCGATGGCTCATCTATGCGGCCAGTTCAGGTGGTGGTGGACAAGAGCCTAGCCACAGAGTATGTAAACCTTGAAATCACACATATCGATCCTTGGCTAATATGCCTATAGTATGCGTCCTGGTGCCGCAGTCCGTCTAAAGGGAACGTGGGTTGATGAGAGTAAAAAACAGTCCGCTGTTGATGGAACATCTGAAGGTTCCGATATCAACAGTAGTACTGAGACACCAGCGAGCCCTGAACAGCCTGAGCTTAAGGTCTCGGAGGTGGAGGTTCTGGGAAGCTCTGATCCTCAAGTACGTCTATTGAGACTATCAGAATACCTTCATGTCAGGATTGTTACTCACATATCTCTAGACGTATCCCATCCAGAACAAATACCAGACTCCAGAAAGCCTTCGCACCATCTCCCATCTTCGACCGCGGACACCCCTGAACTCTACTATGCTACGTTTACGGTCTGATTCCACCGCTCTTCTTACTCAATTCTTCTTCCGCGAGCGTTTTCAACAAACACATCCACCTATCATTACCTCCTCTGATTGTGAGGGCGCCGGCGAGGCATTTGCTGTCAAAGCATCTTGTCCTGAAGAGTTCTTCCGTGACCCCAAGTATCTAACCGTCTCCTCTCAGCTTCATCTCGAGGCTCTAGCCCAAGCTCTTGGCAATGTCTGGACCTTGTCTCCAACATTCCGTGCTGAGCAGAGTGATACCTCGAGACATCTCAGCGAGTTTTACATGCTCGAGGCTGAGATGAGTTTCGTTGATAACATGGACGATGTCATGGACCTAGCACAGCGCATGCTGAACTCGCTCGCGAGTGGTCTGAAGGAGCTCAATGCTGCCAAAGAGCTTGAGCAGAACCGAGTTGACTCTAAGGAACCTGCTGAGCGTCTTGCATTCAACGATCTAGTTGACCAGGAACAACTGGACCGAAGGTGGAGAGGTCTACTCACCACCAAGACTTGGCCTCGGATTACCTACAGTGAAGCCATTGGAATCCTCAAGCCTGTTGCTGATCAATTCGAGCATAAGCCTACATGGGGTTCTGGTCTACAATCCGAGCACGAGCGGTACCTCGCTGAGAAGATTGGCTACGATGAGGCTACGGACGCATCCGTCCCAATATTCGTAACTCAGTACCCGCGAGAGATCAAGGCCTTTTACATGCGCCAGTCATCCTCGTCCCCAGCTTCTGGTCCGACAGTCGACTGCTTCGACCTCCTGGTTCCTAACCTTGGTGAGCTGGCTGGCGGCTCTATGCGTGAGAACCGTCTGCCTCAACTCGAGGAGAACATGCGAGCTCTTGGTCTAGAAGTTCCCAACAAACGCTCTTCCAAGGGTCAAGAGCTTGCCTGGTATCTCGACCTGCGTCGCTGGGGCTGCCCTCCCCATGGCGGCTTTGGACTTGGTTTCGACCGACTTCTAAGCTACCTTACTGGCGTACCTAACGTCCGCGATGTCGTCCCCTTTCCGCGTCACTACCAGCGGTGTGACTGCTAATTACAGTCCTGGAACTGCTTCTTTCTCCCCTCACTTCTCCTACCTCCTCTATCCAAGGACGGCTCACCGTCTTTCTGCACCCAGCAGAATGTCCTCGTTAATGCCTGCCTACCTTGGATGAAGCCCGTCTTAGATGGTGCGCTCCACTCCAGCGAGCGATCTGATACCCGTGTCTTTTTGTAGTGATACGTCACACATATCAAGGCAAGCGACACTTGTGTATCCTATCAGGGCAAACGGTCACAAGACATGGTCCGTCTCCCCTTTCCCGTGGAAGCGTGCAGGGGCGGCGAGTACTGTGTGACACAACGATAGACTCCCTTGGGCATCTCAGCCGTGCGAGTTGGACTGTTGTCGATGCGGTGAAGAGAAGCTCCTGAGTTGACTCGGATGAGTGCATGCAGTGTTTGCACGATCTGGTTGTCCTGCGCGTTACCGACGGGGAGCGCACTGGATCTTCCGATGGCGAGGGTAAGCGTGGGATCTGGTTGAGGTCGAGATAATAGACTAGGGTCTCCTAAATCTGTGATTCACGTTTGTATCGTTGTCTTGGGGAGCTTGTATTATCTTCTGTACATTTGTAGACTACCCTGTATCAAGTTCGTCCCTAGTTAGTATATGACAAGATAGAGATTAGACAATACATGGCAGTTTGAGCTTGAGCATCAACGGGACTGATGCTCTTTACGGGTTCTCGGAATGTGTACTCGCGATTACAAACTTGGACTTCCCTGTTGTTGCCTTTCGACTTGATGTTGGGTGTCATGACACGGGAGGTATGGCGAGAACATGTCCGAGCAGGTATATCGTGCACATTAT
The DNA here is from genome assembly GCA_014822085.1 of Fusarium stilboides. NCBI lineage: Eukaryota > Fungi > Ascomycota > Sordariomycetes > Hypocreales > Nectriaceae > Fusarium > Fusarium stilboides. The sequence goes on from JAASAY010000090.1 coordinate 78,674, forward strand.
ATTAGCTTCTCTTATCTCGGAATATCTTGAGGCCATGATTTGAGCTAATCTGTCTGCTCGCGGTGCATGTGAGTCGCCGCCATTTGCACTCAGGGACGTAATTGTGTTGTTCTTTTCCATACTAGATCGAGAAGACGGGACATCGATCTGCGAGGAATTCATCAACTACAGCTCCAGATTCGTACTTGCCTTAGCCATGCCACTTCAGGCGACGATAAATTCTACGGGGTTTCCCTTTTAGCAACTGATTGTCGGGGCTTTCAAAAATCCAAAGCATCATCAATTCCCAATGCTCATGACCGAGAACCCTTGTGTCTCCAGCAAACACTCGAACCAATATCTGCCAGTTTGTATCGGACATTTGTAGGCACGAACAAGCGGATAGAGTTTCAACCACAGGCTAAGCGACAGTATAAAGTCAAGAAAAATACACACTGGAAGTACTCGTCGTTGAGTAACATACAATGCTGGTGATAACCTCAATTTCACCACAGCTTACCCTAAAGCCGTTACAGAATCACGAGCCCAAACAACACCAAAGTAAGACTAGATTTCCCCGCTAATGTCACTCAACGGCAAATGCCACATCTACCCCAGTCTCGGTTCTCGTAAAAGATAAGCTCGTCTCGTAACCTCAATAGACTCCCAATAGACCACGTAACGTAATATCCGTCGTCTTCAGGGGGTCATCCATCAAGTACAGGCCGTACATCCGAAAAACCAGGGGAATCTGGATAAACGGCATCGCGATGGCGCCAAATAGCCCCGACTCCGCCACCACGAAACTTTGACGATGAAATAAGAGAGCGTCTGGCCCGGCGCAGGAGGAAGCCTCATCCACCAGTCGCAGCGCTCACAACCAAACCCGCGTTTCATGGCACGGCTTGGACGGCACGAAAGAGCAGGGTACGTACAGGAGCTAGCTAATAAGGTAAGGTAAACTAAAGACTGGGCAATAATAAGCATATCTGGCCATCTTGCGGCGCATGCCATCATCCCGCGGCACAGTGACCCAACGATCGTGCCGACGCAGCCGTTCTGGGGGGCGTGTGAGTCTGCTTTTGAACAAGTACAAGTTTGACCCATGCCCATGAATTAATTGAGTTAAGCGGCGGTCCTTTTCCGCGATATTATGATGGTCCCTTTTTTCGGTCACCAGTAATGGATCTCGAGACCGTTTTTTTTTTTCCTCAACTAGAACAAGCTTACAAGAGAAATGAATCGTTCATGGTCGAAGCGGAGCAAAAGAACGAACGGAGAAGCTCGGTGTATTCCTACAGTGGATTCATGTCGTGATGTGGACTTTGCATTGGAAGTGCAGATGGAAGGAAATAACGGGTCTTGGAACAACAACTCTGCCGTGCCAAGCACCGAAGGTTCGGCCCTTTGAAAGCCCCATATCACCGTATTCTATTCAAGACCCGTATTCAATCAAGTCAAGTCTTGTTCTTGCTTCTTCGGGCCCTTCCAGAACAGCCCCAGCTTGATCCAAGCCAACAACATGAGTAGAAACAGTATCCACCTTCACCTGAAGACAAGAAGGAAATAAAACTGGTTCCTTGCTTGCCGACTTCCCTTCTCGCAGACGGGCAGGTCGGTTATAACGGCCTCACTGGTGCGGCGCCTTTATGTGTCGACTATCTCCGGTTTTGCCGGGTACCGCGTAATCTTGGCACTTTGACGTCTCATGGCAATGGCAACGGCACGTTAGTCACTGCAAAAGTGCCCGCGCTGCGAGACACAGAGCCGGGGCCTGATTACTCTATTGAGCAACCCCCCTTCACAGTTGCAAAATAAGCTTAAGATGGACCTAGGTAGGGGGGAACAGGTGGACAGGGTTACGGATGAACTCTGTTTTGCTTCACATGGTAATTACCTTGATGCTATTTGACAGAGACTGTACTTGGGCCATAGTCAAATACATGACTTAACTCAATTAAGCTGATTATGCTCTGATTCACGTTTGCCTCAATGTCATCATCTTTCAATGTTAAGAAATGTGGCTGTAAAAGAACAAGGCTTGGCATCTCATGATATGCGATCTGCAGCCTGCCAGCGATAACCCGAGCACAGCATCAAGAGTGAAAAACACGCAAATGGATGATCGATGCCGACTTATCCATGAGTCCCCCTGTGATGAGAAATGGGGGCGCATTCCGTTAGATAATAGGGTATCCGCTAGTGGAACCTCTGACGATAGCGCTTTGATCCATCATCGTAGGTTTTTTTTTTATCTTCTACCGTAACTTTTTTCTCTCTCTCTTGATGGATCCACGGAATTGTTCCATTTTACTTCTTCGCCCCATTGTATATTTCGTCATACGTGACAAATAGCCTCATTCATGAACCTCGCAATGTCACCTGCTTGCTTCATTTTTTGCATGTACAAGACCCATTTGATCATCACAAGACTCCCACATCCCGGGTGATAATTGGGTCGTGTAATTCTTCTTTTCAAACTACGCGCTGCCCAATAACGTCGCTTCAGTGACCCCCTTTCAGCCTCATCTGACAGAAGGTCCAGACCAACGGGCAGATTGACGGATTATGCTTACCTTTATTGCTTATGGGCTAGTTTGAGCTTAAACGACACCGACTGTTTTGCCTCCTGGCCTGCCTGTCTGAGTAAAGGGCAAGGCACGGTGCCTAGGTCTAGACGTACCTAGATAATTTAGCCAAATCAACTGTGGCTTGCTGCACACGCGTGCAACGTCCGTAGTTCTCGGCGTTATATCGCATTCAGATCCTGGGGGTTATGTTCTGAGGTTCGGGACCGTCTGTGGCTCACCAGGGTCTGTATTTGTGTTTGTGCCTCATTTTATGCCCATGCAACAAAGCCCTTGGTGCAGGTGCAGCGCCCAGTCCAGACTCTGACAATGGACGAGTCTGGGCGAATCTTGGCGTGGGCCAAGACGGATTTCGAGTCAAGTTTGCGAGGCATCCGGCGCTTTAAGCGAGGCCACTGGCTAGACATTTTGGTGTTCTCATTTTATGGTCTCCTTATTTTTTTATGGCGGCGATGTCTTGGTAGCTTGTTGAGGCTTGTCATGATGCAGCGTAACGTGTGATGATTTTGGGCATGCCAAGTTGCACTAATTGATTTAACTTGGTGGATTATTCCGGTGAAGTCTTGCTTTGACTGGTTGCTCACATGTCTATTGCCCGACCTCGTGGTTTTGAAGCGATAAAATAAGCTTACAATCCAGGGCTTGCAGTAGCACAAGCTTATCACAAGTGAAATTCCTGGGCATTTGTCATGCTGATATGCTACAGCCCAGATAGTAGCTCACCGACTCAACAGGCTTGTCAACATGGTAATGTCTGCATGGCAAACGAATATCAATGGGAATCTCACCACTCTTTCACCGAACCATCGTATTCGGCGGTATAGGGTAACGTGCTGAGCACCCCTTTCTTTGCCTGTCAGACTCCTATCGGCTTCACGGGTAGATCGGCGACGATAGACAGTGTGCTATGATGTGACTACCAGGATTAAGAGGTCAAAGACACGATAGCAGGGAGTAAAAGATAATAATCGACGCCTTCATAACGACTAACGACTTTAGACATTACACAACTCTTACGAACCAATCACAGCATCTGGAGATTTATGATGCGATGGATAAGTGAATAAATAAGCATGCAGCCACCGAGCGCCAAGCTTTTTGTCGGGCTGCACGGTAAAAAATAACAAGCTTCTCTGAGAGGGAGGGTGGCAGCAACTTTCTCAGACTCGCGCCAGAGTTTATCATTGCTGTGGCGCCAGCCGAGTCATTATCGACAGGGTTCAGTACGGACAGATCGGCACGCGAGAATTAGAAATATGGAGAGGCCCTGTCTAGCGCGCGACCTTAACAGCCTGCTTGTCTCGGGGCTAAACTTATCAACCCTTGACCTTCGAGTAAAAGGCATGGGCGAGATGCCGATATATCCAGATGGTGACATTGCGGTCCCGCCATGACGACTTGTACCTATCTTACCGCCTAGTCTAGCTGTACGCCTTATCTGCGAGTTTATTATTGACATTCGACGCAACATGTGCTCATCACTTACAAAAGAATGTTTCTTCTCTTGTCGTCGGTTTTGACATGTTTTGTCATCGGACCCCTGGCGTCAGCTCTATTCTTGGCACAGTCTCAGCAGGGCTTCTTTGCTTTGCTTGGCTTTCTGCTTGACCGCGGTTAGCGGGCCTTAGCAAAAAAGCCAAGACAAATCCTTGATCCACCCGGCACCGCGAACACGCTCGGGAATAAGACGTTGGAAGAAGTGTGCCCCAGAATCAGATACGCAGTCCCCATTTTTGTTTCCGCCGCGCTCCACCCCTGCAAAGCCAAGTCGGTTGGGACGGCATCTCGCAACCGCACCAAGCCCACCATCTCCTGGTCCTTCACAAGCCACGGGCTCCAGTTGACGGCCGACCATGTGTCCTTTTGCGGACTCAGCAGGGTCCCATGCTCGCAGGATCCCTTCCTTCCAAGAGGGCACTGAGCACATTATTGTTGATGAGCGTCGCCCCAGACTTGCGATTGGAAGAGGAGCTTGCCCCAGAGCCGTTTGCGTAGACACACGCCCCAGGGCGGAATGATACCCGTGCCAAGCAAGTGGCTGACAACGCTTAAATTCATGCTTAAACCAGGGCGCGTGGATTTGCTCGAATGAGAGGCCGCCTGACCAAGGTACCATCAGCGCCGAGCCCTGCCCGATCCGTCTTGGCAGCCATAAACGAATTACGGTATTCTTCGAATTGGGTGACTCGTAACAACGGCATGTCTTCTCCGCGGCATCGTGAGAAGTCCTTTTTTTCACTCATGGGGTTTCTAGGTGTGTTTTTCTCAAGACGAGACATTGGTTCTTGGCTTTTGTGCCGGGAACATTGAGGGTTGTAAGCTGTATTGCTAGCTTGCCTGAAAAAAAGGTCACGGACACTTTTGCCCTGTCACTCACTTTACACAAAACACATCAAGAGAATCACAGTGCTGACTGTCAAGGCTTCCTGCCGAGCCTTGGCTACGTACTTATCACCTGCTAATACCAAGTGCTGTTTGATAATCCCATGCCATTACGGCGCCTTGTCTGTCGTATTCCATTCTTGGTACTTGGCTGTATTGCGTGTTAGTGCACCGTCCGAAGCCGATTTTCCGAGCTCAACCCTCAGACAAGAAGCGAGTAGCGAGTAGCGAGGTCAACTGGTCTTCCTCTCGCATCAATTTCAAACGGACATGGGTATTTGGGCACGTCTTGGCTCTGTGACACAACAGTGTAGGATTCATAGGCCAGCGTTGAGCCAAGCTTTACGACAAGCATGAATAGCAGGGAGACGGCGGCTTGAGCACAGAAGCTTTCATGTCGATCTTGATGCGTCAAGTTTCAACACCCGTGGCAGCCGAGAGCGGTGGAGGTACATAAGAAGGTCCCTTTGAAGGGTTCACAGGGAGAAAGAGAAGAAATTTGGCCCATTTTACAGCGCATTTCCAAGGGCCGTGTCCCTAAAAAAGATGCCGAGACAAAGACGAGACATGTAGAGACGCCCAGCTCGGCAGCACGGCACAGTCGACGTCATGTTTTGGGGACGTGGGGAATGGGGGACTTTGGTCCAGGGGGCCAAAACCGCCGATTTTCCCGAGTTGACCTCATCTCAGTTTTGTTTGTACAGTACAATCCGGCTAGTCGTGAGAGAGCAACAACCCTTCTGGAACCGTGTTACGTGTCCCTGTTGCAGCTTTGGGCAATATCATTATGTTAATCGTTGTCAGGACAAGTACCAGAGAAGAAACGGCGTGGCCGATCTTGGAACCCTTCATCTCCAAATGGCCGAAAAGAAGTTTATGTAGAAAAACGTACACAGATCAGGACATGGTACGTGTTGGAAACAAACTACAAACGAGGTTATCCCTAATAGGAGCATTGATGTACAGTCAAGTGTTTTGCACTCCCACAAGCCGAACTCGGTAGTTTTTTTTTTTGCGTTAAGTGATTCGACGTGACTGTCTTGCACGCAGCGCAGCCTCCAGTTTTTGACCCCATACTTCACCGCGGTCAACGTTACCTGTGGTTGCATTTTCCCCTTCTTTTCGAATACGACACCGCGGAAGTGCATGTATCACGGCAAAGGGATTTTGAGTGGGAATGCGTGACAAAAGCCGCTCTATGGCCGTTACCTGACAAGGATATGATCGACAAGCTTGGTCCTGCGCGAGGCAGAAAAACCACCCCCAAAAAGGCAACATCGTGGGTCTCTCGGAGATTCGCAAAGGCTTAAGCTTACCTTGAAGATCTCCATCCTTTGGACCCTAAACTTGACAATTTGTGTGCCTGACAGACGTCATCTCGTCATCAACCATAAAAACTCTATTTCGTTAGTCATGGCCTGCCGCATCACTGAGCCGTGCGTGCCGGTGGTGATGATCAGATGTTCGAGCAGGTGATCTCTATAGCATTTGACAACAGTGACAACTTGTTCGCTTTGCTTCCCGTAATAGAAAAGCCACGATGACGATGTTGCTGATGACTGGGGTGGCTGTGGAGGCTGATTGTGTGGGATTAAGTGCTGACGATGCGATGTTTCAACTGAGCCAACAATAGCTGGGCAGCCTGGCCAGTGAGAGGATCAACCTTGTACAGTACTTTGAGCGCAAGGCTCATTTCGATAACTGTTGGCCTTGGATGTGATAATGCACGACGGACAGAGATTTGCATCGTCAAGTTTACGTGAAACATAACTAACAAAAGGTTACATCGGGTTACAGGAAACGGCTCTTGAGTGACAGCAAACAATCAAGGCTGTCTCACTTGGGCGCCTTGAGCAACAAGGCAGACGGATTTTTAAGCAGGCAGCTGAGGAACTTTTTCAACATCCTTGATATTCGAGAGGCCAAGTGGGCTACATGGCAATAAAGTACATGACTCTCGTCATCTTTGACAGTTGATATCTAGGAACTTTTGAGTCGCAAGTAACTGACCTTGAATACTTGGCACTTATACAGGAAATAAAATAGAGGTCCACAAGGACCTTTGTGCATGCCATGACTCTGAAACCTGATATCTCGTGCGAGCCAAGACGCTCAGAAGCTCGGCCTCTTGGTCGTCGTAAACAGCCCCAATCGCTAAAAAGAACAACCCCAGATCCAAGAAACGACAAATCCGAGGCTGTTCCCGATAATCCCTAGACTCGGGCCCACGGCACTTGGTGCCAAGACTCAAATTTGGGTGTCTAAAGCCGCATCATCCGCCAAACGACTTGGGACGACACAACCCAGATAAGGCTACAAAGATGCAATAATACCTAGACGGGTAGTTCCATCGCGATAATCCATTCCTTGTCTCGCTTTTCTAGCTAGGTGATATCGTGACGGATATGGAACTGAGTCAAACAGAAATGTCTTTACATCAAAGCCAATTTTATCGCGAGCCAAGAACGCACATCATAATCCTGATAAGCATTTCGGTCTCGCTTATGAACACGGCCTCCTGATCTATCTATTTCTAGAAGAGACCCATCGGGCCTTATCCTGCGCCTCTTGCGGTAATAGACGATGTTATTTTCCCAAGAGCCGAGTGATCCGTTGCCTCCACAGAACGATGACCATATCTCACTGAAGAGCTTCTCTTTATAAGAATGTAATAGCGGTGAAAATGTACTGGTAAGCTCGCTCTCGTAGAAATTGCCCATCCACACTGGCCAAGACGATCAGCAGCCAAGCTTCAGTGGCTTTCGGATCCCTGCACGGGGCTTTCCAGGAGCGGACTGGTTCAGCCCTCTGATGGGTTCTAGCCCCCCCAGTCTGCTGAGGTAATAGCTAAAGACCAAGCCTTGCCAAAGCCAGTCGAAATAAGCTCGGGAGGGATAATTGGCTTCTTGATATGCTTACATGTTTGCCGCATTGCCGCATGCAAATAAGGTACTGTTTAGGACTTAATGATCCGCGGTATTGGAACCAGAACCGTAGAGGACGTTGAGGGCTACAGGCTGGGCATTACGGCGTTTGCATTCTGTAGGTAGATGTGAGTTTAATTATCGATAAAGGAATGATTCTTTTATTTATGGTTATCCTTAGTGCGTTGGCTATTTTTTGCCTCTGCGGCTACCTGCAACTGCAGGGAAGGAAAGAAGCAGGCGCGCCTCCCCTCTACAAATGTTAACATGGCTGCCTGTATCTGCAATAAACCGCCTCGTTACTATGATACTTCTCCTTTCAACTCTCTCATACTCTTTGTGATAATTGTGTTGCTGCAATAAACTTTAGCGCTCGCTTTGCAGATGCTGTCACTCAAACTCAATCGACATCAGCCGTTTCAAAAAAGCTCCCGCTTGTCCAACCAACTGAGTACTGTACCTCCTCAGCTCAACACATACGGTATTTTGTCATCAATCAAGTCGGATATTGATCTGACTGATCTCGTTTTTGCTTGCGAATTCTTTGATTCAATCCCGCACAAATCAAAGCCCTAGCGTTTCTTCTCGTATCAACTGCGAAGAGGCTTCGTCCACACGGATATATGGCTTCAGGACCAGCTCTAATTATACGTCGGTATCACAATCACGAAGAAATCAAGCCGGTCAGACGGGCGCACCGAAACGTCGACGACGCAGATTGCAATCGTCTAGGAACGCCTCCCCCACGAGCGCATCTCCCACTACGGTAGATCCAGCTAGCCTTTCGAGGTTCCAGACTCAGTGGTATCAACGCCAGCGTGTGACGGACCTTATCGTACGGTAAGCTTCTTTTTACTGTTAGTCAGTATTGTACAGATGCCGGACTGGCAGATTGGACTCCTGCTCATCAGATCATTAATGGCTAATCGGCATCTTTAATCCTCTCATTCCTTCCCCATGGTTTCATCTGCTACTACTGATCCGATAGCCGTGATCTGTCATGCATTTTCTCTCTCTCACGCGCCTATCATGCCCTTTCTGGACTCCGACCTTGCCCTGGCCCTGCAGCGTCATCTTTCCCTAAAGCCCCTTGATGGTGGGTCAGCTTCAAAAGCTTGTCCTGACCAACCTTACACACTCGTCTCACCCCTAGTCAATTCTTACAACCACACCATCCCCTTGACGCCTTTCACACCCTCCTTCTTTGCCGTCCTCCGGGCTTCTCCACAAAGGCCGGCCATGTTGTCGCCGAGTTATCCAGCACCGACTTTACGCCTCCAAGACTTTGGTTCCCTTTTCTGACTTGCCTTTGCAACCTTATCTTGCTCTTGGCCCCTCCCTGTCTTCCCGTCTTGTCCGAGGACACGGTTCATCAAACCCTGCTCGCCCGTTTCTGACCTCTTCAACAGCTTTCTGATCTTCTCATTACTGTACATGCTCGCTTCTTGTAGCAATCACTCGGTTTCACCAACTTGACGACAAACGCAACGAGCCGCATCTTTCGAGCAACCACGGACTACTTGATAGGTATGTTTGTCTCCGTCTCAGATCTTGTGTCTTCTCTGGTTTTGGTACTCGGTGCATCCGGCGCAATACCTCCTAGGTGAGGCGGTTTGGTGCATGGATCAAGTGTCCTGGATGCACTCGTGGGACCGTTGTGCTCGGTCAAGGGGGTTTCTCTGGGGCGCTTGAGAGCCGCAATCCACTTGTGCGTGTTTCTCCTGGCTCTTATCCCAATAGCAAGCTGGTCTTGGCTCGAGTTGAGCTGAGTCGAGCAACCACTGGGACACTGCACAAGATTGCTAGGTCCATGTTGTTAATTCCGACATGTTCATGATGTACATCGCCAAGCGGCAATACTCAATCTAAGGGAAATTTTAGTCGAGTGGATCCTCCACTTAATCGGCTCCGACGGCACTCCCGTCAGGGAGTCGAGCCTCAAACCCCTGGATGTGGGCTTGGAGTGTGTCACTGTACCGTTGTGCTTTCCTTTACGACCTTGTTTTAAGGATTATATATGATCGCCGGTGTGCAACTTACATCTCACCTCTATCCCCTTGCACCTTTTGCTCTTTTACTCTCTTCACAAACATTCATTGAAGACACTTGCACTCAAACACCTTCAGTCTCTTGACGCAAGTACACAAGACTGACAAACCCCACTAGCGTTGTCACTATCTCCTCGTCAAACCCGACAACACTTCCGTTAGCATCTATCACGTCGCCACTTGATTACTGGACCTTTTCCAAGGACCAAACTCTTTCATAAGCCCCAACGCTCTCAGGAACGCCAAGAACGCGAAGGACGAGCCCACTACAGGTGGATACGTGGACAAAATTCCGCTCAACCATCAGCCCTTGTGGAGTCACCTTCACACATTCACACGCCCTGGCCCGATCTGATCTAGTGGGGCGCCGCGTACAAGCCTGAGCTTGGTTCTCACGAGGCCCTTCTTATAAGGACGCTGAGGACCTACCAAGGCACTGGATCCATTTACCCAAACACTTCTTTGACCTACCCGCCCTGGCGCGGACTATCTTCTAACATCACATCACGTTACACATCTTTCACAATGGAAACGTATCACGGCTATGTGCGGACACCCGCCGATGCTATTCGACTATTTGAAGCTTGCCGATTAGGTATCTTGCCCCGTGTGCAACGACGACTTTCGGAGAAGGAGAGGCAATCAATTCGATCTGGATCCGTCTTTGTTTGGGATGAGCGGGAAGCTGGTATGAGGAGATGGACTGATGGCAAGTCATGGAGCGCCAGCCGTGTGTCAGGAAGCTTCCTCACCTATCGTGAGATGGAGGGCAAGCGAGGTGGTGGCTTCTCTACCACTCGAAGAGGTGGCGGCAAGACTCCAGACTCTGGACGCGGTAGCGACGAGGATCAAGATGATGGAGAGCCTGAGGGGTACCGATACAAGGCCGATGGTCTTATGAAGCAGTCGTTCAGCATTACCACTTCCACCGGCCAACATCTTCACCTTATCTCATACTACTCTCGCCCTCAGCCCGGCCAGCCTGAGCTTCAGCAACCGACAAACGACCCCAGCCTACGAGGCATCGTCCCAGTAAAGGGCATGTATCCTGAGTCCAGCATGGGAGAGGCCAACACTACACCGGCCCTCACTCGTGCACCAATGCAACAGCCTCCATACATGGTTGCTCCCCAGCCTGGTCAACACCCTTACCCTCCTCCGTATGGCCAGCCTGGCTATGGATGGCCTCCTTCTCCCGTCGCTACTCCTCCATACAGCCATTACGCTGCTCCCTATCCTCACCAACACCACCCGTACCCGCCTCACCCCAGTCACCCGGGTCTCCCTCCTCCGCACTACGCCCAGGCACCCATTTATGAGCAGCGCGCTCCTCTCCCTCCTCTCCCAACCAAGCCGGTCTATGCTCAAAACCCTTCTCCCCATTACTCACACCCTACTCTTCCCAGAGCCCGCGATTCTCCTCGTGAGCATCATCTTCAGACACCTGGACAGAGCGCTATGGTTGAACCTCGGGCGCCTAGTTCTTCTCACACCCACCAGGTAGCACTCCCAGGTCTTGGTGCTGTGACAAACGGTCCTCCAGGATCCTCACTCGCAGCGATCAGCACTCCTCCTAGTCGAAACATGAGTGTTAGCCCCCCTCGCAGCTCTCACTCTGATGCTCCTGCCACCAACTCCAACAAGGCTAGCCTCTCGGCACTTTTGCATCCTACTCCTACTCCTGCTGCCAGCGAAAGCGGCAGCACCAAGCCTGGTAGCGCCGGTAGCAGCCCTAGAACGACTGGTGCCTGTGGCCTGGAGAAGGGAGGCGTTAGTGAGGATGCACGAGCCTTGAGAATGCTAGACCGCAAGTTCTGCATCTAGAAGAAAGATTTGGATGAATTGGAGAAGGATTTGGGCCTATCTTGAGGCGTAGCATATCGGGATCACATCATGATAAGGGCATTGTGTTTATTCATCATCTGCATCGTCACGGCGTCTTGATTTTACAGGGCAGCAGCCAAGGGGGCTCGCTGCGGTCATATTCAGCGTTCTTTCTTTATGACTGGGAATGGAAGAGAAATGAATGATTTGGTGTTTTCGGATCATACAACAGGCGGCATTCTCATGGTTTAGTGGTGTTTAGGTACCATCGTTTCTAAGCGATGAAACATATCAGTCATGTACATATTTACTGAGCAATGCCAGGAGCATATGGACCAAACTGTCCACTTCCATTACTTGATTCATTTGTGTCTATTGCCTGAGTGACGTCTTGTCCTAGTATGCGAACTCAGCTGACGAAGCCTCAAGCGCCGGGGCACTGCATACGCGTCCGTATAAGTCAGGGGCGGCACAACGGCACCTGAGGTAAATTTACAGCAGGTAAAATTAAGGTTGATGTAAGTTCAACGACGAGTGGACATAAGGATACATTCCCGTTTATCCGAATATTGGTGCTCAGCTCCGCGTAGTGAAAGGGCCGCGTCATCCTGACGATGCCGAGATGCCGGACAGGGTGTGGTACAATCGTGAAAGGGACATAGAAACGATGGACGCGTAAGAAAGAGGAGCTGAAGCGAGACGGCACCTTTGAGAGCGGTCAAGACCCTTAATTTTATATTAAAGCCTGGATTTCGTCCTTGTTTTAACGTATCTTGGGGAGGGGTCGTGGTTTGAATCATGGGGGTGAGATGTGAATGCGGAGGCGGCAACTTAGATGCCTAGCAGAGAAGGTTGAAGAAGATGGAACCAATGATAATAGTACAAAATACCAATTACGGTAAGAAGGAACAATGTGTTCTAAGTTTATGATTCCCAGGATTCTGTAAATAGAGTGTTGTGTGACTAGCTGTGAAGCTATTCACAGGCGTAGGCGCACATATATACGACTGCTATACCATGGTGTTGTAAGTGTCTTTTTCTTTTTGATCAGAAGTATGGAATTCTAAAGTTGGTTAGGAGACATATTTGAACATTATATCCTGATACTCTTCAATTGATGCCTGTCTGTATTGATGTCGCGTGTAAGTCGGATTATAGTTTGGCCGCGCCGAGCAGCTTTGACAGCTGCAGGTGCTGCGCGTATCAATGGCCAGAATAATCAAGCTACGCGACGACCTAATGATTGTCTTTGTCCGCATCAATAGAGGACAATGACATATCAATAGCTACAAAATACTCATCCCGTTCCTTCACTTGCTTCGACCCAACTCAGCTTGATTTGGCGATAATCATGCTGCGGCAATCGATATAATAAACCCAACTCAATCCGACTTGATTCTTTCTTTAATCACTTTTGCGCCGACCCCATCATGTTCACTTTCTGCCCGCTCCAGGGCGCCCTCTCGGACTCGTCCGCTTCGCAATCCCTTCTCGAGCTCGATGGAGGAGTCAAGGTGCTGGTTGATCTAGGATGGGATGAGACTTTTGACGTTGAGAAGCTCAAAGAGATTGAGAAGTTTGTATCCCTGCGCCGTTGTTTCTGCAATGACGATGGCTAACAAGATATGCGCTTACAGACAAGTCACAACACTCTCCCTCATCCTCGTTACACATGCGACAGCATCGCATCTCGCTGCTTACGCCCATTGCTGCAAGAATATCCCACAGTTCACGCGCATCCCCGTATATGCGACACGTCCTGTCATTGACCTCGGTCGGACCCTTATCCAAGATCTCTATACTTCGAGTCCCGCCGCGGCGACAACGATTCCTCAGAGCTCACTTACAGAGAGTGCATACACGCTTACCCAGACCGCGACGACTGCGCAAAACCTCCTTCTCCAGTCTCCGACCAACGAAGAGATCGCGCGATACTTTTCTCTTATCCAACCGCTCAAATACTCACAACCTCATCAACCGCTACCTTCACCATTCTCGCCACCACTCAATGGCTTGACGATCACAGCATATAACTCCGGACATACCCTCGGTGGTACGATATGGCATATTCAGCATGGCTTGGAATCGATTGTGTACGCGGTGGACTGGAACCAAGCACGTGAGAATGTCTTCGCTGGTGCAGCTTGGCTAGGAGGTGCTGGAGGTGGCGGTGCCGAAGTTATTGAACAGCTACGGAAACCGACTGCGTTGATCTGCAGCAGTCGTGGTGCTGATCGGACAGCTCAGACTGGAGGTCGTGCCAAGCGAGACGAGCAGCTGATTGACACTATTAAGGCTTGCGTGACACGAGGAGGAACTGTTCTGATTCCCGTGGACTCAAGTGCTAGGGTTTTGGAGCTTTCTTACCTTCTAGAACATGCCTGGAGAACAGATGCTGCGTCCGAGGGAGGCGTCCTCAAGGCTGCCAAGCTCTATCTGGCCGGACGCAACATGTCAAGCACCATGCGATATGCCCGAAGTATGCTCGAATGGATGGACGACAGTATCGTGCAGGAATTCGAAGCCTTTGCTGAAGGTCAACGAAAGGTCAACGGCGCGAACGACAAGAAAGAGGGCGGACCATTCGACTTTAAATATCTACGACTACTAGAACGAAAGGCACAGATCGCGCGACTGCTAAGCCAAGGCACTGAGAATGTTGTGACAGAAGGCCGCGTTATTCTGGCAAGCGATAGCAGTATCGAGTGGGGATTCTCCAAAGACTTGATCAAAGGATTGGCGCGAGATTCGAGAAATTTGGTCATCTTGACAGATAAGCCGGGTCTATCAAAGGACGACAAGCCATCTATCGCGAGAACACTATGGGATTGGTGGAAGGAGCGCAAAGACGGTGTATCAGTGGAACAGAACAGCAACGGCGAAAACATCGAGCTCGTGTATGCTGGTGGACGAGAGTTGGAGATTCGCGAACCCCAGCGTCATGCTCTGGAAGGCGATGAATTGGCTCTCTATCAACAATGGCTGGCTACTCAAAGACAACTCCAGGCAACTCAACAGAGCGGCGGCGCAGCTGGGCTCGAGGCATCAGCAGACGTCGTCGATGATGCCTCCTCTGAATCTTCCTCTGATTCGGAAGATGAAGATGGTGAGCAGCAAGGAAAGGCTCTCAATGTGTCAACAGCTATCGCTCAAGCTGGCCGGAAGAACGTGGTACTCAAGGATGAGGATCTCGGTATCAACGTGCTCATTAAGAAGAAGGGTGTATATGATTTCGATTCCCGAGGGAAAAAGGGTCGAGAGCGAACATTCCCTATTGCTATTCGAAGAAAGCGTCAAGACGACTTTGGAGAGCTTATCCGACCCGAGGACTATCTCCGTGCAGAGGAGAAAGAGGAAGAAGGCCAGGATAGTGCCAATCTGGAGGCTACCGACGACAAGCTCGGCAAGAAGCGCAGATGGGATGATGTTGCAAAGAATGGAACAGGTGCCAACAAGCGACCACAAGCCATGCGGGCTGGTTCCGCCGACGGAGAAGATGCTGGGATGGGCGACGGCGATGGCTTCGTGCCTGATGAGCTTGACAATGTTGAAGATGTTGAGACTGAAGAGCCGACAGGACCATGCAAGCTCACATATCAGACCGAAACCGTCCAAACCAATATGCGCATTGCGTTCGTCGACTTCAGTGGATTGCACGATAAGCGTAGTCTTAACATGTTGATCCCCCTCATCCAACCGCGAAAGCTCATTCTTGTCGGTGGTGAACGAGACGAGACCCTTGCTCTGGCCGAAGACTGTCGTCGCGCATTGGGAGGAGACGGCAACAACGCGGACAACTCTGGCAGTGAGCGCTCCGTTGACGTGTATACCCCTGAGGTTGGCTTCGTGGTAGATGCCAGTGTCGACACTAACGCTTGGGTTGTCAAGCTTGCCGACCCTCTGGTCAGGAAGATCAAATGGCAGAACGTCCGTGGTCTTGGTATTGTCACTATCACAGGGCAGCTTGTTGCCACTCATCTCAACGACTCTGAGGGTGACGAAGATACTGCCAACAAGCGTCAAAAGACCGAGGAAGCTCCCTCAACAACGACCCTCACCACTGCCGCCGCAGCTCTCCCCTCGGCCATGCCAATTCTCGACGTTCTCCCTGCGAACCTCGTCTCTGCTGTTCGCTCAGCAGCCCAACCGCTACACGTTGGCGACCTGCGTCTTGCCGATCTACGACGTGCAATGCAATCCGCCGGCCATACAGCTGAGTTCCGCGGTGAAGGTATGCTAGTGATTGACGGCTCCGTCGCCGTCCGCAAGACAGCCGCAGGACGAGTCGAGGTTGAAAGCGTAGGAATGCCAACTGCACGAAGGAGCACGTTCTACGAGGTGCGCAAGATGATATACGACAACTTGGCTGTTGTGGCTGGTGCATAGAACACCCAACACGACAGGAGACATGGAATTCTGAGAAACTAGGGGTAAAAGAAAAGTGAAGGGGCGCAATCGATGGGCCACGCGGTTTTTTGTACGCTATGAAAGATAAACAGAGGTGTATTCTCTTTGGGGGATATGTATTTGGTTACTGAGCCATGGAGGGGAGCATTGCGATGGGAGATTCGCAGGAGATAGAATCAATAAGAAGCTTGATAGCCATATCTTCTACCATTGATAACCTTGATATTGCTACTTAGACTAAACCCGTGACTTTGGCTAAAGGTCAAATGCTTATTGAATTGTCCTTGCCAAAGCTTTTCAGTCACAAACTTCACAGCTAGCATAGAACGGCACATGGAAAGTTGGAGCTTCACAAGCTTCAAAAGATCAAGCCATAGTTTCGATTTCTGAACTGCCCAGGAATCGGTAACCTCACGAGCTAGACAGCTCAGTCTTTGTAACCGATATAGGCATGACTTGACAAAAGCTCTTCCATTAGTGTACATAAACGGTGTGAAGAGCGCCTTAACGCCTAGCAATGCATGTCTATTCCAACATATCCAACATATCCAACATATCCAACATATCCAAGAAACCCATCTTTATCCCGTTCATTTTGGAGGGTGCATAGGGGCCATCTCATACTCCCCAGCACCACCTCTTCCCGCTCCTCTTCTAGCCTGACCCATTTCTTCATCCCCAGCAGCAGCAGGTGATTGCCGCGCAGTGCCGTCGGCGGACTCGGACCCCGTAGCGCCTAGGATACGACGGCCGCCGAAGAAGACAGGCTGAAGCTCGCGGTACTGACAGCCCCAGATGCCAAGACTCACGGAGATGGCGGCCGAGGCGAGCATGGTGAACCACCAACCGGCGTGACGGGGAATGCGACCGCTGTAGAGAGATGCGACAACGAGGTGGATGAAGTGGACGGTTAAGGCGAAGTCAGGGACGAGTTTCGAACGGGCGATGAGGGCGACGATTGCGATGGAGCTATAGAATGTCAGTAACCATCTCTGCGATATCAAGCCAGGTGTAGAAATTCGCAAGCTGCGATCATTCTCAAAGCCAACAGCGCAACTCACATAATCAGCCCTCCATCCAATAACCATATAAACGACATGAGCCATCCATGCGTGGTATCTCCCCTCACACCCTCCCAGCCAAACACAAGCGTCCAGCTAAACCCAGAACCAGACACAAGTGCCGTAAAGACGATGAGCACCAGCGCGGCAAAGTAGTAGATAGCTTGTAGCGTCGCGATCTGTCCGGCGATTTTGAAGGGCGCTAACTCGGCCAGGGCACCGGCGCGCGGAGGTTTACGACGTCGTGGCATTGTACAAGTTCTTCGTTTCTGATCGGAGAGGTGCGATGTGAAGTTCAGGTTCTAGCGCAGTGTGGAATAGTCGTGGGTCATCGAAGGGGCATGTCTCGTGAGGTCTTGTGATGCCTGTCGTACTTAAGCTTGCTTTAGCTTTAGCTCGAATATCAACCCTGTCGATCTCTAATACCCGAGCCGTACTCGAATTTCCGATGAAACAGAATTTCACGGCCTCTGAGGAGCAACGTCGAGCTTGAAACAAAGAAAAACGTAAAACCGGGGTGAAAGGAGAGAAGTGAAGTAAAGTGAAAGTAGGAGGAGGTTGAGTAAATCAAAGGACAGATTAAAGAGCACCAGCCACACAAGCTACCCTTAAACGTGGCTCGTGCAGCCTACAGGGTCAGACGCTAATCCGCTTACATCTCACCGCCCGACTTTTCTGCCGCACTGGCTCGTCATACCTTTGGAGGTACACGGCTCATGAGATTTTGAGCCACCAGACGGTCCCTCTATTACCATTACAGCTACATCTTCAACACCACGACAGCTCAATTGAGTCTCCTGTCTATCCACACATATAAAATCCACACGAAAAATCACACAAGATGGGCTTCTGGCCATTCTCAAGCGACACCCGCGCCGACGCCATCCGTTCCGGCGACGCCATTCCCAACCGCCAAGAGCGCAAGGTCTGCTGGGCCGCCCGCGACGCCTACTTCAACTGCCTCGACGCCAACAACATTATCGATGCGACAAAGGACCCCAACGCTGTAAAGCGAACATGTCCGAAGGAGACCGAGGACTTTGAGCGGGACTGTGCTGCTGCTTGGGTAAAGTACTTCAAGCAGTGGCGCGTTGCCGATATCCAGAAGAAGAGGCGCCTGGAAGAGCTTAGGGCCCAGGGAGCGCAGGAGATGACTGTCACAACGAGTTTTGCACCTGAGGGCGGTGCTGGAGAGAAGGGTAAGGGGGTGGGAGATATTCAGGCCATGTTGGATAAGAAGCAGACAAGGTAAAGGGCAAGGCTTGAGATAAATAGTCAGTCCCTGAGGACTTAAAGCACGGAAGAGACGACGGACACGGAAAAGGCCTTGCAAAAGGCCAAAGGCTTGTTATACATATATGTATTATACCATTGTAAACTACCACACCATCACCAGCTCACCCCTACACGTACAATTGTACTACTTCACCACACCTGTCCTTCCAAGTGAGACAACTAAAGTCTTTATCCTACCAAATCTATCTATTCCTACTACCTAAACCCCATTGCAAGCCCTGCCAGCTTATGAAAACCAGAAAACGATAATGATTATACGACAAAAAGGAACAAAGTCATGTGAAAGGGGAAATAAGAATTGAAGAATGATCAAGAGAAAAAGTTGCAAAAAAACAAGCTGTAGCATGCTAAGCGTGGTGGTATCATCCATGTCTTCTTCTTTTTTTTAAACAAAGTAACCATATCTGCACTTGCTCCAAGGGTGCCGCCTCATTCTGCAACGCGGCTCACCACATGCCTAGTGCTTCTCTGCTTCATCGCCGACAAAGGAAAAATGAGATTGAAATAGAAACTTGCTTTCATAGGCCGAGTCCAGTATGCCAAGGGTGTTTGGAGAAAAACAAAAAGAGAAAATAGTGCATGGCATGAAGTAAAGAACCAGAATGAGAGGTGTTGCCATGTGTCTCGCCTTTCTAATGCATCATTGATGGTTGACGATGGTTCCGTCGCTCGTCAACCTTTGTATATCTGCGTCGTTCGCTTTCTTAATCGTGAGCCCATTTTTTGTCCTCCTCGGTAGGTCAGGTTTGATCTTGATCGCACCCTAAGCCACCAGTCGTACTCCGCTGTCATCTGTGCCAGCCTTTCTGGGCAGTGGTGGCAGTTCCTTGTTGAGACTGTCAAGGCTCACCCTGTTGGGTGCATGATTGACAGGGGCTGCACCGTTACTGAGGCCTGCATAGCCACTGTCGGCGCTATCGGGTTTGAGATACCCAGACTTGGGCGGGGTTGGCGGTGGTGCTCTCGTGGGTGGGAGACTCTTGTTGATGTCCTTCGGGGGTGTCAAGGGTCGAACTTCTGTGTCGTCGCGCCCATTCTCGCCTGCCTCCTGCACAACAGGCAAAATAGGTTCATGCTGAAGCGAGTCGCGAGCATCCCTAGGGCCGCCAGTAGACAAAACTCGATCCGGCACCTCGCTCTCCGTGTGCCCATGCCTTTCCGATCGCTCAGCTGCTTTGGTCGCCCTGTCGATGGTTTCTTGGGCTTCTGGAGATCGCGGGCAGGTAGGTGGAGCGGGAGGGAGGTGGGTTGGCATGGGCGGAATGGCCTGAGACGACCTACGACGCGAGTTCCAACTTGACACTCTCGTCTCCGAGCGTTGCGCCTCGATCATTTCTTGGTGTCTCCTCTCCGCCTCTCTGTGAGCCTCTTCGGTGGACATAGTGACACCCTCAATAAAATGGTAGAACCGATCGCCATATTGGTCAGGTGGCAGTGCTGAGATCTGTGTCTTGTCACTCGACAATCCTTTCCAGAAGTGCTCGATCTTCTTGATAATTCCATACTAAATCATGTCAGTTGTGGTCAACTTCAGCCCAAGATCAAAACTTACATGAGTGAGACAGTCAATGACCCCAAGATAGTAAATCTCATCCCCTGGGGTGTTGTCTTCATGAGTCGCCCTGAATCCACCATCGTCCTGTCCGAAAAGCCATCCAGGACGATGCTGGCCATCTTGCAGTTCATCCGGCATTTTGTTCGCCGACTGGCCCATAGGTACTGGTCGCTCCTGGCGAATCATCTGTCGCAACTCCCTGGCCTTTCGTGCATTCTCCATCTTGGACGGTGTGCGGAGGAGAACCGACTGAGGCTCATCATCGGGAGACTTTTCACCACCAGGGTTGAAAACCTGCAAAGTCTTGTCCCGAAGATTCTCCTCGTTTCCTCGTGAGACATCATGTATGCCAACCAGCAGCGAGTAGTCCATTATGTGAAGCCGTTTCAATAGAGCAACATCCCGTTGTAGCTGCTCGAGAAACATGCGCTTCTTTTGTATGCCTAGTTCCAGGCTTCGCTGTCGCCTGAGCCAGTTCAAATCCTTCAATGTTGCTCGGGGGTTATTCTCCAAATCATCTTCCTTGTAGTCTCGACCAATAGTAGAACCCTTCAAATCGAAAGTTGTGTGAATATCTCGGTGAGGCGGGAAAAGGTTGTTCATCACAACGAAGTGAATCTTCTTGCCATATGGCATCTTGACGCGGTGCAAGCCATAGAACTGTGAAAGAAGCATGTTGGGGTTGTCCTTGACGTGCTGATAATATTCCTTAAGAATCTTGCGGAGGAACTTATGTTCAGCATGATGGATGGTCTTGATGATATATTTGTAATCTTGTGAGAAGTAAAAGAAACTTCCGCTCTTGCCGGGAGAACCAAGCTCAGAAAGAATATACTTGCCCGTAAGGGACATGAGATAATCGGCAGGGTCCAGGCGGAAGAGAGATCGGAGGCGGCGGAAAACCCAAGGAGCATAGTCCTTGAACTTGAAGTCGTACTTGGCTGAGGGTACCAGCTCGTTGCCGGCAATATCAAACGTCGACTTCTGCTTAGTATCAAAGTCGGCATCAGTCAACTCGCGGTCGAGCTTGGCATTTGTCCGCGAAACCGAAACACGGATACCTGTAAGCATGTTGTAGGCGGTTTCCCAGTTAGCGTGAGTCTCATCGACCTTGGTGCCAACCAGAACTCGGTCGTCATCCTCCTCTTCCTTTCTTCTGCGCTTACTGGCCCTCTTCTGTCGCAACGCCTCAGCCCAGCGAAGGGCATCCTCGTCTGGCACAATCTCATCTCTGGGCGCATCCGACTGCATTGACCGGGTCGGCCTTCTGCCCATACTCAAGGAAGGTCGTCGGCCACCAGGGGCTCCCGCATTAGTAGGAGAAAAGCGGCCGCTGGCTTGTGCTGTGTCCATGCCGTCCCTGGATCCACGACCTGGAACATACTTTGGCACGTCGAGGGTGTGTCGTTGCTTGAGACCAGGTGGAGGGGCTTGCAAATGTCCTGATGATGAAGCTGCTGCACTTGACGGGTTGTAGACTGGTGGAGATGACAATCGATGAGGGCCATTTGTTCGAGGCTGCAGCGTCTGCGCCGTGTCGTGAGGTAATGCAGTTTGTGATTGGGAACCGCGGGGATCCATAGGAAGCGTGGGGACTGAGAAGGGATGGTTTCCGTCAAAACTCTTGCTTGGGGGCTGTTCGGAGACCTCTTCTGTCGCTTGGGGCTCTGAAGGCAGAGGCTTTAATAGTATGTTGGATTGTTGATAATGATTGGTGGGGTGTGTGTTGTTGATGCCATTGGTATCGGCCGAGTACTGGCGAGTACGGTCGGCTAGGTTCGTGGTGCCATTAGGCATGGGCTGTTGCCCAAACTTGTCGACCTCGGCTGCATCGTCTTGCCGGGGAGGATAAATGGCCGTAGCGGACTTTCCGTTCGAAGTCGAGCTCATACTCGTAGGCCGCGTGCTGTTACTATTGCCATTCATAGGAGTCGGTGTAGGCTCGGAGACGTCGGACGCGTGCGTAGAAGAAATGGAGCTCTCGTCAAAGCTATCATTGATAGTATCGGATCGGGCGTGGCGGATAGAACCCCCATTCACCCTCTCCTTGTTCACGAAGCCGAACTGGTTCGTGGGGTCAAGGTTGAGGATGTCGGGGTTGTTGTTGAAAATAGTCGAATTGTCCTGATCAGAGAGAAACGATGGCATTTCGAGGGGTTTTCGGAGGAGCTCGCTGGAGGCCAAGACCAGCGAGTGCTGACGCGGTAGATGCTACTTGGACAAGTTGATGTTATTTCGAAATTGGGATTTGAGAATATCGTCGAGATGTCGTCGGGATCTGCGTTTACTCGGTTCCGGTCGCAGTCTTTCGCTCTCGTTGACTCTCAGTTGATTATTGACGTTGCCGGTGGAACAATGGGCGAAGACGAGAGAGGGAAATTGGTTCGAGGGCCTTGCTGGCTGGGCGCACGGGGGATTGCTTGGCGGGTCGACCAATAAACAGGGACGGACACCGCTGGGAGGGGGGAAAGTCGAAGCGAAAGCGAAAACCAAACCAAGTCGATGGCGTTGAATAACTCGGCGATGAGAAGAGAATTATCGTGCTGAATGAAGATGATGGTGATGGGGAACAGGAGTCGTGTATGGTGTTCCACTAACGTGCTGTCGAATTATTAGTTTGGGTGAGGTAAGGTGAGGTGAGAGCGAGAGAATGGTCAGTGGTGGTGGTGAGGCTGGGAGAAATCCGGGTGGAAAAAATGACGGGACCTTCCCTGGAACCTACATAGTACCTGTGCAATGCAGCAGCTCCTGCCTTGCCTGGCATGTACCTAAAACTGGAAATGAGGCGTCCTGTAGGGGAGAAGGGGGAAGGGGGGGCGGATATCCCGGCGGATGTGATGGATGGGCGGGCTCTGAATCGTCCAGTCAGTGCTCTTCTACTGGACACTGCGTATTCCAGGGCAGCTGGCGGAGAGCTCTAATAACTCTCCACCCACTGAAAGCGAAGACTAAGGAGCTAGATGGTAAAGAAAAAGCCCGACACCCATAAAGTTGAGCCACGTCTTACTTTGTGATTACGAACCTTTAGATGTGTATCATG
>JAASAY010000092.1:0-168942 GCA_014822085.1 Fusarium stilboides
ATATTATATAGTACTATAAGACACTTACATACTCTAAATTTCTAGGCTCTGTTAAATACTTGAAGAATTTACAAAACGTCTTACCCTTCCATGGCGCTTCTTAAGCTCACCAAGCTTATCAACCCAAAGTTCACAACACTCCGAACTAGCCTTCTCGAGAGCTTCATCTATATCTGCCCCCGCACTAGCCAGGACCTCAGCACCGCTCCAATGACACATCCGGATAGCAAGCATCAAAGCAGAGTCGCCGCCGAGGTCGTAAGCATCCAGTAGCGCTCTATACTCCCCACTGCACAAAGACTCAAGTTTCTTGGGATTCATTGCACGAACTGCCTGGTGTAGAACTGTATCGCCGTATGCATTCCTGGCTATATCGTCCACCACAAACGATTCGGGATTTGCTGATAAAGATAGGTGGAGGGCCTTCTCAATCTTTTTCTGTCGTAGTCTTCGTGCTGTGAATAGTGCTTTTCTTTGGTTGTCAAAGTCATCGGGGTATGCAGCTAGAACCTTGGCGACCAATGCTTCATCTCCAGCTTTGGCTGCTGCGATGATATCTTGGGGCTGGTAGTCGACTTTATACTCGCTCAGAACAGCCTTGATCCTTGTCAGGTTTGCTACTGTTGCAACTGCATATGGTGTCTCTCCGGTGTTGCGATGCTGTGCATTTAACTGTGCCCCGTGCTCGAGAAGAACTTTCACCATCTTTTCATCATCTTCTTTTACAGCCGTATGTAGAGGCGTCTCCCCTGACGAACTTGTTCCGGAGATATTGGTCATGGATTTGAGTAGTAACATGGCAGCCTGATCGGATTGCTTCCGGATAGCATTGCACAGCGCATCAGTAAAAGCTGTGAGCCTTTTTTCTTGACGTTCATCATTATCCTTCTTAACCAGCAATTCGGCAGCCTTGTCAGCCTCCACAAGTTTAGTCAAAATGGTGATGTCGGAGAGCTCAATGGCTGTGATGAGAGGTGTCCTGCAGCTCATACCCGCAGTGGCCAGAAACTCGACCAGAGTCTCTGGCGCAGTCCGAAGAATGTTATCAAGAAGGCATTGCAAGTTTTCATACCTCCGTGCCCTTACAGCCACGGTAATGGGAGTATCACTTCTCCAGTTTGGGGCAACTAGTTGGGCGTTGTTCTCCAACGCCCATTTCAAGAACGCACTATCATCTCTACCTGCTGCTATGTGGCAAAGACTACGGTGCGATCCATCATAGCTATTGAGATCGACGCCCTTTTGGAGAAGTAGATTCATGATTGAGAGAATATCGATATCGATATCAATGCCTTGTGTTGGGGCAAGGTCAACGAGGCAGTGAAGAGCGCTGAGTGATATCTCTCCACTGTATGAAAGAGTCTTGATCAGAAAGGAGGTAGCTGGCCAATTGAAGTGGTCGATTGCCGCATGTAATATGGTCCGCCCTTCTTTGTCAACATAGGACGTCTTAGCTCCTCCATCAATCAGACGTGTCATCAAGCGTAAGTCATGGTCATATCCGACCTGTACAACGAGGTGAAGTATGTTGTCCGGAAGTAAGGTAGTCTGAGCTGGCCAGGTATCCAGTACCATATGCGCAACCTCAAGCGTCAGCCTGTCGTGAGACAATGCTTCTGTTAAAATCTGCGAGTATGCGAATTTATTGTCGACCCTTTGCTTCAAGATATCCTTGAATACTCCGTCCTTCTCGAGACAATCAGGAAGAACAGCTAGTATGCTCTTGGCTGTCGAGAATGGAATCAGCTTCTTGAAGATGGTCGTTTCAGATAGCATCATTGATGCTTTGAGGCACTCGCCATCTTCCGATAACAAGCCGATTTCCTTTCGACCGTAGGTTTCAGCATAACGAAGGAGCAATTCAACCCCAGGCTTGTAGTTATTTGAAACTGCTAGAAGTAATGGAGACGATACTGTTGTTGATGGGCGGGATCTGGATAATGATTCCCGTGCCCGATCGTCTGGAAGTTCACTTGGCCTCCCTCTAGTTGCTGCAACAGAGCCTCTCGATCTGTATACTCGACCATATTTCCCTGTCATCTCAGCGTCAGGTTCTTCCATCCCTCTTTCAGGCTCTTCTTGCCCATGTTCGGCAAATGGCAATTTTGGAACATTAGAGATCAGTAGTTCTGTAGCGCAGTCCAAATTCTGTTGCTTGATAGCAGCATGCAAAGGCGTCCATCCGTTGTTGTCACCACTTTCTATGCAGTTCGGATTGGACAATAGGAGCTTGACGACCTCCAAATGGCCTCTATCAACAGCGTATAGTAGCGGGCTCCAACCACGATGGTCAATTTTATTTATGGTCCTTGGAACAAATGCGAGAAGTAGACACTTCATCCACGTTGTGCTTCCAGTTTGTGCTGCCAGGTGGAGTGGCCCACGTCCGTCCGGCATGACTGTGTGCTGACTCGCCATCTGCGAGAGCTGTGTTGCCAGACCATCCCAATTATTCTCAATGGCGATAAAGAGCGGCGTTCGTCCGTCTTCCTCGCAGTGGTTCACATTTGCACCGGCTGAGATGAGTCTGGTCACCGCTTGTTCGTTTGCGCACTCAATAGCTAGATGCAGAGGGGTTCTCCCTCTTTCGTCTGTGGAGTCGATAAGATCTAACTCTAGAAGCAGATCGATTACCGAGTTTTGACCATTCTCAATAGCCATGTGTAGCGGCGTCCTGCTTCCCGTCTTAGCTTTCGATACCTGCCAGGTCGCCTTGCTAAGATGGCTATCTTCCAAAAGGATTCTTGCCAGGCCTGGTAGTCCATGGATAGCGGCAACGTGAATTGGTGTTATTCCAGGAGGATACTTGTAGTATCCATGAAGATAACGTGCTTTCCGGACCCAGAACCTGAAGTGGTTCGAGCTGGGCTCGAAGAATGGAAGTAGAACAGAGGTCCACATATCTTCGAGCTTGGCGTCTGGTAGTTTTGAAGCATAAGCTGGCCAGTTACTAACAGCATGCTGGAGGAATGGCGTATTACTGAACACTTCGGGGCTGATATACAGATCATCATCCTTCAGTGCGGCCTCTACCTCTTCAGGAATACTGCTAGCTGAAATGTTCTCGATGGTCAGATACTGGATACAAGCCGTAAGAAGCTCAATGTCGCTATGGGACTTGTCAAGATAGAGCCCATTCTCCCTACCGCCCTCTAGCTTGGGAGATTGGAGAAACTGATACACAGAGTAGTGTGCCAGATCGATCTTTGAGGTTGCCTGAGACTCTCGAATAAGGCTCCCGCACAGCTCAAAGACATGACTCTTTTCACGCAGCGAGTTCGATTGCACATCGTCCAAGGTCTTTGTCTCTGATGTAATGGCGATTCCTTCGACCAATTCTGATAAATCGAGAGGTCTGTTGGAAAACATGACGAATTGCAGGATACGCTTGGCAAGTCTTTTCTCTTCTTCGTCCTCGAGTATTTGAAAGGCCTGCTCGAAGGTCTTCTCAAGGTTGCGGGGTAGTGCCTGCACAAGCTTTGGACTGAGGGCTGTTCGGATGCGGGAAAGATGGTCAATTTGACATATGACCCAGATAAACCTGTTAAATATGTTTGTCAGCCATTTTCAGTGAAATGTGGTGGTTACGTACATCCCATCAGCACGGAGAATCAGCTCTTTGATAATTCCCTCAACCTCAGATCCCCGGAATCGACGCTTACTGAGATTCTTGCGGACCAACTTCTCAATGTCCGATGCAACGTCTGTCGATGTGATGGTGATTTTAAAGCAAGATGAAAAAGCATCGTCGAGGCCCATTCCAGCTCTACTTGCAATCAGAACCTTGAACTCGATATCTGCCTCGGGCAGTGTCTCCAAGAAGTCCAAGATTTCCCAATTGCTACTCATTTCATCCAAGCCATCAATCACAAGAAATACTCTACCAAAGTAGTTGGACATCTCAAGATATAGAGCCTGTAAGTCCTGCAGACTTGGGTGAGTCGATCGTTTTCGATATGCTTCATAGATTTTATTTGCAACTTCCAAGAGGACGCTTGGGTTGGAAGATTGTTTGAGAAGCTGGCCTACAAGTGATCCGAGCAGATTGGTAGATGAGAGGCTGGAAGGATTTGTGAAGCGGCAGTAATGGTAAATAACGGCATCACTTCTAGTGTCAACCCTAGACTCCTGAAGTGATTCGATGACCTTGGATCTATAGACCTGTGAGCTGCCATACGCGCAAAATATTGGATCCGCTCACATAATAACCGACTTTCCTGGGCCCTCTAGATGAACGGTTAGAATTAGCACCCCCTAAGTCAAGGCACTTACGGGTTCCGTTGATGCATAATAATGCTGAGCCTGAACAAACCAACCACTTGTTGAATTCTTCCTTGTGTAAAATCCAGTCGGCCGATGATGTATCGCGTTGCTTACATAAATCATCGTGCTCATCTTCTGTCGGCGTGCCCAGCCACTTAATGATCTTTTCTTGCTGTTGAACTACACGACACAGTTTGAGCACCACTTTCATAGAATTGAGACCGGTACTTACTTTGACCAGCAACTACCAACTTGCCAACAGCCTTCTCTACCCCCTTTTGGGTTTCGTCCAAAGTCTTTAGTTGAGTCATGATCTCCTTCATCTGGACCTGGAGGGTTTCAGATTGGGAGCTTGCGCTATATCAGTATTTTTTTTCTCCACAAAGCACCAGCAGGATCGCCTACCTCTGCTCGAGTTGGAAGCACAGCACAAAGAACATCTTGTGCTGCTCGATACGTCGAAGCAACTTCACTGCCTGCTCCTCCCTTCCGCCAGCCTTGATCAACATCTCAATACGACTGGACTTTGAAAGCTTGGCCAACAACTCATCGATAAGCTTTATTGTAAGCTTGCTGTTTTCGATGGTGTTGTGAACAGCATCCAAATCGACATCGAGAGTACTAAAGGACTCAAGGTGTGCCTTTACACCTAGTAGAATACCCGAAAGGTTGGCTGTCTCGTTCACTAGCGTTTTTGTGTCGCTCGTATCCTCATTGAGCTTCGAGTTCAATTTATAGCCGGCTGATATAACAGCACCCGCGAGGCTCACCAGGCCAGCAATACTGGCAGCGAGCGATAACGGATCCATGATTTCGTTATAAAAAAGATGATTGAAGAATTATGTTCAAGCGTGTGCGGGGTATTCAGCCGTACGATAATTCAGTAAGCAGGGTGGTACAAGCCCACATCAACTGCAGAGCATCTTACTGGTTATGAACTTCATCCAATCTTATCATAGACTAGCCCCATCACCTATTGGCTAAGTTGCGTTATGGAGTTCCGTGTGGACACGGAAAGCGACCCTAGACTAAGGCGCGATATTCTTTATCTAAATTGGGCACCTCAGCCGACTAGGCGAGTTTGTAAGCAAGTAAAAGAGAACGTAGTCATTCCTCTAAGTCCCTATAACACAGATATTAGTAATTTATTTTACAGAGATAATTCGTCTTGATGTTAATACTGCTCGACTATATATAACTAATTAATTAGCTAAGCTTTCATTATAGATTATTAGTACCTACTTCTTTTCTTTATTATATAAGCCTCTTAAGTATAATAGTTAGGTTTTCTAAGAGATGAACTGGACTAGTCTAGGTTCATATAATAGGATTATGATATATAATTTCTAGCATCTTATTGGCCTTTTCCTTGATCCCTTTTCGCTTCTCAGAAGGCAGGTTATTAAGCGTCTTCTAGAAATCTGCGAGTGTAATACTTTGACCTACCGTAGAGGCCACGGGCCCTCGCTGCAGGCTTCCCCGGTTGAAAACAGTAGTTGTATTAGCTGTGATTGGGGTCTGTGTTGTTTCTCGAAGACGGTAGCTTGGGTGGTTAACTTGCCAGCGACTTAATAGGCAGGCTAATAGCTCGGATGCTTAACTTACAATATTGGTCTTAAACAGTTCGATGGACGAGAAACTCAGTAGGTTGAAAGGTGGAAGTTGGAGGAAGATTTATCAGGCAGGCAGGTAATCCTCTTCACAGAGACCTTGAGGCCTGAGTTTTAAAAGCCTACTTAGAACTACAAACCGGTTCAGCCTCTTAGTAGACTTCCTGTCGGATTATTAACGCAAAGGTATCCAAATAGATATATGTGCTCAAGGAAAACCATGGCTATAAGCTCCGGAACTTGTCTTCTATATATATAGAATGGATGCCGAGCCTAGGCTGTGAGAATCTTTGGGCCCTTGTGCATTTGCGGGTTGAGCGCCAACAAAACTGCCGATATCCTGTGATCACCACCGACTGCGCGTCGTATCGCGGGCTAGTGCTGTTGATCATGGCTGTAAGAGATAGAACACTCAATTGTGGTTGAGTAGCGTAACATAGCTATGTAGCTGACCCCTGAAATACAACCATTCAACTAAGCTAGCGCCAAGACTAGAGTAACAAAATCCGAACGGACCAATAGGATCTGAGACCACTG
Organism: Fusarium stilboides; assembly: GCA_014822085.1. Taxonomy (NCBI): domain Eukaryota; kingdom Fungi; phylum Ascomycota; class Sordariomycetes; order Hypocreales; family Nectriaceae; genus Fusarium; species Fusarium stilboides. The sequence continues at coordinate 6,411 of JAASAY010000092.1, forward strand.
GCAATAGATAGCTAACTTACAATCCTCTCAATCGAAGCTCAATAAGATCAACATTTATACGAGACTTTTAGGCAATGCCTCTCAGTCTTGATAAGGATGTTGCGAGTACTGCACCACCTATGACCGAATGAAATGAGAGTCGTAATTCTACACCAACTAATTTGTGACGAAAGTACTCTGTACTTATCCTTAGCTCTAGTATAGTGAGAGTCAAATGTTCATAAATTGTCGTACCGCTTTTAAGATAGGTGCGAAGATATTCCAGAAAGTCAATTACCAGATCCCGAGATTCCACCAAGCCTATTCAGGAAAACCTTTCTCATAGGTTCGACATGCCAGGCAACGTCGAAACCCACTGGGTTTGCCCAGTACGACTTGGAGGCTCACCAAAAGATAAGATCTTTTCCTTGTCAGATTATGACCATACCATGCCAGCTTTCAACATCCCAGTGGTTACTGTTTACTCATTCTGCACGACAATCAACAAGAAAGCGTTGGTTAATTCGCTCAAAAATAGTCTCGCTCATACCTTAGCTCAGTACACTCAATTCGGGGGCAAGCTACATATTGAGGATGAGACGGGTAGATACTCGATCAGAACCAGCAACAACGACTCTGTGGAACTCAGTGTCAAGTACCACGATCACCCTGATGACGACACCGTCTCTACATATGGCGCCTTGGAAAAGGACGCCTTTCCTCCGATGAATCTCCCTAGTCGTGTCCTCTTACCTCGGATAATGACGGAAAAGCATACACTTACACAACATGGCGACTATGCAGATGAGGGTGCACCGATGAGCATGTTCATGTTGACCTTTATTCGTGGAGGATTTATCTTGGGTGTTGGTCTTCACCACTTGAGCACCGACGTCTCCGGTTTGGATGGGTTCCTCCAGGCTTGGGCGACCAATACTCGAAATCTAGCTGCGGGGCTTGATCTCGAACCATTCGATGACAGAATTCTCGACCGTAGTCAGCTGACCTACTCGGGCCCTCTGCCAAGCATCGACCGTATGGAGGAGCTCACTCGACGAGTCAAATATATCAAGCTTTTGGAAGCGACCCCTCAGCCTCCACCAGAGAATTTTCAAATGCCAACTACTTCTGAGGTTCTCTTTCACTTTCCTAGATCAGGAATCGCGACCCTGAAGAGCATTGCCTCCCAAGGTGATTCTAACAACTGGGTATCCTCTTACGACTCCATCATGGCCCTCTGTTGGCGCTGCATAACGCGTGCTCGTCTTCCTTCGTTCAGTTTGGATACTATAAGTGGACTAATGCATGCTGTAAATGGGCGCAACCGGCTCAAACCCGCACTACCAACGTATTATATTGGTAATGTGGCCATGCATGGGCGACCAAAGTTGACGTTCGCCGACATTGTGGCTCAAGGCGCTTATCCACGGCTTGCCGCTCTAGTTCGAGCGACCAATGTCGAGATCGATCACGCCTTGTATGCGGCGGCTGTGGAATGGGTAGCAGGTGTGCCAGATAAGAGGCTGATCGCGCTGAACATGAACGCTTTCTTGGGCCCAGATATTGGTAGTACGAGCTGGCAGGCTCTCACGGCCCATAGCACATGGGACTTTGGATTTGGAACGCCAGCGGCTGTACGATGGCCCAAGCCAGACTTGGATGGATTTGTGTTCTACTTTCCTTTCCGAAAAACTGATGATGAGGACCAAGGTACTGAATTGGTAGTCTGTTTGGAGAATGAGGCTATGCAGAGGCTCTTGGAGGATGAGGAGTGGGCTCGTTTTGCCATGCCCAGAGGTCCAACGAGCGCTGCGGCTTAGGGACGGTCAAGTATTAAATGAAAGGGTGTTTAATATGACTGGAGAAACTAAGGTAAACGAGGAATAATCAGGGTTTACACGATTTACATGTCATTCCTTAGTATAGCCTGAGATATATAATAGTTTAAGAGCGTACTATATCTCAAGGATTATATGAACTAGGGTTAGGCCTCAGTGAACACTCAGAAGCACTATCATATTATCTTACATTTGAAATAGTTTCTATTACACCTTAATATCAATACGAGCGTCGCCCTTGTACACGGGTCACCAGCACTATTAAATGGTAGTATGAGAAGTACCTAGGCGAATGCGGTGGTAAGTAATAGCATGCACAGCACAGCCTAGAAAGAAGGTGTGTATATGAGGGGTAGGTTGTATAAGGTATAAAGACTCGATACCTGCGTTGAACTTGATATTTAAGTATGTGATACCTGGAAAATCATTAACCAAGCTGACCTCTACCTGTTGCCAGTTCTCGCTAATGCCGAACTCTATTGGTACAAGAAACCTTTTGCTTCCTCTGACGTGAGTATAATACTGAACATTTAGATGACTAACAGGTGTTTACCGATATTTTGGTTTCGCTAAATATCAGTTCCAACTACCTTAAGCAAACACATTCCTTGCTCATCCCAGATAGTCCTCCACGAAGACATCGCCGCCAGATTCAGTGGGCTTTGCTCGGTGCTGAGACAACTTCCACTGTCTGTCAATGGATGCACCAGTCAATATTGTTCCACCTTTGACACTGATGCATAACCGGGCGTCCAACAAATTGGCGACCTGTTTAAACCAGTCGGCCGCCAATGAGCCCGTCCAGGAGCGATAAGTCGAGCACAGCACAACTTGAACAGGGGCTCTCCCAGAAGTAACCTGCGGTATAAGGCCGTGACTTTCTTTCCAGTCATGCAGGTGGAATGTAGTGGTGCACTTCATTGATCAGTACAGAGAAGCATCAGCAAAGAAACAGTACTTACCTCGTTGAGAATCATCTTGACCTCTTTCCCATGAACCTTACGAGTTGCTTTATGAGCATCATCGTAAAACTTACCACTATCCTTTTTAGAGTCACTGATAGGAACAGAAGAAGGAAGATCCCAAAGAAAGCTGATACCCAACTGCCTGAGCCAAGGAATCTCCTTCATCCGGTCCTGATGTATCAGGATGCAGACAACAATACTAGTCAGTGGAGAGCCCTGGCATCTGTCACCAAGTTCCCTCGAGAATGCGTGTGTTCTGAGTTCCTCTAGGATGCTGCCGAGAGATTTTGTCAGTTGTTCGTTTAGGACCTCGCGTTTATAGGTAGACTCGTTATGTAAGTTCAAGCCAACGACGAGCTCGGTATGACCGGTTTGACGCATAATGTAGTCTAGCCTCCGAAGGTCGGAAGCTTGGCTTGCAACTGCGGTGTGTCTGATGTATGAGAGTTCGTGTTGGTCAGATGGGAGTTTCTGATAGATATCAGGAGTGACAGGGACGTCTGCTACCCAGCAAGTTGTCTTTCCTTGGCCTGTGTACAATCGTGTATTACACAGCTCTCGGCGTTTTTGCGGTGGAAGCTGCGACTGGTTGTTCTGTTGTCCGAAGCTCTGTTCGTAATTGATACTTCCTACAGTGACATCTGACTGTGTAATAAAAGAAGATTGCAAATCGCGGAGAGGCATGGTGAAAGCGGCACTGGTCGTGCTGAACGACGTCGGCCTTCTTGTAACTGCTGATCGATACGTAGGTAGGGTTATGTCCACCGGAGGTGGTCGATCCCACGAAGTAGTTCTAGAATTGTGGTCTATATAGTACGCTCTTCCGTGTGGCGCCCACAGCTGTTCCCATCCAGGTGGGAGAGGAGGTAGTTCAGGAGCAGTTGGCCGTAGCCAGGTTGTTGTCTGCGTATAGTGGTTGACATAGTAAATCTGTCCGTCAGGCGTTAATCTGGCCTCCCACCCCGGCGGAAGAGATAGGTGGCCATCTGCGGGTGCATCTGCTGGCACAGAAGATGGAGCTTGAACTTGAGGGCTGATGGGTGTTGATGGTGTGAACGGATCTGCATAATACGCTTGTGTTTCTGACTGGAAGGCAGCGGGCTCTGAAATTGCCGGCGACTGTTTAATCTGAGACGAAATCGCAGATTGTGGCGATGTAGGTGCAGAACTTATGAGACTCGACGGTTGAGGAGACGACACTTCAGGTGAGCTGAAGGAAGGTGATGATGTGGTTTGTGAGTCCAATATTGGTTTCTTGGCTTGAGAGAATGGTACTGATACCGAAACCATGTGAAGAGTATCAAGTCTCGCAGCCAGGAGGGCCGTAGAATCGGGATTTCGCACAATGACATCGGGTATGGTTCTGATACCATACTCATTTCCGGTGTGTGTCATGTAAACCTTTTTCGTCGATGATTTGAGCTTGAGTCTACTCCAATCTAGCTCTGAATCTAGTAAGACCTTGAAGGTAATTCCATTCAAGCCCTCAAGCCAAGACGCCAAAGCTCCAATGTGGTCATCCTGTATCAGGATTGCCTCTCCCGGTCGAAGATCAGCACGCTCACCAACAGTCCAGGCGTACAGAAAACGCCCTGGATCCAGTTGCCAAGCCATGCCGGCTGAATAGTTGTGACCATGGTCAGCGTACATAACCGAGCCACCGTAGGTCGCGAATGGAATCCCCCAAGTGCCAATCTTGATGTTTTCATTCGGGGGCAATGGTTGGGGATACCCATTCTTCTCACATTGCTTAATCGTATCGGCGACTGCAGCAGACTCTGCCTTGATCAACTTCTTATCACACTGCTCATAGAAAGGCTCAGTCCTGCCGATCTGAGATGGGGATTTTTTTAATAATTGGAAAGGATGTGGGACACTCTTCAAATAAGCGATCGCCTGATCAATGTCTAAGTTCCAATAAGTTGGCTTCTCAGGGTTCGCCCAGGCCGTCTCGTTCATTACTCCACAGCCATATCCGTAGTAAATCGGCATAGGGTGACAAGAAGCGCAAAAGATGAAAGCGCAGGCAATTAGATATTGCAAGACGGGATCAAGACGCTCTAACTCGTAGGTAAGGTCATCTTCAGAAATATCCATCGCCACCTTGACGGCTGCGAGGGCTTGTGGTAAAGCGTCGTAGTTGACCACGTCTAGCGCCATCAGGCGTTGGCCCAAGGAGGACAAAACCAAGAAGATCTCGTCCAGGGGTGCTCCCCTCCCACTGGACGAGGATCCTTGGCCTTCCTCGCGTTTGTTCCTTTGTCTCATCTCCCACCAAGTCGCGATGCTAGCACCGGCCTTGATGGCTGAGATACCAATCTCAATAGAAGCTGTGATAGGGTCTGACATGATGTGAAATTGAAGGATGAAATGAATTGTTGCAAGAGACCTTGATTTTTGCCAGATGCAAGCGGGGTTCTTGGGTCATTATGTACTTTAAGCATGTATCTCGACAGTATCAGCTGGATTTTTCAGCTCTGGGTCTGGAACGCCACTGCAACCCTCTTAATCCAACGCAACATTCAATAGCGCTATCACTAGCTATTTTCAATAGCGCCACCTGGGGAAAATATCTGATGTGCAAAATAAGTTATGAGCCTAACAAGGTTGACTCGCCTGGTCTGGACAATTAATCCTGGCAGAGTTTGTAACCAGCATCTATGTAGGGTGGCCTCCTGCTCGTTAGCAGTTCTGGACTGAGATAAGAGCCAAACAACGATTGGGACAACAAGTGCCGTGACGTGATCTTAAGTTTCATACACCCTTCTCAAACCATTAGGCGACTGTTATAAAGATTTATAGCCCCCAGTCACGATGTACTTATCGATAGAGCCCTCCCCGGGCCGTTCAATTGTTGCTCTTTCTAGCAGTCTAGGCGTCCGGGCGGTTAAATTCGGTAGACGAATGTTGGGCGAGAGATGCGCCATGGCCTTGTTTGAACTGAGCCCTGTATGCCTATGACAACTGAAAGGTGCCTCATTTTTCGTCTGTGTGGGAAGTTATTGTACGACTACTAATGGCTTGAAATCTTAGACTCGGCCAGTAGTTAGTAAATTCTAACACGAAGGGGTTATAAACTGGGCTGAGTGAGGTGCAAGGATTTCGTGGTGGCACCGTGGGCTCAGACCCACAGTTCAAGGTCTCGTGAGCCACGATATCGCACTAACTGGTGCGAGACTCCTACTGCCACACAATTGTTGAATGGATAACGCCAAAGGTCATGCAAATAACTGGTGGACAACGCCATCGCTGCTGGTTGCGACTTCGCAGGACAATGCTCAGCGCGCTTATAGTACGTCTAATCCAAACCAAAGAATAGACTCTTTTATATAGATTATGCGACAGGGTTAAACTATCAAAACAGTGTACTGGCTTTCCACAATTTCGAAGTGCCGAAGTACTATATATATGCAGGTATACTCTATTCACACCTCAAAAGCGTCATATCATGTCGTTGATTTCACTCTTCTAAAGTACAATCTTCTTATTTCCTATACTCCATAATTATCTCTTCCACCACATTCAACTTCGTCATCTTCTTCATCATGCCTTCAAACATGTTGCACGGTATCATGCTAGCAACATGAGCGATAGACGCACTTTTACCCTTCCAAATAACGGCAGGCGGGTCACCGCTCAACAATAACGACATCACCTCAGAAGCCCATTGGTCTGGAGGTATGCCTTTGTCTGTTAGACCCTCCTGGCTCATAGCCTTTTCGACTACCTCACGAGCTGGTTCGTAGATTGACCCTTGAGGCAGCTTGTCGGATTTTCTGTTAACGTTGTTGTTTGATATGATGTTGGTGTCCACCCCAGCTGTCTTGAGCTCGATAACCCGGACCCCAAACGCGGCGAGCTCCATTCGCATTGTTTTGGAAAGCATGGCAAAAGCTGCTTTTGATGCATTGTAGACTCCTTGAAATGGCAATGCTGTCACAGATCCGACAGAAGTGTGGTTGACGATCATGCTTGTGCTGTTGGGAGATGAAGAAGCTTGAAGGAGTAGTGGTAGAAACGCTTGCGTGACGGCAATCTGAGACCAGACGTTTAGGTCGAAGAGGTTTTTGGCTTCAAGTAGCGAAACATCCACAATGGGCATGGTATAACTGCCAGCAGCGTTGTTGACGAGAACGTCCAGGCCCTTGCCCACTGGTAAGTGGGAAGTTACGGATGCAACAGCATCGGTGATGGAAGATGCAGAAGTAATATCAAGAGCCACCGTATGTATCCCCAAGCCTTCTAATGGTGAGAGTTTAGCTAGATCACGACCGCTTGCGTAAACTTGGTGACCCTCATTGTGGAATGCGGTAGCTAAAGCTGCACCCGCTCCACCTGGGGAGCATCCAGTTATGAGGATTGTCAGTTTTGTTGAAGCAGACATGGAATTCATATCGCAAAAAGAGTTAATCAACAACATTCTCAGAACCCCATCAAAGCCTGGTATGAGCTCATCTTATACTCAAGTTCACAGCATTTACTTCGGGGTTCTTTCTTTGTTTTCGTGTAGGCATTTGATGCTCTTGCATGCGGCTTTCGGACTTTGCGGAGTTCGTAGGCTAGCGAATGAGAGCTTATCCACGTGACGAAGGCTGACATCAGCCAACAAATATCGCTTGATTTCGAAATCAGCACCGCAATCAACACCGCAATCGCCGCATCAGCCACCGTCTGTTATCCCAAGTATCCTGTCAACTCCGATACCATCAGTCTCAGCAATCGACCATAGCGCCGCAGTGTATTTATGGCGGCAAATTGTCGAGATAGGCGGACTTGAACTCCGAAATCAATATGGACACTTTGCAGGTCCCAATCGAGCCACCCCCACTCTCAACACGCCGGAAGAATTGCAATGCATGTGTCCAATCAAAAAGACGATGTGACAGGAGGACACCAATCTGCTCTTTATGTGCAAGAAGAAATGTACACTGCACGTATGGGAAGCTAAGGAAAAGAACAGCAGCACCTGCATCAACATCGGAGGTCCCATCAGTCTTGACCCAGGATATCTCTTCTCTGGATTCTTATACACCATGGCTCGACCCAGACTTGATGATCGATATGAGTTGTCTTGAAGACACATTTCTCGAGTCTCACTCTGGATCTTCTTTTGGCGCAGCTTCATCTGGCACATCATCTCATGCATTGATCTTAAAGGAGCACCATGCTGAGGCGTTGGACAGTAATGAAAGTGGTGGCACTTTGTGTCCTAAGTCTACCCATGCGGAAGCTCGAAAGAATGAAGGATATCAGCCTTGTGTGCGTTCTTGTAGCCCGGCCAACGATGAAATCTTGGAAAGTTGGAAGCGCATGAGCATATTTTGCGTCAGTACCATATCTTTACATCTGTGCGCACGAGACACCTTACCTAGAACATTACTGACAAAAGAAGAGCGATGTTCATTCTTGGCACCTCCACGACCCTGAGTCGAGACTACATTTCGTAATGGACCGAGTAAAGAGCTTCCCAATGGAGGTGGCTGATCATAATACTACCCCATTCTTACATCGATTTCTTTACCAGGACTCTATGCCTAGATGCATATTATCATGCTTTTCCACTAGCGTTCTGTACACAAAGCGTAAATCAACGAACGCGGCCATGGCTATGCGTACACTACAAAGTGACGTGCGTTTCTGGGTCGATAGTGAGTCTCATCAAATTGAGGCGATAACCCCGTTACAGCGACTCGCACGAACACAGGTGCTATTCATCTATCAAATCATCCGCCTCTTTGACGGAGATATCTCTTTGCGTGCTCAGGGCGAAAAGGATATGCCTTTGCTGATAACGTGGCTCGATGAGCTATGCTACTTGCGTAACAATTTAAGAGATTCTACTCAAGTGGAAGAAAGTCTAGGGCATCAATCCCAGCCCTTGTGGAAGGTTCGCATCCATATATAGAATTCACTGCGATGATATTAACCTGCTGTACACAGGACTGGGTATTCGATGAATCGGTACGCAGGACCATAGTTATGGCTTACTCCGTCATAGGCCTTTACGAGATGATGAAAGAACCAGGAAAGAAGCTGGGTAATCTCTTTCCGTCGCTCACTACCTCCGGATCGCTAATATCAGGGATCCAGTGAATCCAGGGCCTTGGAATTTCATTCATCGGTGGACTCTCGGCGGCTCTCTATGGAAAGCCAAGTCTGCGTCAGACTTTGGGCGCATGTGGACACGAGGCCAGCATGTCGTGATTGCCAACTACTCATTTGAGAAGTTCCTGGCCGAAGGCAAAGGGGAAGAGGTCGACGAGTTTGCTAAGATACTTCTTAGTGTGTGAGTGCGACAAGCCCATCGCTCAAGCGTGATACTGATAGCCTGCATGATAGGTACATGGGAGTAGACGAGACGAGGGTGTTTATATCAAAAGGGACAAATGATGAGCCTTGATGCATCCGTATAATGTCAAACACAAGAGGAATAATCTTCTTCATCGAGGCTCGATTATAAAGAGTTAAAGGTCTGAGCGGGCTAGCAGGCAGGGTTAGATAGTTAATATAACCACCATAATGTAGTCCTGGATCCAATGAGATGGAGATGATGCAGCATGTGTTATACTTGGTCGATCAATGGCAGCTGAGAGATGGTCGTGTTAGCGACAGTTCAGACAGCGAAGATGATGAATCCCGTGGCTAAGACTGGCACCACAACTGCGCATTTCTTTCCGTACAGATATCGATCAAGATTTTGACACAAGTACAAACGAGGACGAGAAAGTGGGCAGAGATCCAATGCCAGGCTCTGGAGGATCTGACTTCGGTCTTCCAAACGGTTACTAAGGCCACATTCCAACTATCAATGATAATCTGAGCGCATTAAGATCTTGCGCGAAACACATCGTCTTCGGCTATCATTCGCTTCAGTGTTGTGAAGGGCATACGACGACGACCCTTTGCTTTTCATTCGGTGCAAAACTCTACATCCGATTTAACAGGATTCATTTGGATTGGCCGTCTCTCATTCCTCGAATATGCATGCCGGTCTATAGCTATGCTACTATCGTGTACGAATGGCCTTTAATGAAGTCACGCCTGATTTTACGAAACTCTTTGAGATAGCCTCGAATTTGTTGAAGCACCGACTCTTTCTCGGAGCCGTTAAAGTCGGCTCATGCCTTACCAAGTCTTTTCCCTCGGACGTAATCATCACGATGCACACTTTGCCCGATGATTCGTCCTTGTATGCCTTGTGCACTTCCGGAATAGGGATGCTAGTGCGCTTGAGTATAAATTTTATTGCTTCGGCTTCCGCTATGCGTGTCCAGCAACCGACCATAACAACGGCTGAAGCATCGCTGAGAAGACGTGCTGAGGTAAACTCGATGAACTACTTTGCACCAGCTATCTCGTCGCTATTCAGTTTCTGGTCCCGAAAATAACTCATTTGTATGGCTTTCTGGCTGGAGGGACTTTTGAGGTGACGTGACTTGTAAACTGTGAAGATGTGATACTATAGTCGATGGATAACAAGTCGTGAGGGTTATTGTCAGAAACTGGGAGCCGCCTGGAGGATATATCAGGTCACGTCACATATGCTGTGTGTCTCCGGTTTTCCTCCATTAGTAGGCATCAATCTTGTTGCCTTGGCGCTAAGGCTATCGCTGGGAATAATGTCCAGGCCCACAAATGACGGACTGATTCTCAACTATTCCGCCTATTCTCCAATCTTCACAAACAGAATGGATAGATCTTCCCATTCCCATAATACCGGCAGTCCCTACATTGTCGAACCCTCTAGTCCTCATACCTACAGCCTTATACTTCTCCATGGACTTGGGTCGAACGGGGAAAAGTTCGGACGCGAACTTGTCGAAACCGGCATCTGTTCTGATGGGAAGTCACTTATCGATCTCCTCCCGGGGGCAAGGCTCATATTTCCAACGTCCAAGAGACGTCGCTCAAGTGCTTTCCGCCGCGCTATGTTAACCCAATGGTTCGATGTCGCGTCCTTAGAGGATCCCTCCTATCGCAATCAGACTCAATACCAAGGCTTGGAAGAGTCATCGCGCGAGATCTTCCACCTGATCGGCAAAGAACGAGTCAAGATCCCGGACAAAAATATCCTTCTCGGCGGTCTCAGCCAAGGGTGCGCAATGAGCCTTTTGTGCCTACTTGCGTTGAGCTTCCCTATCGGGGGTTTTGTTGGCATAAGCGGCTGGTTGCCATTCGCATCAGAGGTACAAAAGCTGGCCGCAGATGATGATGATCGCCTGCAGTTCTCTGGTGACGATAACCCTTTCGCTACTTCTGCCGAGGCCGAAAATGACTCAGGCGACGTGAACATCAAGATCTATCATTATGCAAGAGAACTGCTTTCTTTGGAGAATTTTGAGCTTCCCTTTGCTTCAGATGCACTAACGACACCTATTTTTCTCGGGCATGGGGAGGAAGATGAAAAGGTCAAGCCTTCTTTGGGTGAGGAAGCATGTCGTGCATTAAAATCTGTTGGGTTCGAAGTGGAGTGGGCGAGCTATCAAGGGCAGGGGCATTGGTATAAAGTTCCTGACGAGATCGATGATATTGCGAGATTTATCACAAAAAAGGTCGGATGGTCACTATAGCTACCCAAGTGTCAGAATCAAGATGATCAATAGCTCTTTTGTTCCTTCTCACCTCTGCTTTTAGCTATTCTTAATTCGCATATTAGCTCAAATAAGGAGGTTTTAAAACTCCCAAGCTCTGTTGCCAACAACCGAGCATTATCTTAATATTGGTGTAAACCTTCTGGGCATGAGTAATATAACTAACATGTCTGGTGATTCAACCCTAACACTTTCTACACTTAGCTGTGGCTGGAACCTGAACGTTTTTCTCTATTATATGTCTCTCGTTAGCACGAAGACTTACTAGGATCATAAAGTAAGAACCAAGTTCTCAGCGGTAGAACTGCTAGCCATGGCTTTGTTGAGTACTCGGAATACTTGGCTAATATGCATATATATAGATATCTTATTCAATGTCTCGAAGAGATAGATCAAGGCCACACATTTAAAAAAACACAATTATTTATTTATATAATAAAGTATCATACCTAATAACTTTGACACAGTTTTCTCTCTCTTAACCTTAAAGCAAAATAACGCCGTATTTCCAGGCAGTCACCAACCTTATTATGCAAGCAATAAGCTTTTCTCTTAGCTATAAGAAGCCTTCTCTTTCTTCATGGCCAGCCATCCGAATTCCTTGTCATTCCAACCCCCCCTTCTACACACTCAAGCAAGACCCCCACAATCACACACAATGAACCTCTCGAGCCCCAGCGACTTTTATTCCCAGACGTCAATTCAGTTTCCAGCGGACCGGCTTCGGCGCCAAAGCAAGGCGAAACCGCTAGTCACAGACTCACAGTATCACTCACTAGCGCAGACTGATAAGCATGTAAGCCATAGGACTGGTAAGGATACTTCCACTCAAAACATCGCCCGCTCGAGTACCCCAAGTCCCCCATAGAGTAAATCTTGATTGAAGGTCGATCATCATTGGCCGCACAAGGGTGGTCCTTGACAATAGCGGTTACGGGGTGTCTAAGTTGATAAGTCTGGAAGGATTTCGTCATCATCCGCTTTGGACAGACAGAGTTCGGTCAAGATGGTACGGCAGATCGGTGTAGATCATGTGAGTCCCGGCGCCAAATCCTCGGAGATTCGCTCGGACAGTACGGCACATTATCCATTTTTGTCAAAGCGGTTGTATCGAATCGAAGTTGTCACGCGTGAATTTCGCATTCTTTAGTTATCTCACTGCCAAGAGCGGAGCAGAATCAAACGTTGTGACTGGGTTATGGTGCCCCTGGGACTGTAAGACCTAGAGCGCCCCTCACCGCTGTCCCATTGAGTTTCTCTTCTTACTTCGTCTCGCATTCCCTTCATTCACGACTCTTTTCCCTGTCCTTCTCGTGGCCGATTTCTCCCCATTAACCTTTCTCTTCCCTTTCGCGGCTGATGCTTCCAACATGACTTCGAATTGTCGGCAAAATAGCACCTGTCATCACAAACCCTGCCGCGAGCTAGACACGAACAGGGATTCTTCCGGGATGTCGCGCTGCAAATCCCGCCACAATCGCGGCCGTCTTTGAGCCACTGCAAACTATCAGCAGCGATTCCCTATCTACCAACAATAACTTACCTCTAGAATCTCGAAAGCCTCATTCAAACCTTCTTTAGGTGGCCAAGAATATGCATCAGGATCGCTCTTCCACAAGTCGAGGAGTATAGTCATCTTGGGAATGAACTGCCTTGCAATTGCCTCGTTCGTTAGAGCCGGGTTCTCTATCTCAGCCTTGGTGTATCGCAAGATGTATAGAACATGTGAACTGTGCCAGTGCATAGTCCCGGTTATTACACAATTCTCCAGCGTGATCGGCGCATGTAGCGTGTTCGGCGGCTGGATGAGCATGTTCCCCTCGTCAATAAAGACAGCGATACCGCCATACGGAATGTCTCCTCCAAGCTCTTCTAGGGGAACATTAGGCCACATAAGCCAAAGCTTCTTGCCCTCTTCGTTGAGAGCCGTGGTATACACCCCATGCCGATCGATATGCGCAAGATGTGCAGCGCCCTTGGAAGCGAGGAGTTGAGAGCCTGTACAATCGTCGAAGTCGTTGAAGGCGGGTTCCTGAAGCTTCCCGTGATCGGTGCGCGCGAGCTCGATCATCTTGTATTCCATGCGATCGCGGAAACATTCGAGTACTGGGTTGTCTTTGATGAGGCCAAGGTTGAGGAAGCCGAAAGGCTCGCCTTTTGCGTCTCTTCGCTCGTCATAGAGATCGATAGCCTTTTTAGACTTCATTCTTGTCGGTGCGTATGCTTGAAAATTCTTATTGACTGGTGTTCTGAAGTCAAGAACATCAAGGTGTTTTCGAGCTCGAAGGATGACGAGGAAAGCGGCATTGTCATACGGCGACCGCCGCGTGCTCCGACAACAATCATCAGAATGAGCGGCGGCGCTCTATCGAAGATCCGTCCTGCTTGTTTCATATCGCATACGATGACTCTGTCTCTCGGCCGCTCGTCGGGGTCCATCTGTAGATAATCTTCGGCGGAGATGATCTTTCCGAGGGAGCATTTATCAAGATACTTACTCATCTCGACCGAGTCAACTTCCGCACGAGTGTTCTTCCGTGATTCGTGATTCTGGGCAACGTGTAGAATCTTGGCATCTTTGACTGCTTTGGCCGCTTTGGACTTATACCCGATAATGAGGGCCGTAGGCTCGAAGGATTGCGCTTGCGGTTTGAAGGCATCGACGAAATCGGGCACCGACGAGGTTTAGGGTTCGTTGTCGCCAAAGGTTGAGATTGGCGGTGATGGCAATCGAGTCGACGACGACGGTATCGGAGGCGAGGGTAGGAAGGCTGCGACTGCGGCTGGGGCTCTTGACTGAAGGTGAGCAGAGCTTTCCGATCCTATTGCCGGGCAGTTGCGATCGTGATGGTCCTTGTCCCTAAGCATGGAGACTTTTCCACAGCCACGTGGGCAAAACTGGCAGACCAGCATATGCTTCATGCGCTTCGCTTGTTGTTTGAACAGTTGTGGGCAGCGAGCGCACTTAAAGGCTTGTCCGGTCCCACACAGCTCCAAGTGCGCGGCCATGTATTTTTGGTTACTGTCACAATATTCGAGACATCGTGGACATTTCTGACACTTGGCTTGGTGAACTTGCCATCTCGCATAGAGCTCATCACAGGTCGGGCATGGTATGTTCATGTCCCAAACCATGGCGATGTCGCTCCAAGTCGTGGAGTTGATGCTATGGCAAGATTTCTAAAGGACAATAAGTGAGATGCCGGGTTTTCTTTTTGCTCTTCTTTTCCCTACTCATTGAGGACGTGCCAGGGCAACAAACAATCTGCAAACGAGGCTCTGAGTGATGTGAGATTCATGGCGGCAAACTGCAGATACCCTTAAATGTGCACCCCACAGCGAAATTTCTACTCAACATTTTCCCAGTATCAGTTATGAAAATTTGCAAATCATCAATGCTCTATCAGTATACAGTAATGTCTTTGGCTTTGAATTTGAGATCCCGAGAAGATTCGCACTTGAACCCCGAGATAAACCCAAGATGGACTTGGCTAACTCTCTTACCGCCAGCGTCGGTTGTGCACTTTTATCACACCGGAATCCACTGTCGCTTTTTTGGTCAACCAGTAAGTCGCTTGTGGATCACCAAATCAGCCCGCTAGGTCGCTCGTGGTTCAGTGAACAAAAGCGCTGGGTTTCACGAGGCTCACTGAAACAGCCCACTGAGTCGCTCGTGGTTCAAGCAACCTGGTCGTAGACAAGCGTAGTAAAACAATCCGCTCATTTGCCAGATAGTTTGTCAGTAAGAAGGCGGAGCCGCTGAGCGGCTTGTGGCTCAGTAAATTAGTCCCCTGTGTCGCTCGTGGCTTAGTTGATCAGCCTGCTATGTCGCTCGTGGTTCACTAAGTTGTCAACCCAAGCAACCGCCTTGAATTCTCCAACATCGCTTTCATTCAATCCACAGCGACATTTTTTTTTATCGTGCCCGAGTCTTGTTTGGTATGTCACTCCGCATCTGTGGTCATATCCTTTCTATCTCGGCGTACTGAAATATGGTAATAGAAAGAATCATGGAGAATTATATGCCCACTCTGTCTTACTTTGAGGCATACAGTAAGAATGAAAATAAAGGCGAGCCTTCTCGCCCAAGACTGTTACCTTGACAGAAATGAGGCACCACAACGCAAGTCTGGTGAGGTCTCCAACAGCCTCCACCGACGGTATCGCCTGTGATTGGGTCGACACCAGTGGCGGCTAACCATCCAGATTTTCTAACTTTGATGAATCTTCAACGGTCAAACTCAATTTTAACTTAATTTTGACCTCGTTCTCATATGTCTCAATCTATATCCAACATAGCAACTTCCCATTGTTTCTAAATGTTGAGCACCTCGTGGTGGTGGGCATTTAGTTCAACACAGCACATCCAAGCGCCAGCCTGATCTGATGTGAAAGTATCAACAAGAAAAAGCAAGTTCACATCTGCATCACATTTTATTACTTCAATTATCCACCAATAGGCCTTGACCAGAACTCTCTCCGACAAAGGAGCTGAATGGAGAGAGATTTGTATCTTACTCTCTGCTTTCGCCGAACATGTGTGTTTCTGAGGTTTGCGCGAGCGAGTCACTTGATAAGGCTCTCTTTTGTCGCGTGACAATGTTTTTCAGGTACCCGTGAATTCTCAATCTCCGATCCCGGCTCGGACCGTTCCGTGAGGTGTCTCCAATCTCGCTAAGACCCCATTCGAACATGAAACCTCCAATGATTATCTTGCGGTACTTAAGCTAGGCCCCAAATTGGTAACTTTGTAAGATCTCGAAGTTTATCCGGCTATTACGCGAGCAGCAAGGTACGTCATGTCCTTCAAGAACTTGTCTCTTTTCCTGAACCTTTCCTGGATTTGGCGGCTGCCAAATTCGCGGACTTTTCCCCTCTGGATAGTTTCCTAAAGTATTTTATTATGAGATTTCCATCCTATTGGCTAGATTACCAGAAGTTGTCAGCACAAAGCGCCCGCTACCACTAATACACGAAAGTGTTGTGGCTACCCTATAGCACGCCTCGATACGCTGTGAAGGAATCTTGCCCCTGTTTTTGAGAAGGTTAACCCTTAATTTCAGGCTATCGATACTTGTGATGAACACGGTCACTGTTAGTCGTGAGGAGACAATTTATTGAAACAGATTTAACGAAGGCTATAACCGATTTGGATGTTTTCAGCTGCTGGTTATGTTTGAATAATGTCGACTTTCATGGCAAAATCCTTCGTCCACGGGCCACGTATTATCTATTTTTCTTTATAAAATAGCCCCTGCGAATGAAGAATTCCGCGTGCAATTTATATTCGGAGAAAAGTCAATCTTTCTGAGTTTATCTATTTACACACTGAAGTCTAACTGTCATCAATTTCATCTTTTCTTCATGGTTCCGCAAATTCCGTAAAACATGTCTTCGTGTTGGGACATAACGCTGACTTGCCGCAATTCAGCCTAGTGAATAACTCTTTGGCCCACATGCAAGTCCCGACATCGGCCGGATATCATTGGGTCCCCCGGACAGGAAGGATCTTAGCAATTTCACATCTGCTTATCACATGAAGTCATTGCGCCGTGCCTTCAGTTTGGCCGATGTTCGCATGAATACCCCATTTGTTTTTAAGCTGACAAAGCACTGCTATATATTTTCATAACGAAAAAAAGACAAACAATTTTTTCCAGCCCTTCAAATGCTTTCCATACTCAAATCGGAGTCTCGCTAGATGGAAAGTACGACCATAGAGATGCAACTAGGGCACGCGCACTTGTAGTTATGAGATTCCAACCCCTCTATATCCATTATCGTAAAAGAAAGAGCTCGTGAAACGGTGAGGATGACGTGAAAGTTGGAGTAGGTAACTAGTATCTGAGCAACCTGAGACACTCTAGCTACAGCGCCCTACAAGTTTCAGCATGATGTCATTAAACACAATCCAGGTCCAGATTATACCTGTCAGCGCCGGACAACTTCCTTGTGATACCTAATGATAATAGATATATTGACCTTGCTTGCATTTGACAGTATATCTTTTAGTTCAATGTACGTTCACGGAAAGGCGACAGAGAGCACATGGTCCCCTATCGGAGCGTAGACTTCAACGCAGGAGCTGCCGTAGTTGCTATGATCTCTGTCAGTGACTCAATATCCGTCAATGAAGTAAAGAACAACGCAATACCTACCTGGAGTTTGGCTATGAGTTGAACGTCATCAGCGGGCTTAGAGCTAAGGAGGCTTATCAGGTCCCGTTTTCCATCTTGTATATCTAGGATATACTGGCCGCCTTATGTTAGTCTAGAACCGCACTAGAGGACTACATGGCTTACCTGCTCGATGGAATCACTTATTACAAACCGGATGGTCGTCACCTCTTGGGCCTGGCCAAGTCGATGGATCCTAGCAAGCGCTTGTTCTTCTATGGATGGATTCCACTGCGGCTCTAATAGGTATGCCCTTGAGGCCGCAGTAAGAGTTAAACAACGAAAATGTTAACCTAGGCTGCCCATGGCGAGGTGATATATGCTTACCCAACCGCTCCGCAGCCTAAGGATAAGAGAAGCACCTGTGTTGCCTCTTCCCGTAAGAAGGTATTGATAATCTGGCTTCGCTTCTTTGCGTTCGACTTGCCATCAATTTGAACACAACCAATTCCACTGCTTCTGAGGGCTGAATTCGCAACATCCAGAATTGAGGTGCGATATGAGAAGACAACGCTAAACTTGTAAGTAGATTGCAATAGCTCCATCGCAGGTATAAACCTACCTTTTTGTTCCAATAGCGCAACTCTGGAGGTCCTGAATTAAAGCCTGGATTTTCGTTGGCCACTGAACAGAGGCCAGTGACGAATTAAATGGTATGTTTCTCCTTCTCAGCGGAACATTACACCCAAGTGTGAGGGATGACTCGAGGTCAATTAAGAGTCTCAACGCATGAGAGGCAGCAATCATAGTGGATGTTGGATTCATGTTGCTGACCATGTCCGATAATATGGTTCCGGCGGCATTGGAGAACCATGACAGCCCAGAAGCTCGACGGGGTCGCAGTCCAAGCTTTCTGTCGCTTTAGCGACTTTAGCCGTCGTCCACCCTTTCTATGGGAGGATTCAACCTTATTGTACTTATGTTCGCCGATCTTAGATGCCGTTTGTTGGCCGTTCTGCCAAATGGGCCATTGGAGCGTTCCTATCGGCAACTGGTCTCTCTCGAGCATTTTCAGCTAATTTCAGTTGTTCATACAAGAGATAAGCTTTTACGAGACGTTATATCGTTCAATCAAATAAGGAGCGTACTTAGTGACTGCTACACTCACGAGTGACTTGGATTGGCATCTAAAGTACCGAAAAGTAGCTTTCGGTGCAGGCCATCTTCTCTCGGTTTAGCTCAACCCACGGATGCAGAGGGAGCTTTCCATTGTAAGTCTGGGTGCTGTTCGAATCTGCTACGTACCCGAGTAATGCGGTGACGACGTGGCCATGACTAGAGACCTCAGCATCAGCCAGCGCCATATTACAACTGATAAATAACGCTCAATGTTATTACGAAACCGAAGGGATTGAATTTTCAGGATCCTCCGCACGAGTAAGATTAAATACATCTTCCTCGAAAGGTCTTTTGCATTGAAAAAGTCTCCTTTTATAATAACAATTTATATATAGCCTTTATTTCTTAACTTAACTCATAACTTCAATCCTAGTTCTACCTTTGATGCCTTGACATACATTTATTCCTGTCGATGAGTATCACTAGTCTCCGTAGTAATGTCAATAGTGCGAGATTGAAAGATGTGCTTGCCACTGGCGTCGTCACTCAGGCGATCCCACTCGCTGCCTTTCACGTATGTAGAGTAGCCTGTATTGCTGTGCCTGCCACCCTTGGACAGACGTTCCAGGCGCACAGAACCTGCAGAGGTCTCGTCGCGCGACCGAGAGTGGCCAGAATGGTCAGCGCTGGTGGCATTGCGGCGACCCAGGATGGTACGGAGTTTGTACAGTGGCGGAAGCGAGCCAGCGAGAAGACCTAGGCCACTCTCGATGACGCACCAAAGGATAATATGAGATGTGTACCCTGCGAACAAACAGTTAGTATGATTGACTAGGAGCCAGGTCGTCCATCGTAAAGGATGGATCCGCTTTATAGAGGGTTGGAGACTTACAGAGTCGATCCTTCGGCGCATTATAATACTTGAGCCAAGGGTATCGGACGATAGCTGCTATGCTAGCAAAGACTCCCATGCCCAGGACTCCCATAAGAAGGCCCTTGACGCGCCACGACATTTGAAGATGGCGAAGCACAAAGAACGGAATGATTGCACAAGTCCAGTCCGTGATGATAGTGACGATGGACACGACATAACTAATCTTGGTGATAACAGTGTAGTCGCCACACTTGCCCAGCTGCGGGTTCCAGAGCGCTGCGACAGGTTTGCACAGGGATACCAACGATATCCAGCCGGCAAAGCACAGGACCACTGATGCTAGCAGGACGAAGTATAACGGGAAGCGATATCGCTTAGCATCAGTGATACGCATCAACGCCACGGCGATTGAGGCTTTGATCAGTGGTACACAGAGTGCGTGGCAGATCTGGAAATAAGCAACGTACTCGCCAGCGCGCACTGTCAGCGGGACATTGCCATTGATAACGTCGTCTCGACTGCCGAGGCCATAGTGGGCACCGTAGATGGCCCAAACGCATGAGATCTCGAAGGGTATCTGAATTCGGAGGAACAGGTCGTTAGCTTGAGACACTGGAGAGACTATTTGTGTAAGAGTTAGGACTTGCCAGACCGAGACCAGCAAAGACATCGTCCCAGCCCTACGCAGAGGTCTCTAGTTGGGACGCTCTCAACCACCATCGAAAGGCGACGCGGGTGATGACGACAATGAATCCCAGCACTGCGAATAAAATGGAGACAGCTACCAGGATAGCTGCTTGGCCTTCTGGCTTGATTGGCGGAGTTGCGTAGGCAAGGGCCCCGAGGTCGACGTCTGGGCCCAAGGAAGTCATTTGTGTAGATGAAGTAATGGAAGGAAGCCTCTCGGTCGGTTGAGACCATTGAAGACGGGCCGTGAAGCTATGATTATATAGTACAGTAGCGGACAGACGGGACTGGGTGCCTGGCTACTGTGACTGCTGATCCCAAGAACAAAGCCACATCGTTGGTTACCCAGTACAATATGTATTACACACGAACCCCTGTATTGTTGGCAGTGAAGCCTCTAGTAGGGGTGGTCAAGGGGCTCTAGGGCCAATTGAAAGGTCACTTTTCCACCCATTGTACCTTATTATGCAACAAAGAAAAAGAAAAAAGACAAGGACAATAATGTCATTAGATGTCTGACACTGGTTTCCTTTTCGGCATATCAAGTCATGTTTCTATAGACAAACGAGGATGAATTATGACGAAGTAGGCTTCCCGTCTTTCTGAAACAATAGATCAAGATATTTCCAATAATTGGTTAAAAGCTCAGGGGTCTCCTTGGGGAAGACGGACCAACAGGCTGTACTAGGGACGGAAGAGCCTTCCGGCCGCGTCGGGCGTTGCGCCTCTTGTAGGTTACAGGGGTTGGAAACTCTAAAGAGTGGTGCTAAACATACATTCCTTTGCTACCTTGGATTCTAGATAACTTTGAGAAAAGAATACTTATAATTTATATATTTGAATATAGAGATCTTTAAGTAAGTGTTGGTACGAATCTAATTATTTAAACGTTTCGTATCTATTTAATATACGATCTAGCTAAGATGTATAAAAAGTCTGGGGTTTGTATTAGCGCTAGCATTTCCAGCCTCTGCAACTTGCATAATCGAGACCTGTTGACTCTCGATGCAGTATCATTCTTGTTGAATGCAGGGATTCCAATCATTTACTGACGCAATGGTACTTCACTAGCTTAGTCGACTGTGCCCTACAAGCTCAGAAGCAAATAAGAAGTACCTTACTCGATGAGTCACTGCGGGGGAACAGTATCAATCTCATCTAGGTTCTAGAATCTTGCGGTATTGGCCTGTTTATGTTCGATGTGCCTTTCGTTTGGTCAAGGAGCTTGCTGTTCCAAATGCCCATCTGGGGGGGATGCCATGGTCGTTGGTTCTCCCCACGTAATTTAAGTCCGGGGGAGAACCAGCCGCATTACCGCTACCCTAGGCTAGGTCATGCAGAAGTGCGGCGTCCTGGCAAATCAACCTTCAGACTGGAAAGGGATATGCATTAGACCTTCCACCTTTAGCCTGTTTCCCAGGATGACCTCCCCCGCTCGGGACGGGAAATCAATCTCGCCAATCGCAGCGATTATATAAGTGCCGCTGTAGATTTTCTTTTTGTTGGCTCTGCACCACCAAACCTGCACCGCCAATCTTACCTACGTCGCATCCCCATGGACATCACCACGAGCGCCGCGCTTGGCGTCACAGGGGCACTCTTGCTCTCTACCGTAGGAGTGACAACCCTGTCCGGCTGGAGGGCCGCCGCCGTCGTAGCTGTGCTCCTGTTCTCGGCCATCAAGACTTATCGCATCTTCCTATATCACAAGTACTTCTCTCCTTTACGCCACTTACCAGGCCCCACGGTAAGTAATGCCCCCGGTCTTGAGCCTGCGTTCGTGGCGAGGCTGACCTGAGACATTGATCGCAGAACAATCACTTTCTTTTTGGACAGTCAATCCATTTCATCAAGGCTGACTCACCCATTGAGCTTTATGTCAAATGGATGAAGCAGTGGCCTGATGCTCCTTTCATCAGGTATCTTACCTTCGGGAACGAGGAAGTAATCGTAAGCAAAGTTCTTTGATCTCGACTTGTTCTGCCGTTGATAAGCAACAACCTCACAGGTAGCAAACAGCATCGAAGCTCACAAGCAGATTCAGCAAACGCACTCCTACTCTTTCGTTAAGCCCACACGCTTCCGCAAGGTTATTAAGGAGTTCGCCGGCAATGGCATACTTCTCCTTGAGGGCTCCGAGCATCGCGCTCACCGTAAAATGCTGGGCAATCCATTCTCCGTCCCCAACATCCGAAAGCTACAGCCTATCTTCGAGGCCAAGTCAAGAGATCTCTGCAGGCTGCTCGACCATGCCGCTGCCTCCAGGGGCGTCGTCGACTGCACCGAGGTTTTCACAAAGGCCACCCTAGACATCATCGGCGCCACGGTCCTGGGCTTAGACTTGGAGAACCTGTCGTCTGGCACCTTCGAAACCAAGCAAGACAGCCATGTCGCGAAAATGGATAATGCAAGCAAGAGGTCTTACAGCTTCCACGAAGCGTACGAGGTCATATTTGAGCAAGGCCTGCTCGGTAAGATCCTCCTCTTCGCGAACGGCTTCTTTCCCGTCCGCTGGATACCTTTACAGGAGAACCGAAAATACAAGTTCTGCACTGCTTGGGTTAGAAGAGTTTTGCAACAGACAATTAGCGACCGCAAAGCTGAGGTTAAAAGGAAAATGGCATCTGAAAAGGTAGAGGACAACCGAACAGATTCTCGCGACCTTCTTACTTTTATCGTCGAGGAGAGTATGCCGGGCCATTCAGCTGAACGTTTGAAAGAGGACAATTTCCTCGGCCATGTTCGTTCCGCCTCTGGGATCTCACCCACGATGTCCACGCTGACTCTTTCCCTGTTAGTTGATGCAGTTCATGGTTGCCGGCCATGCGACCAGTGCTGATGCCATCACTTGGTGTGTCTACATCCTAGCAACGAGGCCTGATATCCAGGATAAAGTGCGCACAGAAATCAACCATATGCTTGCGCAAGCACCACATCCTACCTATAATGACATCAACTCATGTACCTACTTGGAAAATGTTATTAAAGAAGCCCTGCGAATCTATGCACCATGTGAGTAACATTCAGATACTATGCTAGACTTTAAAGCTGTGTCTCCGAAGCAGTGGATACTGACCTTTCGTTTACACAGCCACTTCCCACCACCGTGCCGCGGCCGAGGACGTGACCATCGAGGGTCTCCGCATTCCCAAGGGCACGACCGTCGACATCGTCCCATCCATGACAATGCTGAACCCGACTATCTGGGGCGTTGACGCTGACACGCCGGATCCGACGCACTGGGACAGACTGACGGGCGACCAACTCTCCCCCTACGCATTTCAGGCTTTCGCCAATGGTTCGCGTATGTGCATTGGCAAGAGCTATGCCATGTTGGAGATGAAGTGCATGCTCGTTGCGATAGTGCCGAGATTCCGTTTCCATGCTGTTGATAAGCCTTTCATTATTGAGAACCCTGGCTTTGCTATGAGGCCCACGGGCCTTGAGGTTCGCTTGGAGAAGCTAGTACAGGTTCAAACTTCACAAGAGAAGTTACCTTATTGCTAGAATCTATAATAATAAGACTGTTAAAACTTAACATATTAAAACCTTTAGCTGTAAATGATTCTACATGCATTATGCAAGTTATGAGTCACATCTGAAGTCCCAGCTTTGATTAGGTTTCGGAGACGCGATACACAAAGTCTTACCGATTACAATACACTCCAATGCTCCCAGCGTGTTAAAGAGATGTAAGGCCACAGCGGACATGCCCTCAGTTCTATTAACCTAGGAACTAAAGAAGCACTTGGCCGCATAAGATACCCTGACGGTTGAACGCCACGAAGTCGATCATCGACATTACTTGGTGGTGGGTTTACAACTAATCTATCATTAAACATCACATAATTGTAACAGTCTCCACCCTCTCAGGGCTGCTGCCTTTCAGAGGTGTCATTTAACTATGATATGAAATGCATCTCTTTTACTGTTTGTGCCTACTAACTTATTACTGAATGATAGATAGATTAGACTGTTATATAACACTGAGCGTGGCGACTTTTCGCAACGGTCTAGCAGCTAAATCCTGCAGGTGTGACAGGACCGGATCCTACCTGGCCATTTTTCCACACAATCTGAATCACACCAGGGATACCCGACTCGGCCCAGTCAAACGCCAAATTCCAGCCGATACACGCGCCGGGACCCAATTCCACCGCCCCTATCAACTGGAAAGTTTGCGATCCCGTCTCGTCAGTGAATGTTGCCGACCCTGTCACATCCACCACCGGGTGAGCTTCAGTTGCCGGCACCGAAAAGGTGTGAGACCCTCTGAAGACACCCTGAGAAAGCGCACCAGAGACACTGGTAGCTGCACCTTGGTTCCATCTCGGTGTAGCCCTCCACTGCACGTTGGACACTGTAACCGTATGCAAGGAGGTGGGAAACGTCGAGGGTCCCGCGGTAAACTTGAGGAGCATGTTTTGCGTGGGAAGCGGGGCTTCTAGCAGCGGAATTGATACCTCGGCTGGATTGACGCGGTTGCTCCCAGGCAGCGTGGCCTTGACCGATGTCCCGGGCTCATTCGTAGCATAGAAGCTATCGTGAACGGCACCACAGGGACCCGCGACGCCGTGCATTGTCACAATACCCCACTCAGATTTGTCCTTGTCGGTGCTGTCTTGATCGGCACAGTGAATTCTGACAGCCGCTCGTGTGCCCTTGGTTATGGGGCTTGGCGGGTCGGCCGAGAGGATTATTGTGAACTTTTCCACTACGGTCCCCGGTAGGTTTGTGGGGCTGGAGTCCGAGCTGCCGCAGAGTTCCTGGATCACATCGACGTGAGTCCCTAGTTTGAGGGGTTCTTGTAAAGCGATGATTTGCGCCTCAGCCACAATATTAATCTCTTGCGACCACGCCGAACCAGAAGGACTGAAACGGTTGCCATCAACTGTCACATATGCGCGAGCGCCCACTACCAGACCACGAGCCACGACTGACGTATCATCTGGTCGGGGTTTGACCTGCAGCTCTGGGGGAGGTAGCGTGTCTCGGGGAAACTTCCCGACATCAATGAGGTTGGATTTGAGATTGGCACGACATCCGCGCTGTAACGCGAACATCTGGACGCCGTTGGGAAGCGAGACAATCCGCAGCGGCAGGGTCAGAAACATATGCGAATCTGTTACTGGCATCCAGTCGAGCATAGTTCTGTCATCTGTGCGAAGTATGGCGATCTCGGCTCCGACAGTCAGTCCCGTGACTTCGAGTATGCTTGAACAGATCCAAGCCACCTGAGGGACAAGTTCGATAGCAGACGGGCTAGTGCCGGGGCTGATAGTCGATGGAACCACAGCCAGAGGATCACTGGTTTCGGAAGTGAGAGCGCAGCTACTGATGCCTTGTTGCGAGAAGATAAAGGAGACTTCACCGGCCGAATCCGTGAGAGACCAATCTCGAGGAAGGTTGAACGCCAAGGTGGAACTTGGGATTGGTGCGTACCGCGTTTGCGATGGGTCTCCAATACCGACTGGATGACCCGTGTTGGCTGCCACGACCCGGTTGACCTTGAGTTGGGCCCCGATGACCAGGTCAGATAGCACAATCTTCTCCTGATCATCGCAAATTGGAATCGCAAGTTTTGGCGGAGGATACTTGGTCGTCATCACGATAGGACCGGAGACGGCCTTATCCGATGATAGGCGGCATCGAGGGAATTGCTGTGAAGCAGTGATAACTCTGGGTGGTCCACTTCCAATGGGGGATCTAAACCATCCTTCGAAATTCCACTGCTCGCTGTGAATTGTTCCGGAGAAGCTCTGCGGTCCATCGGGACCTTCGACAAAGAAGTGAGCATCCGGGAGCATCTTGTCCAGGCAGACTTCATTGCGGCAGGTGCTGGGCTGATTGCAGTACTCAGGCTTTCTGAGGGGATTCCCAAGGTGTAGACTTTGGATTGGCCCGGTCTTGACTTTGGGACTTGTAAGTACGGCACCCTGGCTCTCTAGAATCTCCTGCCATACATTGATGAATTTGCCTTCGGGCAATGGGTCCGGCCCGTCCAGTGGAAAGCTGTCTGAGGTCCCGCGCCGAGCCTGTTTTCGGAGTAAGACAGGGCCACCGTCAATCTCAACATTGATCCATGCCCCAGGGAGAATGCCATCCAAGCTTATTCCACTGCTGCAGGTATGCGGGGGACTCTGGACGATCAGGCGAGGTAGTTCGGGCGAAGGCAGTGGAAGCACTTGGACGGCCTTGTCGGGAGATGGTCCACTGGATACAGTTTGGCCAGCGACAACAGAATGTTGTTCGACAATTATGTACTCGTCTTGTCGTGGCAGAACGTTGAGGAGGATCCACTGGTCGGTATTCGGATGATCTGGCGTGGTGTATGCAAAATCTGCCAATCTGCCAGAGATGGATCCGGTAATTGAGATATCCCAACCCAGGGATGCTCCAGTCAGATGTAACACTGGGGTGACAGGATAGACTGGCCCATTGACAATGGGAGGTAACGGAAGAATGGACATGATTTCGCAATTTCAGGAGACCTTAATTCAATGCAGATAGGTCTGTCTTACGCGAGTACTGGCAAAGAATACGTAGCATCCCTATATAGTAGAGGTTCTGAACCAGACATTAAATTTATCACCAACGTCCGAATTGTTAAAATGACATTTCCATGCCGTCAGAGCCGAAGAACATGGTGTGTGGTGCAGGCTTGATGTTAAGGAAAGCTACATAGCAATTAGTGATGATTGCTGTTGCGTAGGGTAGTCCTATATCCGGAGACGTAGTATAGGTATGCGTAAGTATGACGTTATAGCTTTTAATGTCTGTCCAAAACGCATGCATACATTTAAAATACTGGAGTTAATACTGTACCGGCAGTTTAATGATCTGATGTGGTTACTTTATTTCGATGTTCAAACCACTGAGTTAAATCTTGTGACCAAGCGTAAGTACGTTCCGTTCTTCCCGTGCAGCCATCACACTGTACTGGTTAAATTGCTAGCGACTTAAAAAGTCTTGACGTATATCCGCCGGCATCTGGTTGGTTGGCGTTTGTGTGGGCGCGCTTGTGAGCACTCAGGGTCTTTGGCATCGGGAGTTTTTAACCCTAAAGCCTCGTACGAAAGCAGTTACCTTACCGGGAGTAAGAAAACTTAGCCGGTGCTCACGTTGAACTTGGGTGAGGGGACCAGCCAGGTTTTCTAACACCCCTTACATCTCCAAAAACCAATAACCTCGAAGTTTAAAATTTCAGCCCCGTAAAATAACGGAACTGCACGCCACACTTTGACAGGAACTAAATGTCCTTCAATCAATGCTTGAAGATCGAATCTTGTTACTGGTCCGTGTCTAGCTAATGGGTGACTGATGGATGGTCGCATGGACGCCCATATATTTTTGGGTGCCTCCTCCAACGTTGCCATTCAGCCATCGGTTGGGATCATGGACCTGCGATTACGATGGAACTTGGTCATCAGGAATTACCGGTACTGACTACCATGTTATATGAAAACCCATAGCAAGACAGACCAATAATGTCTGCGGTCGAATCCATACCAGATTGAGGCTCTTTTGCTATCCCGACTTGCTCCAAAGGTTCCCCCAGTATCACGCAGATCCTGCCGACCCTCCCTGTGGCCTGTCACAGCCGACATATAAGAAACCTTGCCTACAATTTGGAAGCTCAGTCCTCCCTCAACCGATTTGCTCATCCGAGGCTTTTCGTAAGTTCAGCCAACGCCCTTTCTGGTTCACTATGATTCGAGGATAGAGATACTGCCATAACGCATGTAGCCATGAATGTTTGGTCGTAACAAGTATAGGTAAGTTGGCCGCCCACAAGACCACAGTCATTTGGTGCTGCACACGCACACGATGTTCCAAGGCCTGGGTTCTGGTAGACACAACAGTTTTGATAGCAGACGTTTATAGTTTGGGCGACTGCTGAGACGATGCAGAGAAGGATAACTGGAAGCAGGTTTCCCATCGTGAAATAGATGCCCTGTGATACCGTGAGCTCGGGCTCATAAAGATTCGTTTGTCGTCCCTAGGGAAGACGCGAAGATGTGTCAAGGCGGGAGACTTCGCTGACTGTAGGATTTGGTCCTTGAGGTACCAGAAAGAGGTCGTCAGATTCAGATTCAGGTTCAGCTTGAGCGGAAGAATATACGAATTTCGAACGAGATGGGAATGTCGGGGAGTTATATAGGCCAACTACTGTTCTTTATGATGTTAAGTACACTTGTTAGATTGTCAGCAAGCTTAAGAAATGGATTGGTCTCCGCTAGGCTTAGTCCATCATTTGCCATTGCCATCTGATCCGGGTCTTGACGTGGTCAAATGACTGCGGGCAACTGGTGCGAAGCAAATTTCAAAGCTTCAGCTGGCAGGGTTATCATGCAGTCGGTCGCATGCAGCTGGAGTGGCGCACCCCTTGGAGAGTGCCAATGAGCGAGCATCAGGCGACATATTAGAACTTTGAACGCTTGCCAGTCAGTTGCTGAGTTGTGAAACTCTATTACTAAAGCTGAAAATCTCTGTTTTTAAGAGCCCACCCTAGGCAAGTTTAGCAGTAGCCTCTCCAGAAGATCAGTCATCCCAAATGAACGAGTGTCAGAGCGAGTAGCCCATGATCAGCACATCCAGCCCTTCAAAACAGTCGACCGCAAGAGAACGAGAGAGATGGTCGACGACCAAAAGCAACAGCAGATTCACGATACCGACTAGATCAAGCAGAACATAGAATTATGATATCATAATTGCTATCACTTATACAAAGGCATCGTGTATTGACTTAGGGTGACAATTGGACAGTCATGGTCTCCTTGACGCCTTGGCAGGTATAAGTACTACTTTACTCTTTAGTTCTCACGTATACTCTCGCATAAGATAGCAAGCTTCTTAGTTTTATAAGGGCCCTAGTTGGCTTGATTAGAATGTCTCGTCTTGCGATATTATTATTTTAAAAAGAGAACATCGACGCGAAGCATGGCCTCTTTGGTGGAGGGTAGCTCAAGATTACCTCAGGCGCAGCTCAGCCGGCCGTCACCTTCGGCCAGCTGCATAACAGCAGACCAGCAATGCCACCCATTAGCGGGGGATAGCTGACAGAAAGAAGTGAACCAGGCTGATTCTTTATGGCAAATACCGCCGACGACTGTAAAGTTGAACTGGAGAACACTGCAGTGCTGCGGACTCTTGGTCTGTTTGCCATGGTGACTGGTTACTTTCATACAGGAATGGTAGTTTGATTTATAGCGTGGGTATAGCTAATGGCCATAGTTAAATGTAATGTATCGACAACTTGAGGTTATGTTCGCTTAATGCTACTTGATTTCTATGCTGCTATAGATTGGCGGCTTGATATCGCCTTGTTCCTGGCCAGCCTGGAATTCAACGGAACCCAAACATTCCAGATCCAAACTATATTCGCCTTGTTTCCCTCACTATACACCATCTGTGCTCTCTGATCCAACCTGCTATCAGCATTCTTGTACACTGCCTTTGCTGGTAGTCT
The DNA here is from genome assembly GCA_014822085.1 of Fusarium stilboides. NCBI lineage: Eukaryota > Fungi > Ascomycota > Sordariomycetes > Hypocreales > Nectriaceae > Fusarium > Fusarium stilboides. The sequence continues at coordinate 36,049 of JAASAY010000092.1, forward strand.
TGCAGCGCAGAGGTTGTCTTTGACGCTCAACGAGTTGAGAATCGTTTGCTGCCTTTTTTATATATTAGAAGACGTCCCATTAATGTTTTATTCAAGGAGTACTCACATGCTCAAGCTCTATAGGAAGGGCAATCGCAGCGGCAGCAAAAGCCAGGACAGCGAAAGTAAACTTCATGATCCCGACAGTGTAGAGAAAAGTTTAGAATGAGGTTTGCGAGTTATAGTGAATATTAAATATTGGCTACTTTCTTGACGGGAAATCAAAGGCCTTTTTATAAACATAAACCAGGTCTGTGCAATATCTACCATATGTCCTACTGGTGAGATCTACTCCACCCTGTAGCCAAGATAAGCAGATGGTCTAGATCAATCCAGACTGGTTTGAGGCTCCAGCTACGATCGGTTAGTCGAAGTCAAAACCAGCCACTCGATAACTCAGCGTGAGGATCGACAGGGTGCACTTTTTCGTGCGATTGGTTGCTCCAGGTCATCTTTATGGTACAGATAGCAGGTTTTTTCCGACCCTACTAACGCTGTGAGTGTTTTCTAGCCTTGTTATGTATCAATTGAAGGTAATCCCAACCAAGTTCCTCAGCTACAAGGGTGAACCATTGGAGTATCAGCTATAGAAATCTCTGACGGAGTATGTGTCACGTCAATGCCGAGATTGTTAACCTGTCGCATGAGTGGCAAAAGTCCTCAAAGGGCTGGTTTACCTATACCACCCCATATGCGAGAAGGCTATACTCGGTCAGGCCAGAGCAGTGTCGTGGAAGTTGTCACTCATAGTTCTACTCTCATCTTGCTAGTATCACAATCACTCTTATTGGTATTGAAATTATCTTGTGTCTCAATGGGTCAACATCGCTGTCGTTATCATTAGAAGAGCATATATCACAGAGAGGATCAGACTTTAAAAGCTCCATACAGCTGCCGTGTTGCCTTCTTCTGGTTCTGCAGATAAAGTTGTGGGTATATTGATGGCTTGGTGATTGGAATTGTGGCGCCGTCAGCTGGGTGGAATTAGTGTGCGTTTAGGGTAAGAGGAATAGTTGCTGTCAGTCGTGATGATACCAAGGCTCCTTGTTTTTGATTATGTGATACTGAAATATCATCCTGTTATTTTTGACTCCCGATGTTGACTTGAACAGAATAATAACCAACAAGTGAAACCAATTTTCATACTCTCCCTTTCCTATGGCCTCTACAGGCCAGGTAATTCTACTCTAGCACGAATGGAGAGTGGACTGAACTTTTTGCGTCCCGGAATAACTCCAATTCGTCGATGTTCGGGGGTAGTAGATAATGTGGCACAGAACCTTATATTCAATCATGTTCTTTGCGGTTATTGAAGCTGTTTTCCTACGTAGTAGGCTGTAGAGCAAACTTTACATAGAACCTTATCTTTAGATGCAGTCGCTTACTGCTATAGAAGTCTCTATGTGACGCTCTCTTTTCGGCCTAGTTAACTATCTATGAGACTTCTTTAACTCTTTTCAAATAGTCCCAACTCATGAGTTCGAGGCACGATGAGTTTGGCAGGCTATGGTTAAGTAGACACAACCTCCGTTGTGAAAGCGACGATGTACATGCTGTAATTCACTTGGCAGCCACCTCCCGTCTTAGTACCTAGCGCTCGCTTCCCGGGACTCAGTCTGGTCTCCCCACGTCAGCTCTTAGCAGCCCGCCCACATTACGATGGTCTAAGACAAGATTTTTATACAAGCTTTTTAAAGTTGAAGGTCCGAAGCTAAGTTTGTCCAGCGGGGGACATAGTATACTCCAACCTACGACAGGACTAGTTGTGGCTACAGTCATCTTGCCCTCTCCATTCAAGTCAAGGTGCTAATATATCCTGAATGTGATATGACCATATTTCAGAAAGCGATGTATGGTTCCAGAGATAACAATATCTTTGGTATTCCCATATCTGCCAGAGACGTTAGTCCCTCGGAGTGGTTCAATCAAACTATCCATAACCTATCAACTTATCTATCAGGCTGTGAATATTCACTGAAAATAAGCCCAACACCATCTCTCTGATGTGTCTCTTTGACTGTCTTCTTTCTTCCCTGGTAACGTAGACGAACACTTATGTCTTGTCGTTTAGTCCCAACCCCTTAAGGGTATCATTATCCGGCCGCGTACCTATTACCTTTACATTGTAGTAGTTATACTAAAGATGAAGCTATTTGCTGAGTCGCACGGAGATATATTACGAAATATTACTGCGTCATGACTTCTGCAACTAGGTATATAGTTGCTCTCTATAGGTGCTCTTACATTAGTTACATGAAACGACGTGTCTGTTCATGTGCGGTGTCTGGAGCCAAAGAATCTACGGATCAGTCGGCTTGGTTGAAAAGGGCTCTGATAAGGAGGATTGACCGCCCGTAACGAACAGAAATCAATGGTTCACGCAATAGCAAGAGCGGATATCCATGGCACGCAGGCTTGGTATGGAAAAAGAGATAAATACGCCATAATTCAAGGCAGAATGAGGGGGTTCGTCTGGGGTGTGTGGCTGCTACCTGAATTTCCTTGATTGTTGGCCTTGTGATCAAAGCATGCGTATGTATGTTGGTTCACTCTGCATGGTGATCAGATGTTGAGTCTCTAAAAAGGCGGTTTCCTGTATGTGGCGCAAAGAGCCACTCCGTCCGCAAATGATTGTTGCCTCTGTTTCAAGCTGAACAGCTACCATGATGAACATTAGTCGGTTTGAGCTGACATTCAATGTTCGGCTACGATAGGTTTTTCCTGCTCTTCTGCGTTTTCGACTTGTGTTCAATTGATGTTCTCTCTCCGCTCGCCAAGAAAAGGCAACTGCATGATGCTGCTGTGAAACCCAAAGCTGGCGAGTCAGAAGGCTGCATGTGCCACACATGTAGCCATCCTCGGCTCATGGAAACGAATGAAGACTCGGACCCCGAGCCTTGTTTTTAAAACCATAAATATTGATGTGTCCTCCACGTTGTTCCCGCAAATCCTATTCCTCATTTTAATTGGAATCCTTGGATTCTAGAAAGCAAGCAAAATGTATGCCGAGCGAATTGACAAACTCGAAAAAGAGATCGCCGCTTTACGGGTCTCGTTGAAGCACAAGGAGGAGGAGCTAGAGAAAGAAAAAGAGAAGGAGCGAGACCGGAGATACAACCTACGAACAGCTGGGGATATCCGACAAGGAACAGAAGCAAACAACCACTTGCGCAACCCTTCGTTTTCAATTGCGTTTAATGATCATTTCTATCTTTTAAAGAGCCCAAATTGCTGGGATTCGTACGTTGCTCCGCTTCTAGCTAACCAACGAGGACACTGACACCTTCGGCGTAGCAATATTCCAGTTGAGGTGGCTCCGGAGCATAGAGCGGGGAAGAGATTCCAATCGGGATCTATGAGCGTTGAGAATGGCCAAGTATCGGTGTGGATTGCTCGCTACGCAAAAAACGAATTGGGTGAGGCAAATGAATTAAGTAAGACACTCATTAGACCGACAACAAGCCCCAGGCCCTAACTTCAATAGGGACAACCAGCGACTTTGAAGACCATTATCCCGTATTGGCGAAGATGATTAAGCAGTTGGATCCAAGCAACCTGGATATATGTGCACTCGGTCCCGACCAGCAGTACTATGCTCGCTGGTTGAACGGATCTTGGCATTGCTACGGTTCAGATCGCTTTATTGAAGCAATTAGAGATATCAATAAGGACAACTCCGAAGTCAGAGCAATTTGTTTTGGCTTCGGCACGACATATTTTATATCGTATGAGACCTCCAACGGCATTACTAAACGGAAGTGTAACTTCCAGGGGCATTATCCAAGCCTTAATCGATTTCTCGATGACCGACAAGACAAGAACTTAAGAACAAGCGTGCAGGTGAGTTCCAGACGGTGCGGTTAAACATCTCGTAGACTGACATCATTTTCCAGGCTGTGACGCTCGATCCTCAGAGCACGACAGATTATCTTATTGTTTTCACCGACGGAAAGAGTGATAAACCACAGTATAGACTGAAACACTCAACTGAGGATACCCGTGCAGCGGTAGCGGCATGGTGGGCGACGACTATAGTACGTCGACAGGCTTGATCACAATCCTAAGGAATCAAAGCCAAACGCCCTTATGATTCATGAGAAGCCAGCTCCCCATAGATGTGATCATCTGTTATATAAGGGCATCAATCTAGGCTTGGTGTGAGCTTACTTGGGACAGATGAATGACTTCATTCTTACTTTTTCGGGAGATCCTTCTATATTTCTTTGCTACTTTATTTTTCACGTTTTCGCACTTGTTCTTATATCTGAGGTTTACTGAAGCTTTATATGCAGTCTTATTTTCATTCTTCTTCTGATTCATAGCTTGGCTCTCGTCCAAATTCAGCTCTTTTGCTAGTTTCCTCTAAGTCAAAACATCAGTTATCTTCATGTCGTGAAAAGTTGGTTTGTTTGTAACTTGATGTCCGCCAATACAGCAAATCCTCAGTCTTGACCGGGTTCCATTTTGGAACCCGCAATCTGGAGGTCAACAATCCGTGATTCATGCGGGGACAGCCAAGACCTGCGAGGAATCAACATGAATCACCACCAGTTACATGCCGACTTTTGACGCTGTGGCTTGACATTGCTAACTGGACCATGTTGCCTTTCCGCCTATGACATGAGCTGACAGCGAGGGCCCACTTCCAATATCTCAGCCCCAGGAATTCCATTGGTGATGAGCTGTCCATGTGTACGTCAGGGTGTTGCCCTTGACTATCAGTCCATGTTTTCACCGGTCTTGGACCTCGAAACTAAGCCCCGCAAGGCTCCATTGACGTCCTGCATAATCATTTGCACTTCTGCCTGTTTAATGCTGCGCCAAGAGCGATCCATCGCCGATCACCCAAGTCGACCTATGCACTGTGCCCGTGAGGGGTTTATTGGTAATTACAACCTGATTCCTTGCCTCCAGCAGATGGACACCCATAAACTGGAGGGCAGCCCCGGATTAATAACTGCGCACTTCCATTGTCTCCACCTTTGGGTATTCTCATGCTGTGAGTTTCTATTTCTCTGATTCCTCATGCTGTGAGTAGCAACGTCAACTATGCCCAACCACAAAGATATAAACTTCCGGATCCAAGGTATTCCGCTTGAATGTGACACTATAGGTACAGTTCAAGATCTTGTCAAGCAGGCTCTCAAGCTTGAGATGAATGCCAAGATTCAAGTCCATTCACTTGCAATTTCTCCCTACCACAAAAAGAGTAGGGGTAGAATAGCAACAGTCAGTTTCGACGAGATTCCTGAATATCTATCCGATCGCTCGCATGCCCCATGGACAGCCAACATATCGGAAGGAGACGGCCATGAGACCGATAGGTCCCTTATCTTCGACACTCAATTTACCGGATTCACCCCACTTCATCAAACCAAAGATGATAAATGTGATATCGAGTGAGTTGATTAGCAAAACAACATGATGCAACCAATACTCATCTAAGACCGCCAGTATCATCATGGTTTGTGGTCTTGGGGGACATGCTCTTGGCTCTTTCAAGCAAAGGAATGGTTCTTTTGTGTGGCTTCGAGATGCACTTCCACTAGACATACCAAACGCAAGGATTCTGCTTTACGGATATCACTCTAAGCTCTACCAGAGCGACTCTTTCCAGAACCTAGCGGACCTTGGCAGCACATTTCGACTCGATCTTCAGACTATCTATGTACGAGTTCCAAGACCTTCTTAAAACCCAGTCGCAACTGCTGACTTGGCATATAGATACCGAGCCGTTCCAATCCGATAATATTAATTGGCCATAGCCTTGGAGGCCTCGTCATCAAAGAGGTTGGTCCATTTCTCAACATCATTTACACACATCCTCCGGGGAAATGCTTACATACCGAGCTACAGGCTATACTTGAACCGGGCGAAGACGATATCCTACCTACCAGATCCATCCTAAAGGATGTGTCAAGTTTCATATTCTTTGGCGTTCCTCATCTTGGCCTTGCTATAGAGTGCCTCATTCCTTTGGTCCAAAACTATCCCAATCGGGGATTCCTTGAGTCTCTCAACAAAAATTCAGCTCATCTACGGCACTTAGAAAGGGATTTTGGAGGCAGCGTTCGGGGCCGTCCCATTGTATCCTTCTATGAGACGCACATATCCCCAACCGCCGCCAAGGTATGTCCTCACTAATTTCACCCATGATACATAATACCAATGCAATACTCAGCAACCAAATGGCGATTGGAAGATGACTGGGCCCAAAGAAGTACTAGTTGATGTTGCATCGGCGACTTCCGGCAGTCATTACCAATATGCGGTCGACCGCAACCACTTAGAGATGGTCAAGTATAGCAATCGATTTGACCCTCCGTACGAGCGTGTCGTGAAGGTCCTACTGGACTTGATCCAACATTCCCGGGCCACGCCGGAAGCTTTGACTGGTGAGATTGGTGTTAATGGTAGGAGGGCGGATGACATTTCTCCAGAGCTTCCATCTTCCCCCAAAAATGAAATAGGTATACTACCCTAAATTTATTGTACAAAGCGGGTGACTGACTGATCTACACAATGGTTGCTTCAAAGGCTTAAACTTAAGAAACAAGAGCCTAGATACTCCAAACCACGGTATGCGAGTCGCAATTTCAAGTAGCTTCTTGATGATGTTTGATACTCAGCAATTGTCTAACAACACCCTAGGAGCTCAAAAGGGCATCAAGAAGATACAGCCATCTTCTTACTGCATCTGACCGAAATTCGAAGCAAGGCTATCTCAATGCTACATTTTGCTGAGATGGGAAGCCGAGAGCTCTCTCTAGAGCTCCCTTTTGAAGCGACTTGTCGTTGGCTTCTTGACTTACCCGATTATAAGAAATGGTGTAAAGCTATGGACGACCGTCCTTTTTTCTGTATCCAAGGAAAGCCCGGAGCTGGGAAGTCGACAGCCATGAAGTTTCTAGTCAAAGAAAGAAACGATTATGCTGTAGACGAGATCGTCCTGTCATACTTCTTCCATCGTCGTGGCGTCGATCTGGAAGGCTCCATATTAGGCCTTTATCGTTCACTTCTATCTCAACTCTATGGTTGGGACCAGAATCTCGGAAACACCCTTGATATCTTGGGTGCAGAGTATCTGGAGTCGGTCAACGAAATCGGTTGGACAGCGAAAGACATACCGATACTCAAGGCCATCTTAAAGCGTTCGGTTGCCAACTGCCTCGGTCGGCTTTATGTCTTTATTGATGCTCTAGATGAATGCCCCGTGGACGACGTACGAGATATGGTGGACTTCTTCGAGACGCTGTCCACAGAGGAAGGAGTCCATGCCGTGCGCTTTTGTTTGGCGAGTCGCCACTACCCACATGTCCAAATCAATCTCAAGCGCTGCTATATACACGTCCTCGAAGACGACGGGATGCATTCCCATGACATTCGTGTTTTCATTGATGATAAACTTGACATTTCAGGCATAAGCAGGGCTGATGCCAACACCTTCAAGAAGACTATCCAAAGGAAATCGTCCGGTATCTTTCTCTGGGTTGTCCTAGTCATACCAATACTCAAGAAGGCAATAGACAAAGGCAAAGGCTATTCGCTGGAGATGTTGAACCATCAGCTTGAGAAGATTCCACATGGTTTGGATGGATTATTCAACGACATCATCACAAAAAGAGGTCCAACATCAAGGAGCCTACGCTTAACACTCCAGTGGATACTTTTTGCACGACGACCGCTTAAGCCTGACGAATTTCGCATGGCCCTTTCCATCTGTGGCTTAAAGAAGGAGAATATATTCGATGGCCGTGTTGACGACAACGAGCTTTGGAAAATTTTGATAAACAAATCGGGAGGGCTGGCGGAGATTGATGACACACCTTTCCGCACCGTCCAGTTCATCCATGCATCGGTCAGTGAATACATATTACTCAAGGCTGAAAGAGATGAGTTGGGCCTTGGAACAAACTACAGGGGCCAAAGTCATGATGTTTTGGCGAGAGCTTGCGCATTGCGTATCAAGTCATCACCTTCATCCTCCAGCGATCTGTCGAAGATATCACTGCTCGGATACTCCATTACATATGGCTTATATCACGCGGACAAGGCGGAACAGCATGGAGTGAGTCAACAAAAGTTTCTGGAAGACTTTCCTTTGCAACGCTGGATAGAAAACACGCCTAGCCCGAGTAACTCAGATACGACTCGTCTCTATATCCTCGCCGAGAAGGGCGCAGAACATTTGATCACGATTGAGCCTACTAGGGAGCGCCATCTCATGAAACAATCTAAAGGGGGCAGACTCGGCTATGCAGTGTTCGCGGCATTATCTGCCCGCCAGCGTGGCACGTTGCGTGCACTTCTTGGGTTTGCTCCTGATGAGTTCCCTGAGGGGTTCTACAACTCCCTGATCATGAGATTCTACAATTCTCATCATACTCACTACTGCTGCCCAATCCCATTTTTCCTCCTCTGTGCTAACAACCCCATTGTTCTTCGCATACTGAGATGCAGTCAGTACGACACCCCTTGCAGACAACACGGTCTTGACAGCGGTGATTTCTTTGAACACGCGACCTCGGTGGAGCAACTAGACGTTTGGTTCCAATTCTCAGAGAGGCTCAACCTTTTGGGACAGTACCCCTTTTTTAAAGAAGCTGGAGAGGTAACGCATGCTGTCCCATACCAACACTCAGAGCCCAGAACCCCGGAATATCTACGCAAGGCCATCAAACGCTGCCCTGAACTACTACACAGAGAAGTCTGGTCCGGCAAGACAGTTTTCGGCTACGCGTTCGATAAGGGCTTCGAACGACTGACTGACATGGCTCTTGTCCAGGTCATCAACCTGAAAGACGTTGAGGGTTCGAAAGCTGCCGCTAATGCTTGTGTCACTACACTTTCTGAGGACCATGGACTGAGGTGCAATGTAATAAACCGTCTTCTAGATGCATCGTTCGATCTAGATGATAGAACCCTTTTTGATCTAGCGCTTGAGAGCTCATACTGTCCACAAGTGGTAAAGCTTCTACTAAACAGATCACTCGCTATCGGACTGGACCTGCAGAGCGAGTGGGGTGGGGCAGCACTCTGCAAAGCAGTTGGGTTGAGCCAAGGTGACAGACTTGAGGTCGTCAAGGCACTTCTTGATGCTGGGGTATCCGCGACCGCTACAGATAAAAACAACTCAACGATCCTCCATCGCGCTGTTCACAACCCCGAGCTCGTTGAATTCATACTTGACAACAAATTGAAACTCGGTGTCGATATTGAGAAAAGAAACTTGCAAGACTGTACAGCATTGGGCTTGGCAGCCGGGCAAGGCACGTTGAAGTCAGTCGCTCTACTCCTCAGAGCTGGAGCAGCTGTCAACAATATCGATCAGAACAAGTCTACGGTTCTTCACCGTGCTGTCAGGAGTGAGAAACTCGTCCGGTTCATCCTTGAGAATGAGACAGAAGTCAGGCTTGATCAGAAAGATATTTTTGGCCATACGGCGTTGAGGAAAGCTGAAATGGAGGGGGAATACAAGTCAGTGGCATTACTTCAGAAAGCTGGTCAACGCTCAAGTTCTGAAGGGGTGGCGAAAGAACAGGAAACAAAGACTAATGACGCGACTTCTCTCTATTTGTCCGTAGGATCGAGCAAGCCTGGCGTAAATCCCTGACTCACTGCCAGGCACGTGTCTTTACTAAGTTTACAAACGCAAGTTTATTGTCACCTTTGCAATTTTTACAACGACATGGTGCTCTTGTTTTTATTTGGGAGTTGGCGGTCCGGACCGGCCTTGATATAGCAAGAATTTCAATTGAAAATCCATTTGATAGCCAATCAGTCAGCAAGATCACTTGCTTTTAAATCATCATGTTAGAGCGTAACTTAGTCCGCTTATACGGATTCTATCCATTTCCAGTGAAATGTCAATAGGTCCATACCCTTTTTAGAGACCTCACTTGCATGCACAAATATGCTTTTACACCTCAGACCCTCTCTGGGACGATAGTTTCATTCATGTCTGCTTCGAAACACTTTAATCTATCTAGCATTGCTGACACGCCATCTACCAACTAGTTTAGAAATCGTCTATTAGATACCTCAGTTGAGTACCAGTCCACCCAAAACCATCCCCCTGCCCGGCCATGCCTCTGTCTCCAGATCTGGATCTCTGTCCTCTGTCCATTCTGTCTTCGAGGCGCGGTATGTCTCCAGCATGCCCCTTGAATAGCAGTCTTTGCTGTTGTCTCATGGATGATTGTTCCCGTAACCTTGTGATTCAGGACCTTGCTTCGGTTGCATTTCTCTGTTTGGCCTGTTTTCGCTAAATCGTGGCAACCACAACCCGTGTAGGGTTGCCTGTGATAAATGTAACTGCACATCTTTGCCTGCAGGAGACTGTTAGAAAACTCAGAGTTTTGAAGGTTACTTTCGCAAGAGTACGACAAAGAGAGCTTGATAGTCGAGATTTTTATAGAGAGGTCATGTACTACTTTGAACTGTGTGCAGCTTCCTAGGTAGGAAGTGACTTACTTGAATTGTGTGCTTGGAGCAATTCACCTCAGTTATGTGCTTGGGTCAGCAATGTGATAATGAGTGATTCTTATACTTCTAGACGAGCAGTAATTGTGAATACCGTTAAGCTTGAGTCAGACAGCTGACATGTTACTATGAAGTGTGTCTAGAGCCTCAACTAGGGTATGTGGGTTACATTATTGAGGCTGATGAACAGGACAGCCTGCCTGCCACGTCAGCATCACCTATACCGGGAAGTGCATTTTCAACCTTGTGAAATGGCAGAAATATGTGCATTGAGTGGATCCTACACCCACATCATATCACGCTGCCTAGATGTTATGCAATGCGATAGCGGGGTAAGGCAGTTTTTCAAGAGTCAGTGGTGCAGCCTCGTTGGGTTTCGATTTAATCCCGCAGCACACGAACTTGAGGCCTGATTAAAACTTGCTTCTTGACGTGGAGTGCCAGCAAAGTGCCGCATAGCAAACTTAATGAACGCGTTTATAGCCTTATAGTCTTTCTTAGTACGGCGGCAATCATCACTTTCAATCGAGTCGTGCAAGAGCTGGTTTCAAGAAGAATTCAGTAATGAGGCCGTGGGCTGAGAAAGGCTAGGCCACCTATTGAGTAGCTCGTAGTGTGCCTTTGTGGCATGCCGCTAGGCGATGCAACCACTACGCTTATGTGTAGATGCTACGACAAGCCTGGCAGGCCCCAAGGCCTTGATACCTTATTTGAGGCCCATAGCACATTGAGTTGCATATGCTACTGGAGCCTGATGCATGTTTGTCAGCAGCCTCACACCCTCAGACTCTAGCCGGCGCAAAGTGTATCAAATAGTAAGCAGCCTCACATCGCAAGGTTGTGGTGTAGCCATGTGATGGCATTGGGCAGAAGGGAATAAGCACAGTACCTGTGACTACATCACTTGCCTATCTAAGTAGATAAGATTGAGGCGAGGCTTTCGCCTCGACAAAGCCATGGACGGTCGATCAATTCCCTCAGTGTTGAGTTCTATCAACAAATCCTTTCCATGAATACCTCAAATTATTCTCGCCTCTGCCAAACCTGCAGACAGTGTCTTTATCCAAATGTGGATACATTAGCCAGCCATGACACATCAGAGCGCGAACATCACTCTTCTATGCAAGCCTTACGGCTGGCAGCTAACTCTGGATGTTATGTTTGCTCGATAGTCATCCAAAACCTAGCCTTGAGTGAGAAAAGTCAACCACCTTCACCCTCAATATCATCAAAGGATGCGATCAGAACAGCAGGCGACGCGAGTTCCACGTTTCTCTTGAATCTCCACTTGTACTGCGAGAATGAACAATACGAGATACCAATAGTCAAACTAGAGATATCTGTATCTTTTCGCGGGGTGTACTCTTTGACCAAGTTTAGGTTATTCTCAGAGTCCAGTAAGTAATCTTCCAGCTTATCACCATTTATTTCTTGCTGCCTATAAGATTAAAGAGGCTAAACTTCTCTTCAAGATGCCTCTGACTACAACCTGCTTCCCGAGACACCTCTAGAACGGAACACAAAGTCACCGTCAATATTACAGATGTCTAAATCTTGGTACGGACACTGTCAGGAAAATCATCCTCAATGCCAACTTATCCGCTCGCCAGCTGCCGCAAAAGGCTGGCTACCGACTCGCGTACTCGACATTGGACTGCAAGACAAAGACGTTCTTAAGCTCAGACATACGAAGAACGATGGATTAGATGTCTCACAGCCCTACCTTGCGCTCAGCTATCGATGGGGTAGTAAACCACAGAAGCTAATGCTCTTATCAACAAATGTGAAGGCGCTCCAGCAGGGCTTATCCCTTAGCACCTTAGCACAAACCTTCCAGGACCTTGCAGTAGTGGCACGATTTCTTTCCATTCGGTACCTCTGGATCGATGCTCTCTGCATCATGCAGGACTCATCTGAGGACTGGGAGCGCGAAGCACCAACCATGCGATTCGTCTACGCAAACGCTGCCTGTACTGTAGCTGCCACAGCTTCTCATGATCCAGGAGGCGGTCTGTTCAGAGAAAGAGACCCCGTTTCCCTCTTTCCAGGTGTCATTCAAGCTCCTTCTATGGTGGATATTGAGTTGCCTCATGGCAGATATTACATTTTGGATAAATCCTACTGTGACAGACGTATCTTTGGTGCGTCGCTTCATGATCGAGGATGGGTATTCCAGGAACGCACTTTATCTGCAAGGGTGTTACATTTTGCAAAAGATCAAATCATGTGGGAATGTCTTACCGAGGCGAAATGCGAGACCTTCCCTAGAGGCATCCCTTTTCACACTCCTTTGAAGGACCTCGAGCCTCTCTGGCAACTCCTCGAGTTAAACAACCTCCAGCCTAAGCAATCAGCTTCAGTTAATCCCACGAGTAACGCTCAGTCGCACAATAGTCCTATCCCGGCAGGTGAACGTCAAAGTGGCACAGTCAATCAAGACCAGGTTGACGATGGCTGGGTATATACTTATGGTGTCCCCGAGAGTGAGCTCGCTCAAACAAAGGTTATGTCAATCTGGGGCTCGTTGGTCAAACTTTACTCGCGATGCGAGTTAACAAAGACTTCCGATAAACTCCACGCATTTGCAGGTCTTGCAAAACTCTTCCAGGAAATTACAAATGATGAATACATTGCTGGACTATGGAAGTCCTGCCTTTTGGATCAACTGGACTGGCGTGTCTATCATCCTGTAGCTAGAAAGAGCACTGAGTACAGAGCTCCTTCGTGGTCCTGGGCTTCACTGGATGGTCCTATACGCCCGATGGGACAGGCGTCGTTCATGTACTTAATTCCTGACCTTGCTGGAGTTGAGATGCAATACTCGCTACCTCACAAATTTGCTGGGATTTCGACAGCACGACTCGAGTTGCTCGGTCACCTGACGCAGATTTCGATATTCCCTTCCGACGAATGTAGCGACCTTTGTCGCGTTACAGTCGGGACAGACAAAGTCGAAATTGATGCGGAAATACTTCGGGACAGTTTAGATATTCATTTATTCTCAGACAAAGCATTCTGGTGCCTCCCTTTGAAGATTAGTGCGGGTACCAGTGAATTCGGCTTGGAACTTTTCCTTATTTGTCTTTTGCTAGAACCTGTCCTTTGTCAAGAATCTGTTTCATACTGTCGAATTGGGCTCATAGTGGTAAGAGATGATAGTCAGGATTTTGACTTAATTTGTGCTTTTGGACTAGAGCATGAAAGTGGTACAATTAGGTTTACATCTTTACAGACACCATACAAGATTACTTTAGTTTAAGAGACTATTATTATAATTGATTAGTAGCACTTTATAGAAGGAGAAGAAGCCTATAATTACGTTAATCTATGTGGCTTGTCATATCGTCACATTGGGTCGGTTGATCGAGCGAGGTACGAGACTGGAGCAATGTAGGCGGATGGCTTCGGTCGGGCTCAGGTGGTTTTGCCGAGTATGGCAAATTGGGGGAATTCGTATCGCGTTGTATCATTGGATGTCGTCATTCTGGCGTGAGAAGCTTAGTAGATAGTTGTTAGATATTTAAGCAATTCACTGCGGCACAAATGTTACGCCATTATACCCTGCGTTCGGATTGTAAATCCTGAGGCAGAGCAGCTCTAAGCCGACCTTCAAGTACCCGTTTTTGGAGCCATACCACATTGCGTCTAGTGCAGGACAAGGGTCCATGATCGAAAATACCTCGCCCTGTGCGCTCGTCTAGTCCAGGTAGAAGTACCTTTGATCATTCCTTATCATGTACTCCACTCCATTGGCTGTCCACAAGATTCACGGGCGGAAGCGTCTACCTGAGCCGGAATCAAACTTGGGCATCGCCTCTTGTGATGAGAGTCTTGACCAAAAGCAATTCGGTGATTTGACAGCCTCTGCCATACATATGGTTAATTGGCTTTGTCTCTTCGTACCACAGTATTTGATGCTTGAAGACCGTGCACAAGGCAATAAGTCAATTGAACAGGAAGGGATGTTCCTCCTTGAACATCGAACAGTCGTCTCAACGTTGTCACTATTTTGCTAACTAGTATCCCGTGTATACTCAAATGGAGGCTGTGCATAGCTGGAGTACGAGACTCCGAAAATGAGTAGAGCCGCACTTGTCACCTGTCCGAACAGGCACGCCATCGCAAGTGCGCAAATGCCGCAGATAGTAGGGCATAGAATTAAGCGCGAACGGAATTCCAGCAGCACTTCCCTCGGGCACTTCTCTCGAGCGCTTCCCCGGCAATTTCAACCGAAACGCAAATGTACTCATTTCTCGGTCCAAGTACCTCACTCTAAAGCTGGGAGAACGTGGCGCAAGGGGCTGGGATTTGCTAGGACATGGGCCGCCCAGCATCTTAGTGTCTCAAGTATCTGTAAACCCGCAGCCATTGAGGGACGCAGGGGTATGAGCACAGTGCCAAGACTAGGATACCAACCATTTCAAGTATGACGCGTCTAGCAAAAGCAAAACTGACGCGTTCAAGACACAAAGACTGAAGTACCCACATCACTTTAACAATTATTTGCCGTATTTTGAAATCAATGTTGAACATCGGAGATGCGGAGCCATGCCGAGGAGGCTGGGTCAGATCCGGTATTAACAGTTACGCGTGGAAGATGGGTATAAGAGACATGAACTTGACAATCCCGCTTCATCCGCATTATTGGCAAGTCTTGTGAAATCCGTACTATAGAATACACTTTGGCAATTGGTTGACTGTCGCAACAGAGGGCCGGCACGCTCAATTCCTGGAGTCGCCAAAGTTGTCCAAAGGTGATCAATCAAATCGTACATGAGAGTTTCGGGGTATTAACACTACAATCTTACGTCGGCGTCGTATCTGAGAAGCTATGGCGATCATTGATTGTGTCCATCTGGCAAGATTTTGATGTGCGACGTCCAGACTTCGAGCCCATCGGCGTGTTAAGTACTTGCTCCGCAACCACTAGAACGGCCATTATTGCTGCCCCACACTCAGCCTTAGCTCCTAAGTCCTTGAGTCCCTCTAAAATGGCCGACCAGCCAGATATTAGTGGGCTAACTTTGGGACTTGTTCTTATCATCAATTTGGCTCTGAAAACAAGTACCCTGTCATAGGTGGAAAAAGGTCGGGACGGAAGCGGCCGGGGCCCCGATAAAATCTCCTCCAGACTCCAAGACTTCTTGACCAATCATGACGCCCAAGAACAGACGCGTTCCATTGGTCCCTACGAACAGTGACCCACCCTAGAGCTAGCTAATAGTCCCAAGTCCCAAAATGACGGAAACGTGCAAATTCAAGAGGTTAATAATAGCCGGATGTTATCAATATTTGTGCCATGTGGCAATTGTTGGGATATTTTCTTAGATCGCTTGATAAGGCAGTCATCGCATTGTTGTTGCTGCACAATGTGATATCACTGGTCCGGCTGTTACGAAGGAGGAATTTTTAGAAACCTGGTCCAACTCGTCAAATAGTCAAGCTATTTTAAGTTGTGCAGGCTTCGAATGCAAACAGGCATTCAGTATACAATGGTAGTTAGTAGCTTGAAGGTCAGAAATGTTCTAACGCCCCGACATCCTCCTGCGTTATAAGAAAATTGGGGGGTGACGTTGATCCAGGGTAACTCAACAGGCCATCCAAAGTAGCGGGTGGGGCATTCACAGGGCTGAGTTAGAGTTTCGCGCGGGCCGGCCCGTAACGAGGAACAAAACGGGTTAGACTTATATGGGTTCGTGTCTTCATATTACCACTGCGATGTAATGGTACATAAATCCAATATCGTAATTTCAATAAGAGCTGGATCATAGTAACAATTAAAGGTCTCAAAGAGAACACCTTAACTCATAAGATTCACCATACTCTTAGTGCTGGCTTGTCTAGCCATTCTGGTGTGCATTGCCGGACATGGGGGATAGCCCATCCTGGTATTCGCTGAGCACAATTGCCCCACCCGCAAGCTCAGCAGGCGTGTTCCCAAAGCCACTAAAACCATCCTTCGGGGGACTCACCCTCTGGGGTACATCAAGCTGTTCAGGCTGTTCAGCCTGTACATGGCCACTTGTCAACTCAGAAGGGGCAGCTGTACGCCATGCATCCTGCTGTCCACCGTAAGATGGGGCTGTGCCGGCCGGCGACGATGACTGATTCAAGTCCCAACCACCTTGAGAGGGGCCTGGACTCGTTGCAGCGGCTGAGCCTGGCATTGTCATTTCATTCCGTGGGGGTGGCGGCGCCACACCGTGACTCTGGCTGTAGTACTTCCGCCGGCGATAAACAAGTAGACCACAGACCGTCAGCGCCAAGAAGAAAGCTACACTACAGCCAACCGCAATTCCTGCAATACCTCCAGCGCTGAGGGATGAGGACGGCTTGTTTGTGTCTGATGGAGGCGGTGGCTTTTTGGTGCTGGTACTAGTTGAGCGCGTTGCTGTCCTCGTCCCAGACCTAGCTGTGCGTGTCATAAGCACCGCCAAGTCTGGATCGTCGAATCCGCTGACTGGCGTAGTCTTGGTAGCATCACCAGTGCCGGTACCACCAACAGCCGTTCGAATGTCGATGGGCACAGCATATGTGGTCAGATTAGGCTGATACCGCGCCCAGATGGCATTTTCTTCGTTCTGCTTGCCCAAATTCATGTTGTGTGCGCCTTGGATGGTTGGGACATCGCATGTATCCTCAGTGGTGTTTGCGTAGGAGCCCCCAATAATAAGCAATCTCTGCGTTGTCGATGACATTGCAGCTCATCATACTCTTGGGATAGGTTCCGGTGCCGTTGCGGTAGCCTGGGTATGGACCACGAATCCACTGAAAACTGGGGATAGTGAGGATGTATATATCATCGTAGCCGGTAGTGTCTGGAGCGAAACCTCCGCCGCCAAATATGTAACTGTTAAAAACTCAGCCCTCGGGATACGGAAGCCTCATTACAGATGGAAACTTACATATTATAACTCGAACGATCTTTTGCCCAGGTTGCGCCGCCGCAGAATCGTCGTCTATCACCAGGCGTATCGCCAGATGTTTTCTGGGTATACCATCTCGTATTCGCAACGTCGTACAAGAAAATCTCGTCCAAAGGCTGCGGTGTCAAGGTTCCATTGCCAAACAAGTCTTGACCTCCGCCGAAGTACACCAACATCCCGCTGTCCCCGGTTGGGATAAAGAACATAGCTCCGCCTGTTCTTCCTACATCGTCTGGCCCAGTGGTATTAGTCAGACGATTCGAGTCCATGTCGTACTTGATCAATCCATTAGAGGCCCTTGCCGAACCTGTCCAGCCCTTGGTAGAGGACGCGCTCAGCCATCCGCCGTAGTGATATGCCTCTCCTCTTGATGGAACCGAAACACCGGCTCCGTAACTGGCTGCCTGAACAGATTCGGCGGAGGGATTGAACGATACCCATTGATCGTAAAGAATGTCGTAGCTGTATAGGTCGAAGGACTGGGGAGACTTTTGGTAGTATTCACCGCCGTAAAGGAAAAGCCGCTTGTTCACCGAGTCTTCCCCCAGAATGCCGCCATGCACGCTTGGTATCGTGTCGTTCTTAGAGAGATTGGCGTGGAACGGTGGCATTCCACCGCTGGATAGCGAGTCGAGGTCGTTGTATGCAAAGAATGTGTCTGTGGTCATGTCATTACGGCCAATTTCTTTTGTAGAGGATGGGTACAGACTGGTCAAGTTTTCTGCAGCTGACTCATAGTTAATTATACCCCCATCGATGTATAGCTTTCGATCGACCACGGCAGATTGATGGCCCCATCTCCTACAGAAGCTCTTGACTGGGTCATTTTGCGCGTTAGATGTGCTCACAAGACAACATAAGAGCAGCAGAAAAGCTTGATGTGTCCATGATAGCTTTGGTGAGGGATCCATGGCACTGTGATTGGAAGTAGAGAATTATAGCTCCGTGTAAGATACGAAGAAGAGAGTTATGCTTACATGCTATATAATCTTGGAGCCCAGAGAAAGCTTACCATGTTCGTTGTTGACTTGGCAGCACATAAGAGGGTGGCAAATAATGCAGGCTATCGGTTGAACCTTAAACTGTATCACAGACTCTGACCAGGAGGAAAAGGGGGTGAGACGCGCAGTATTCCTAAACAAGAACGAGTTTGCGACTAGCTGGTGGGAATGCAATACTATCACACACCAACGAGATGATATGCTGTGGTACCAGACACAATGCATGGTACAGCGTTGAGGTATTCGTAGCTACTGCTTCTTGGAGCGTCCGAGGTGGGGAGGAGTACAGACCTAGGATACCAACACGCCGTAAAGTTGATGACCTCAATAATACTGGAAGAAAAAGTGGAGTTGAGCCACGGGTAGACCATATCATGAACTCGATTGGACAACATTTCCTATATTACTGGGCTATCGAGGAACTAGATAAGGCTCCGCTGCTGAACATTGTCAAGCCCGGAACCCAACCATGTGTAGCAATGTGGCGTCCAGCTGAACAACCATCACGGCAAGGCTCTCAAAGCTAGAATTGGCCTGATAAATAGGTTGCGGAGGTCAAGGAGGGCAATCTCCGCACTTTTACATTTACGTCCTGCTGTCGAGGTGTCTTTGACTCAGTAGTCAGGTAGTCCGATCAGGCGAATATAAATACATGTGGCTGGTGTACCGCATTCGCCTTCCTTGACACTAGGCAATATGCACCTATGATTGGCTAATTGCAAGAGTGCCTTGTGGAAGAGAGAGAGTGTTGATGGAACTTGTGTTTTGGTCAGATGGATTGCACACCCTCTTGTTGAAATTGCTTGAAGTACTTCAAACAAGTCTGAATTAAGTATCTAGCTCAGGCCAAAGAACCTCCCAAGACGTGTAACATAAAGACGAATTGTCTTAGAGTTCAATAGAGGCAAGAAGAGATCGTCTTCGGGGAGATGATCTGATTAACGCCACGCAAGCCATGGAATGTTTTGTTTGCATTGTTCATGCTTAGCTGCAGGTAGACTTTTCGGGTTCGCCTCGAGAAGAGACGGAGGCTGAGGCTGTGTACCGCAGGGGTTGCATACAGAGGTAAGGAGTACTTTGGGTTGTTGTCCCTGCCAATTAATCGGGTTAGGCTCACATCTTGTACACTTGGCACAGTGTTGTTGGTTAAAATGACGGAGGTGATTGGTGAGGTCAGGAATCAGGCAGACTCATGACCTGATCAATACAGTTGGGCTGCGGGGTCACATCTCCACCACAACGATCTTACCTTTTGCTTATCATTTGTTTTCTCACGCCTTGTTGCCCGACCCAACACCCAACAACGCTAACAAGATGTCGGGCCTTGAACTCCTAGCGGCGTTGGGTCTTATTTGTAACATCTTCCAACTCGTTGAGCTCGGCTCTAAAACTACCGCACTCTGTAGAGATGCTTACCAGACTGGCCAGCCTGATCCAGATCTGAGTCTCTTCGCTACAAATCTTGCCAAGACGTCCTCCAGCCTCAAAGAGTCTCTAGAAGCTTTGAAAACCCCTCTCACCCCCGATGATGACAGACTCTTGACTATAGCTCGAGAATGCCAAAGCGCTGAGGCAAAGTGGAGAAAAGAAACCCCGCAATCCTTCCCATCCCTCCAGCAGCACCCTCAAAAACGAGATCGTATCTGAGCTGTTTTCAAAGGAGCCATCAAAAAGCCAGCGCTCAATCGACTGGAACATCAGCTACGGAACGCCAAAGCTTCTCTGGACAAAGACCTTCTCGTTGGAGTGTTGAAGAGACTTGATCTCTCTACGGTGCAAGTCAATGAGCTAGACGACAAGCTTCAGGATCTGATTGAAATTTCAACCAAGAGGGAAACTGATTTCGCTAAACTGCTTCACAAAGAGGTTAGCGTTATCAGAGATGAACTAACAAACCGTATTCAACAAGCCGAGACTTTAACCAACGCCCTTGTCACAACTGAGCACTCGCGTCATGAATTCAGCATCAAGACACACATTGACGAGGGCAAGGACGCTCTGTTGGCTCGCGATGAAGCGACGAATGATAGCAGAGAAAGAACCTCAGCATACCACCGTCTCCTGCGCAGTGTCCGTCCTCAAACAATAAATGCCACTATGCTCGGGGAGGACGGCGACTATTTCTTCCTAGGCTCAAGTGCGGATCAAAGCCAGGTCAGGGACTACTGCCAATCTGCTCTTCTACCGGACTTTGATCTGGATGACGAGGAGAACTGTGATGTGACGGATAACCTTCGGAAAAGAGGCTTGAGTCTTTTTGATGAGATGATTACCCGGTGCGTTAGGACTGATGAGGTTAAAAAAGGCTGTGGGCCAGACCGCATGATATTTTATCTTTGTGATAGCTGCGCCGATAAGGAGAAAATGTAATCACGACAGGCATGAATTGCATTTCTGGGAAGTGAGCTATCGAGTATACGAGTGGGATGACTCGGTCTGACATTCAGACCACGAGCCCCGGCTACCAGCTTGTGTGCCTGGTAGTCATCTTGGCTGAAGATAAAGTGATACCTATCTTTTATAGTC
This sequence comes from Fusarium stilboides, assembly GCA_014822085.1. NCBI lineage: Eukaryota > Fungi > Ascomycota > Sordariomycetes > Hypocreales > Nectriaceae > Fusarium > Fusarium stilboides. The sequence goes on from JAASAY010000092.1 coordinate 57,023, forward strand.
ACGACGAAAAGCTTCAACTATGAACTTCTGTGGTTGATATATCGAGTCTTACTGATTCGACACTTAATAATCACTCACAGGTTAAGCTGATGAAAATCTAGTTGGGTAATAAGTACAAAATCTCAAAGCCAAAGATCTAATAGGTGCTTAGACCTCTCGCCATCCACGTGAATGTACTCCAATCTCAATAAAGTAGTGGGTCTCAATTTCAGGACAAAACACGAATGAAGTCGCGGCACGTTTTTAGAGTAAACCAGATTATCGAAGTAAGTGGCGCCTGCAAGTCTCCGTTAGAAGTTATCATATCGACTTTTTTGCCGCCCAGAGTTGCACTTTACACACCTCTCGATAAACCAGGCGACCAATAGAAGATCTTAGCAAGGAGTGATGTCACTCTTTGAGGGATACATAATCAATCCCACCCTACTTTTGACTGGTATTGTTGCTATAAAAAGTGGACATTACCTCCTCACTGTTAGTTAACACCCTCTTCACTCCTCATTCTCTACCTCTAAATTTGTTGACTATTGTCAGTCCCATATTGATATTTCACTCTCACCGTCCAACATATGACTGCATCTCAATCCTCGACATGTCTGGCCATACCCATTTCTCGCACGGCATGTCAATGGATCCTGTTGTCACGAGAAGGGCAATCAATGCTGCCCTACAAGACTCTGTCCAAGCTTTTCGGGAAGGGCCCGACTTCGAAAAGGCAAGGCAAAACAATGACGCCCGTGCTATCGAAAAGTGTACATGGATTCTTGATGCCGGCAACAGGGCTATATCGGACCTTGACTACTTTTGGCAACACATGCGCCATTATTCCTCTGATGAAGATCCGGAGTACCTCAATGTTGCCATTCTCACACTGCACAAATGTGCTGCAGGTAAGACACAATGAATTTGATGTTAGGCCTTCTGATATCCTCTAATGATATTTTTCTCCGTCAAGATAGGAAAGTCCGTCTTATAACTACTCTGGAGCAGTTGTGGAGGTGGTTAGTTAAGTCTCGGGAAGTAGGTTCTTCATCGCATTCATCGTGTTCTAGATCTTTTTAATAATGAATTCATTAGATGTATCATCACGGCGCCCTCCTGTACGTTATATACGCTATGGAAGACCTAAGATCTAGTCACGTTTATGCAGTTGATCATCTAACAATTTACAGCGTCTGCACTAAGAGAACCAGCGTGGATCCTGGACCTATAAGCACCAGCCGGATCTTCCCTTGGATGAATGATATCCGAGACCCAGAATTGATTTGCACGTCTGCCCTTGTTGCTACACTTTTCCTTGTCAAGACACAATTCGGCTTTGAGATGAGCGACATGCACGCTCTAATAAGCGCAGTTGTGGGAGAGAACATCACTAAGGATGAGGACTTACTGCCAGATGTGGCACCAGGTGGGAACCAGTGCACACATGGCAAAAACGTGTCTAATCTCGTCATGATTAGTCACTTTATACCCAAAAGTTATTCAGGAAGGATACCAAGGAGCCCTTGGTACTCCAACTACACGTCGAGCAAGGTGGCATTCCATCTGGTCAAACTCTATACTGCCAGCGTCAGTTTCTAAATCGGCAACCAAGACGATTGTCTTCCCCAGCGCATTCCCTCCCTTCAAAACAACCTGGCAATATATGGATATATACAAGCCGCACGGCTCCATTCCGTATTCTGGATCTGTTTGCGGAGTATGGGGTGGTTGGAATGACGATTACACGTCTTGGAATTGTGTTGCGGCCATACGAGACCCCGAAATGGCTAGTGAGTTCTTTAAAGGCTTATTAGATGTATTTTCAGTCGCTTCTGCCGTCATTCTCTCTGATCTTTCGTCGCACTGGACACAGCTGACACAATTCCTGCACATCATTGGCCTCAATGACGCGCGTTTGGCAGTGCGGGATGCACTCAAGGCTGTGCATATAATGGTAAGAAGCTTATACCATGGGCTTATCTTTACCAAGCTGCTAAGTCGTTCGAGAAATACCAGAATGCCAGTGATCCAAAGACCGGGTCAGCACATGCATGCTTGATGTATATAAACTACATGGAATACCACCAGCGTCTAGTCGATCGTCTCAGCCAAGAGATTGAGATATTCTCCTCAACACGGCTGTTAGAGATATGTCGCTCTCTCGAGGCAGATCTCACAAAGGCTGTTGCTGAAACAAAAGAAGTTCAGACCATGGTCAGTCTCACAAATAATTCACGATATTAACAGGCATCTGACCACTCGCGACAGATTTTTCAGCAGTATAGTCTCGCGCAATCTCGTAAAACTGGAGTCCTTACAATACTGGCATCCATATTTGTCCCTATGAGCTTTGTTGCTGTGAGTCTCTTGCTAACTTAATCAACATTGGTTGCTGACTTAGTCCCCAGACATTTTTCGGCATGAACACGACAGAGATCAACGACTCTGCTTGGTCACTAAAGTACTACGTCATAGCTGCAGCCTCCCTAACAGCTGTGACTGTGTTTGTACCTCTTCTCGGTCTCCAGTTCTTCAGCACCACCGCCAGGCTGTTCGGCAACAACGCGTCGCTACGTCGCGCCATCAAATGGGGCTGGATATTGTCGACATTTGCAATGAACCTAACTGCTGATGTTCTTCTGCACACTTTGCCTGAAGATAATGTCTATGCTTGGGCGTTTAGTTTGGCTGTCTTCGCCTTGTGCGCCTGTATCGCATTGATATATCTTGTCCAATTTCTCCAGGGGATGCGGGCATTGCTCAGGAGGAAATCCGTCCTCGCTTCTGCCTGGAAAGAAAGAAGAACAATTCTCTTCTACCAGGCCATATTAGTATGTTTTTTTATATCCTGGTTCGTTCAGAAGTATACAGAGCTTGTACCATATGTATTTTACTTCGGTAAAGTAGCCTATCGATATTTGCGAAAGGACAAGGGGGCCGGTAGCTCGGTACATCGCAGCATTCAATAGCGAGGAATCCTTATGATCCATACTAGCACCATTGAACGACCTATACATCACTGTTGAGCCTTGAAGTGGCAAGGCCAAGCTCGCGAGACGCTTTGAAACCTGTCACTCTTCTCCCAGTCTGATCGTACAAGAAGATGCCACTTGTACTCGCGGAGAAGACATGGTGTAGTAACGTGATATTTTTCAGGTTGCATTATTGCATTGGTGTATTTTACGATCCTATGATGGCTTCTATCTCACCTCAATACTATGGCCACACGCTTCATCGTCCTATTAGACAGGAGAAGAGCAACTCGACAGTACACGGGCAACTAAACATCGTTCCAGTAATTTAAAAGGCGATTGCAAGTAAGTTCGGCCTAAAAAAAAGCTAGTTTTCGGCACACAATCCCAAGCAGGTTTGGTACAAGTCTAGCTCATGATATAATGTCGCATCGCAGCGACAGTTTACAAGTTGAGTCTTGTCAACTCAACTTGTGCCAAAATCTGCCGGCGAATTGGCGCGGACGTGTCCAATTACGGAACTGGAATTTCTGGGGCTCCACGGATTACTTGGAGCTATTGGACTCTGTCAATGCTGATCTCGAGCACATCAACCTTGATCTCGTATACAACATTGCTCTTAGCGAAGTCCAGGCCATAGTGCGTGTAGGTCTCTTTGAGTGCAATCGCCCTCTGAGATTCCTTGTGATACAGCGTGTCTTCACCAACGCCCAATCATTTTTTCACCACATATACACGGTACTGGTTTGTTTCCTCCCTGTAACTCAGGTATTATGTTCAGTATCTCATACAATGCACATCCATGCTCGTTAAACTTAGGTTGTTAGAGTCTTCTCCCGCATGCGGTCTCGTATAGAATATCTCATTGCCATCAAGTTGAAATTTCTCAAACCCGGAGCTTCCACAACGACTATTCGAGCCGATCAACGACCCCTGATCCAAGGCTGCTGGATGATAATCGGGTGATGTTAAGTGACTTCTCATTGATTGTTCCCGGAATGGTGGTCACGGTGAATCAAACGGAGCAAGAGTGGTCGATAATTTGTGCCTTGGCGCATTCCGCTAGAACAACTTATTAGGCATCTGCAACTATATGTTGGGATTCTACCGCCAGATAATCATTGTGTATGTAGGGTCAGCCTCTGCCATTCTTTATGAAGCCTCCCACCACCTGTGTTGTCGAAAACCTTGTCAATATATCGGGCACGATGCTTTATGGACAATCGTGTTTTTACATGTGTATCCTTGATCTCTCGTCGAGATATCGAATAAGGTATTTGTATATATATTCATTGATGGCAGTATAAACGATTGATATGTGACAGGCGACTATGACAAAGCTACACATCTGTTTGCCGCACCTAGATCTAAGTCTATACCTACACCTCGTCACAAGGTAATGCTTCCACATTTCAACTCACACATTCGATGTTACGTGCAAAAATCTTAGCTCAGGACGTTATGTAAGTAAGGGATGAAGAATTGGGCCGTCGGGTTGAAGTTCGGTTGACTAGCAATAAGCAGTGACAGGTTTCACGCAGGGATGCCAAGATCCTTGCACTGGTAAAGGGCGAGTACTAAGCGCTTCCTGGGGAAATCACCCGGTTGGCCAATCACGTATCTGGAAGCAAGTCCCGCTAAGCTTAGTTTAGTCTCCACCCAAAGCAACCTTCCTTGACAGCATGACCCATGTCCCGTATTAAGCGAGTGCGAAAGCGAATTCTGTCGGATACATCAAGAGACTATATAGTATATAGTATCCTGTTATCATGGAGAAAAACAAACGCGACTATCGTCGGGCTTGATACTATCTATTGTACTGCCTGTTTCTAGCACTTGTTAGTCATACGTGGACAAACGTTAATCCGACATCGTGGCACAATCACATGTCAGGTCTTACCTCAGAGCTTACCTTCATTCTTGTTCTCTCGCCTTACGTCAATCAACTCACATTCGTTTTTCTCCATTTTCTCTATATTAGCGACCTAAATTGCTCTCAAGTAAAAGAACCGAAAAGCCTTTGCGTAGACTTGATGGTGGCCGCTCCTAAGGTCCTGATCATGATGAGCGATGCGGGCCACGATCCCACAGGTACGCTGATCAACAAGTCTCCCTGGTGTCACTCGTCACATCAAACTGACGTCATTCACAGAGACGGCGGTTCCATATGCTGCTTTCAAAGAAGTAGGTTTTACAGTTCAGTTCGCTACAGAAACTGGAAAGACCCCAGAATGTGATAAGAGGATGATGGAAGGCGTTACAGGAAAGCTTCTGGTATGTCTGACCCACTCATTTCGGAAAGTTTTGGCCCTGTCCTTATCATCAACGCTAGGGTGCAAAATCTGCCATTGTGAAGCAATGCAAGGACATGTTTAACTCGGAAGAGGCCCGACATCCATTGTCATGGACTGCGCCGGGCTTCTCGCTCGACGATTACAACCTCGTGCTCTTTCCCGGTGGACACGACAAGGGTGTGCGACAAATCATCGACTCCAAGGAAGTGCACAAGCTCATGGTTGACTATTTCCCCAAGACGAAGAAGCCGAGCAACAAGGCCGTGGGCGCCATCTGCCATGGCGTTATGGTGCTGTCATCCGCCAGAGGTGACGATGGTAAGAGTGTGATCCACGAGTGCATCACGACTACTCTACCGGACTTATTCGAGAGCTCCATCTTCTGGACGACCAGGGCGTTTCTCGGTGATTATTACAAGACATATGGCGCCGGTAGCGAGAACACGGCTGATTCTGTAAGCTCCTGTGATAGAATGCGCATGCCGAATGAACACGCTGACTCTGCTAGGTCCGCAATAGCCTGGCTGATCACAGTAAGCAGTACAAATGCAGCAACAGCTTTAATCCGTAAGTCAAGATTCAAGGCAGGTTTCCCTAAATACGCTCTTCTAATAAATCAAACTGCAGCTTTGTTGTCAAGGATGATGAGTATAACTATGTCACTGCGCGATGGCCCGGCGATGCGGAGTTATTTGCCAAGACCCTAGTAGATCTTGTGCGGGAGTCGCAGTAGAGATGTTGTGGCATATTTCCTGTTCAATCATCCGACGAACACCATCCCCCAAACAAAGAGGCAAAGAGCCCTCACTTTGCTCTATTGTCGTGCTATAAAGCGGTACATTGCAGCCAAACTGTTCATCCTCGCCCAACAAAAATTCTTGCTCTTCTTAACCTACTAAAGACTCCGCCGAACATATCTCAAATTTTATTACCTTACCCGAGCTCGGTGAGACTATCTTTGATACGAGTTGTGTGCGACAGGGTCTGGATGCCTTTCACATAACGGGAGGTTTATGTGTCATCCAAGTGATTGAATTAGTTATGTCCCTGAAAATATAATCTGTAATTGTCTACTGAATGATCTAAATAAAAGCCTGAGCTGTGTGATGACAATTCCCGATAAAATCATACCTCACTGCAGTCTTCGAATTGTTCTGCGTCATCGAAGTCGCTGTCGTCATCAGAAAGAGGGTCGTCCTCGACAGCATCAATGCTTTCCATCACCGCACCTTGATCAACTGAAGCAACTTTCAGGTCTCCCATAAGACCTAGAGCTTTCGCTAGCCTCTCTCCCGCCAGGTCACGGTACTTTCTATCCTCGCGTGCCATACGACCCAGGATCTCCTGCTCCTTCTGATCAAGTTCAGCGCGCTGCCTCGCTATATCTTCTTGAGCCTTTTCCAGTTGCAGCTGGATAAACTGCTTGTTCTGTATAAGCTCCGAAAGAGTTGCCTGAGTATCTAGTCGTAGTTGAGAAATGGCTTGTGTAAATGCGTTATCTCCCAGAACTCTAGCAAGGTTTTCTGCATTAGCAAGAAATTGTTCTAGTCCCACTGAGTTGGTACGTGAACGATGAACAGCAGTATGTCTGATTGCTGCGATTGATTGCAACAGTTCTTTCGAGGGCTTACCGCTCCCTTCCCAAACAAGGTTTCCATTGCGTCCGAAAAGCTTTGCCCACTTGCTAAGCTCTACCGACTCAGGGCAATCCCAGCCTTGTTTCTGCATGACGTTTGGAAGAGCTCTCAACCCAAACTGGTAGCAGGCAAGCTCCAGGGTCTTTTGTATTCTCTCCATAAGCATATGTTCCACAGGGAATGGTAGGTATACTGGAAGCACCGATGAGTTGCCAACGGCATTTCTCGCAATACTGTCAGTGATACCTGTCGATCCGGTCAGTTCACATGAACGGTCTGCGGGATTGATTTCACCTACCGTGCAGGACAGTTGTGGCTTCTGTCGAGTCTGAGTTTTCCTGACTGTCATCGCCGTGGGTTTGTATAATGTCTTCAAACGCAGCCTGTTCGGTTCTGGTTGCTTCTTCTACCAATAGAGCCCCAGCTTCGCTCTGGGCCACGGAAGGCTCAAGTAGATCGGGAAAACGTTGGCTAGCGATCAAGTTCGACTCGTACACTTCATCCAACAAGAGCCTCAATATCGACTGATGAACGGTCTCTGCCCCGTGCTCAGTCACGAGCTGTAGCACAGATCTTCTGTCCCCTGGATGCTTCCTAATGGACCGTTTCAAAGTTTTGAGGTTTCTGATTTTGGCTTTGTCCCCTACAAAAACCTCCTTGGTCGCCTGATAGACAGCCCTGTCGAATTGGGTCAACACACCTGTATCCATGTCGCGCAGTCTGTGAAGTTGACTTGATGTTCGAAATGCACAATAATGAATCAAGGGAGTAGAGAGACGAAAGCTTTGGTGTAATTTTCACCAGCTCGTTTCTGACAAAAGACCGACTTGAAAGGAAGATGAATGAAACTAGAACATTTCTCACAAGTGCCTCATAAGATAGGGAGCGGGGAAATCATGATGCCTTGTTGGTAGGCCTCCTGCAGCCTGTTTATGGCATGTTCATTGGCTGTCTACATCTCTATGGATTCTTTTGCTTTCACTGAGAGTTGACGTTTTGCATCGCCATTGGATGACCATCTTTGTACAAACCCCGCACTCCATTGAGGGAGAGTCCTCAATTACGTGTGGTGTATTTCTCCATATCCGAAAGCTCAAAGCCGCATGTGGAAATCTCCAAAGCTTGGATCACCTCCAAGAAAATTGGAACACGCTGCAATATCCCACCTGACATAATGCCGAATCGTTCCGAGTTGCAATACTATATTGTCAATGCTACGCCTCGTTCAAACATTATTTTTTGTCGCTAAATCTCATGCCCGATGATATTTATATCGCCCTGTTTCTTGAAGTTACTTGGCTTCACGTGAGTTAGAAGTGGACTGCTTCAAACATCGTCGCTTGACTCTTGCTCTTGCTCTACTCGCCTCTCGTCTGGTGACGCCCTGAGTCGGGCAAGTCCTGGATCTCATTGGCATTCTCGAAATGTACCGGGCTCAGTCAACCGAGTGTATGTCCAGATTATTGCTCATTAATTATCATCATGTCGATTCACAACCTTCCGCAAAAGGTTACAATTCTACTCAAAAACGCTGCCGCTGCCGCTGCCGTCCTTGATTGATGAATTACTTTCACCTGACAGGAGGTGCGAGTTCATGCGACGGCTTGCAGTGGAGGAATAAAACAGAGTCGCCTCAATATAGGCCAAATCAATTGCTCATTTGCTCATGTTATGTTCTCTTCTATCATGGCAGATAGGCCTTGCCAAGCACGAACTGCAGTTCTGTTCTCCACATTACATCATGATCCTTTTTGGAGAGTCAATGAAGTTTCCTGGCCCAGAACAACATAGAAGAAGGAGAAAAATGACAGGAATTCTTTTGATGGCTCTTCGTGTATACGGAACTTCCCGTCCGTGATTGCATGAAGTGCTGGGCTGAGGCTGCTCGCGCTAGAAACGGCCCGCCTGACGCCACCTCAACAACAGACTGCAGACCGACCACTTTAATCCCCACTTCCCCAGCTTTTGAACTGGAAGGGATCGTCAAAACCCTGGGCAACAAGTAAGATTGTGATATGCAGAAGGCCGATGACCTTGCGGGGGTAAGTGCTGCGGTCCAAGAATGCACGGATCACAAGTCTCTTGCACGACGTGTCAATGCCGTGACACACCATGTATCTGTTAGCAGATGTCACTTGCTCCAGCGAGGACGAGTGTGCGCCATTGGCAGTAATATATACGTATCTTCATTCTTGAGGTGATCTTAGTGTGACGAGATACTGCCTGGTAGGTAGCAAAATAACCGGGATTATTACCACACTCAGGCGTGCAGTAACATCAATAAACGACCACCTCCACGTTTATAATGATCTGTAACTGATTACATGTTTCTATCAGGCACTCTCGAACCCCTATTCTTTTGTGATTTGCCTGGTCACGTCGCTAAGACTAGAAACGTGTGGCGAGCTGAATAGCTTGTCTGAAATACCCCGCGGCTGTGAATGAAGTTATTGGGCGAGACAATGTGATAAGCCCCGCCACCCGATGATCGCCAAGCTTGACTTCGCCTTCCTCAAGGAATGTATGATCAGCTTGACCGGTTCAAGCCACATGCGCTGTTCCAATATTGTTGGTCCGGGTGTTGAGCTCATCCAAAAGTCGGTCACATATAAATACGAATCTGGGGATAATAGATGCACTTCAAAATTCTGGTCTGGATCATGTTTTCTTGCTCTCACAAGTGATCACATACGCTGCTTCTTCCTCACTTATCTTCGACGTGAGGTCGATTAATCGACAAACCACTTCCTCTCATCATGTCTTTGGGTCCGTGGCCGAATAAGTTCGTCGGTTCTCACTTTCTCTTGACCGAACCTGCGGACGAATCCTGGGATGTGATTCCCGACTCTTGGTCCGAGACTCGTTGGGATGCCATTGATGTTCTTCTCATCAGCCCATTTTTTGTCAAGACTGACGACTTGTCTTTTGAGCTTGGGGATGATAAAAACCTTGTCCAGCGCTTCGAATGGGTGATTCGAGCCGCTCGCTCCAAGAACCCCAACATTATCATCATCCTGGAACAGTTCTATCACGTTATTGACGCCAAATCTGATTTTCAGCTCTTTGACGGAGAGAGCGAAAAAATCAAGATATACGCCGACTCGGTCGCATCGTTCATTGAATCCTACTATGACAAGACATTGCCCGATATATCCGAAACTGGACAGATCTCTGCTCGGATTCAAGGCTATGATGTCGATGTTGAGTCAAGCACTAGACAGGACGATCTCCCCAAGATTCTCACTGCCGTGCGCCAAAGCCTGGATGACCTCAGCCAGAAACTGGGCGCGTCTAAGTTCTCTGTCTCGATTACTCCAGCTTGGGCCGACCATCTCGATCCGACCGTTGCCCAGTCCTGTGACTACATCAACATGCAGAACTACAGTGGTGGAAAGAAAACATTTCCTCACGACTACCTGAGTACCGTCCCTGGTCTCAAAAGCGATCAGTTCGTGTGGGGATTCTGTTCTGAAATGCCGTCGCAGAACACGCGGGACTGTAAAGAGTTTCACGGAGTGTTGACCAGAGCGCAGGCTGTTGCCGCCGGCGAATTTGGAGGAACCTACACCTGGCGGGTCAATTCGGACAACCATGGCTATGAGAACATATTCCAGGTTTGGCTGCATAATCTGGTTCACGGAACAACTCTACCCGATAGTAAGGACCAAATAATTGTGCATAAATACTGGAAGACTGGCGGTCGTGATGACAAAGGACAAGTCATCCCACCGGAGAATTTGGAATAGCTTTTGTTGCACCAGGATCTGGAATAATTCTATGGAGAGCACTCTATATTTATTTACGTGGAATAGTTAAGTTATTAAAGTTAAATCGAGTCGACTTTGGAGGCTATCAAGTGGATATTTCGCGCCTTAGCCTTATGCTGATTGGTAACTTTTTCGACCTTTGGGTGGCTTACTTTGCTTCGCACCTAATTGCGTGTTGCTGCTGCCTGTGTCGCACTTTAGAAAAGCTACTGACACCCCAAACGAGCACTAGTGACGCTCTGCACTTCATTTTACATTTTCTACAAACTTTTGACAATGCCTACTGCTGGGGTTCATGTCGACCGCTTCGGCAAGAAGAAATTCATCCCTCTCGAAAATAATCCTGAGGTTTTTACATCGCTGGTCCACCATCTTGGCCTGTCCGAGGAGCTCGGCTTCTACGATGTCTACAATCTGGAGGAGCCGGAGCTTCTAGCTCTAATTCCCCGACCTGTCTATGCGCTCATCCTGATCACTCCGCCGGGACCTTATGACGCTGTCCGAGCGGCAGACAAGACACCACTCGCTGCAAATGGCGTGTCCTACAATAAGACTGGAGATGGCGAGTCTGTTATGTGGTTTCTCCAAACAATTGGCAATGCATGTGGTCTCATGGCTCTGATCCATTCCATCGCCAACGGCGAAGCCCGATCATTCGTCAAATCAGGCTCTCTGATGGATACGATCCTTGAACAAGCCAGGCCACTGGGCGTGCAGGCTCGAGCCGATGTCCTCTATAACAGCAAAGAACTTGAAGAAATACATATGAGCGCCGCCCGTGGAGGTGATAGTCACGCACCTCATGCTGAAGACAAAGTTGAGCTGCACTTCATTGCCTTTACCAAGGGAAAGGATGGGCACTTGTACGAGCTGGAAGGAGGCGTCGATGGGCCTATCGATCGGGGAGAGGTGGCTGCGGGCGAGGATATGTTGAGCGACCGGTCGCTGGAAAATAGTGTCAAAAGGTTTATCAAAGTTTCGGGAGACAACTTAAACTTCAGCATTGTGGCTCTGGCAAAACGCGATTAATCTCAGCTATATTATCCAGGCATCATAACGAACAAGAGAGAGGCAACTGGGTTGTGGAAATAAGATAAATGTCATGAGTTAATATTTCACGCCATCTTAAACAAGTACGCGGGAACGGGATTCTAACGGCAATCTCGGTAAGCGCTAATCTCGCATAGCCACTAAACACATTTCATTCCATATATGATGCAAGAGCTCAATCCTCCCTGCAGAGCTTTTGCTCTGAATGGTCATCTTGAAATTACATGATTCCGATCATGATGATACATTCCCTAATCAAGACCATTACGAAGCCGCCCACTCATGCTCAATCATCCCGTAGTTCACAATATCGTACCATCTGCGATCGTGCCAAAACGCCTCTCGGCTGCGACCCTCTTCCACAAACCCCAGCTTCTTGTACAAATGTTGTGCTCGCTCATTATAGCTCACTGTACTGATCTCGACTCGGCGATATCCCCCAAAACGGAACGCCCAATTAAGCGCCCATTGAACAGCCTCTCCCCCATATCCTCTGTTTTGGTAAGGCGATGCGAGAGTGATAGTCATCCTTGTAGATCGATGGTGGGCGACACGTTCCGGCTTCCCGCCTCAACCAAGCACTAGATAGCCGATTGGGATAGGAATCGATGTTCGAACATCATGAACTTCTGTGTCGTTAGGCGATAGAGGCAGGATCACAGATAAAGTGGCCTTTTGTAGCTGTTCAACGAGCTGATTGATGTTCATCTTGCTTTGAGGTCTCACCAAGCCCGTGTTCGCAAGAGCAGAATTCTCTGGGTCATTCTCAATTTGGGTCAAGAGAAATTGTTTGTCTTGGTCGTTGTCCTCCATTGCCCGAAAGATTAGACGTTTTGACTGGAATATAGTTCCAAGGTTATCTGTAATCACAGTCACGGTAAAGTTTAGCGGTCTCAATGCTCAGGCCTTAAGGTAGTGGAAATAGTTGTGTCTGTCTTCGTGTATTCAAGTTTGCGCACTTTGTTACGACACTTTATAGGCTTCACTATCCTGACCTCACTTGCATGGTGAGATCCTACCTTTCCATTTTAGACGCAGGCGATCGGCCGGGGGAAATCCCGTATGTGTTTGCCGATCCATTCCTATCCTTCAAGGGGGATGTAGGCTTGCTTATGTTGAATAAGTGCCGGGGTGACTACGTTTGAGTCCAAATTCTTGTGACGCTATTCACTGAACCACAAAGGATAAGGTTTGATCGAGATTGTTTTCATTGCTTTACTTCCATTCCGGCTTAGATAGAAAAGCTTGCGCACGTTGTCCTTGAGTGCGCTTAACTCTTCGGGATTCCGCCCCCGATGCTTCCCCTATACTGCGTCAGATTTAGTTAGTAGTGGGGATCTTGAGAAGAGAGTAGGTGATTTAATCCGTTGACGGAGGGTTCCGGAACTGCGCCATTGAGGGTGGTTCTAACCGTAAGGCTGATTCGCGCTGAGATGAAATGGCAATTAAAGATTCGAGAATTCATTATGTCAGTAATAATGAAGGTAGTAGCCTGTATAGTACATAGCTAGTCAGCATCTTTACCGTTGACCTATAGCTTCGTTTGGCAAGCTTCCATGAAGATCTGTTATAGCTAAGGCCAAGTAACTAATACTACATAGGTAGCTCGTTGTACCCGGAGAACGACAAACACAGCTTGGGCAGTATTTCCAATCATCGGCCTTCTGATCCAGGGTACGCAATTAATCAAGTTAGATGGTATATCGAAATCCTGACAGCTCCTCGATAACGATCTTGCCCTGCTCTGCCAGGCGGTTCTGCCTTATAAAGTAAAGGATAAGTACTGTGGTCGTAAGAAGGATAACACCGTTAGCCCTAGAGAACATCAGCATGTCAACATCTGATATTAGCTTTGGGTTCTATGTCTTACGTGAGGCAGGCGTAGATTCCAGGTAGATAGTGTGGAGCATCGCTGAGATAACATCGAGTTAGCTAAGGTGCTCAATGGATACCTATGATTGGGACTTACCGCGACCGGAATACCAGAGAACCGGCGATACCACCTGTCCCTCCAAAACCAATCATGCTTGCACTACAAAAGGCCCGTTTCCAATTGCCTCTGATGTTATTGGCCTGGAAAACCATCACCGTAGGCAGATTTGCACTGCATCCAGCTGTGACCAAGATAGCACCAAGATATTGAACACCAGCCGCACCACCCCATACAAGTAAGCATAGACCAATGATACATATACAGGCGTTAAGATAAAGCATCGGTGAACGAAGGCGAATTTTGTCACTTAACCAACCCTGAACGAACATGAGTATCATTGCAACCAGATACGGAGGCGTGCTTAGGCCTTGCGCCTGCGCTTCAGTGAATCCAAGTTTTTGTTTTAGGATGATTGGAAGGAAGAAGCCAACTGAATATGCTTGCATAGTTGAGCAGCTGACAATTGTTAGTCCAGTTGGCTTGTTTCCTCGTTTCCGCCGACTTACAAGAAGATCAAGGCGAATCCCCATACCTTGGCATCGAGTACCGGTCGTAAGAACCGTTGAATTGAGAAAGAAGAGGTTTCTGCATCTTGTCGGTCACGGTTGATACGACGGATGATAAAGGCGCTCTCCTGTTCGGCAAGAAATCCCCAAGCTTTATGGGCTTGATCAGGAAAGTCGACCGTAAAAATGAAACCAGCAATACCAATCATGATGGTCAAGATCCCTTCCATGATGAACAACCACCGCCAGCCATTATAGCCGGCCAGGCCTTTCATTTGCGAGAAACCGAGGCCAAGAACGCCCCCAGAAGCAGAACCAAGAACTCCGAGAAGATAAAAGATCGATGTGCGTTTGTACAAATCGACTATTGATAGTTAGTCTCGTGCAGTTCACACAAAAACGGCGTAGTTCGCTCTACATACACCTAGAGTACCAGCATGATATAAGATAATATTGGCCAGGGAAACAGCCCGCCTCGAGGCCACCGAGGAGGAGACGCAAGACGATGAGCGACTTCCAGCTCTGCACAAACCCGAAGCACTGCAAGTCTCATGTCAACTCTGTATTGATACCAGGACTATGCCTGGGAACCTTACCATCATAACGATACCCCAGCAAAACACGATGCTAGAAAGAAATAAACGGGGGCCAACTTTGCGAACAAGAATAGACGCTGGGAGTTGGAGTGCAACATATGGCGCAAAGAAGACCAGAAGAACGATAGACTAGAGCTCATCAGACAATGTGCGCTTATGAGACCATATCATAGCACGTACATAACGACTTTCAACGCCAAGTTGTAAATCTTGGGTCATGCTTGGTCAATGTCAACGACAGTGAGCTATTTTTTGCGTCAAGACGTACCCAGCTACAGCGGCGTTGGACATATTGGCTCGATCAAGGAAAGACACAGCCTGCATCAATCCAAGGATGACGAGCAAGCGTCGATCAACCTTGTGAATGATCTTGCGCTGCTCCGCTTGCGTGAATTCTTCATCTTCCTCGACATCAATGTGAGCCATAGTCGGCTTTTCGTCAAAAATTTCTGCCATGGTGGAAGGATCGCTGGCAGATCTAACTTGTACCATAGATCCACAAAGACGGTGGGATCCAGTTGAGATATATCCCTTGTCGCCATTATCCGCGTAGTTCATCTGAAAATCTAGCGCTCGTTTAGACTCTCGGTAAACCATTTTGAGCCAAGGTCGATGTCTCGGCAATGAATAGATTAGGCCTAGCGAACCATTTCTTGATACTGAACTAACTGTACTTGGATATGCCGGTATCCCCCGCATCTTCCCCGCAAATCGAGTTACCGGCCCGCGAGATGAGGATCAGGAATTCCGCGAGGGTTACAGTTTGCATCTACCTAAATAAGGCAAGTTAACCGACCAGTACAATTACAAGTAGGGTTCGAATAGAGGGTTATACCTCTCCTAGACTATCATTTCCGTCTCTCTATTCCTTTCAATTACCCAATTGGCGTCAGCCGTCCCCTCACCATGTCCTACCAACCATCTTTCGAAGACAATCAGGACTTTCTTGACGCTGAAAGGGGCTTCATCAGCGCACTGAGTCCAGGTGTCATCAAGAAAGATGACGGACAAATTGTCTGGAATATTGACGAATACTCGTTTCTCCAGCAAGAATGTCCTCCAACATGTCATCCTCATCTTTGGAGGCAGGGTCAACTGAATTCCAAACAGGGGCTTTATGAGATTGTGCCGGGTATCTACCAGACAAGAGCTCTTGACCTATCCAACATGAGCATTGTTGAGGGCAAAGAGGGAATCATCATCATCGATCCACTCATCTCTTGCGAATGCGCAGCTGCCAGTCTAGCTCTTTATCAAGCTCATCGCGGGGTAAAGAAGATCACTGGCATGATCTACTCACATTCTCACGGAGACCACTACATGGGCGCTCAGGGTGTCTTACCCCCGGATCAGGACATGTCCATCCCAATTATTGCACCTGAGGGGTTCATGGAAGCAATCATGAGTGAAAGCATTCTCGCTGGGCCAGCAATGCGCAAACGAGCTGCCTTCATGTACGGCAATGCCCTCCCTCGAGGACCCAAGGGTCAAGTTGGCGTTGGACTAGGCATGGGATCTAGCATTGGCACAACTTCTCTAATCCCGCCCAATGTCTTGATTCAGAAGACTGGAGACGAAATCGTGGTTGATGGTGTGAGAATTGTCTTCCAGATGGTCCCTGGAACTGAGGCACCGGCAGAGATAAATTTTCATTTCCCTGATCTTAGAGCCCTATGTGTACCTGAGACGGCGACTAATTGCATGCATAACATAGTAAGTCTCCACCGTCGAGCCAAGCAAACACGCAGCGTGTCGAGCCATCGTTGACCAACGTCAGGTTACGCTCCGAGGCGCCCAAGTTCGTGACGCCAAAGCCTGGTCAGGATATCTTGACGAAGTGATCACTCTCTTTGCCGAAGGCTCGGACGTGGTATTTGGCTCGCATAATTGGCCAACATGGGGCAAACAACAACTCATTACTCGACTGGAGGAGCAACGGGATATGTATGGTTACTTGCATGACCAGACTGTACGCTTGATGAACCTCGGTAAGCTACTTTTGTACGTAATCTGTTGGGATATACTTGAACTTACAATCAATAGGTCTGACAGGAGTCGAAATTGCCGAGAGGATTCAACTACCTTCAGCCATTTCTCGAGCCTGGCATTGCCGCGGCTTTTATGGATCAGTGAGCCATAATGTCAAGGTATACTGAATCTCACAAGCACCCTCGTAAGTTTTCTTTAGCTGACTCCTTAGGGAATCTACCAAAAATACATGACATGGTTCGACGGCAACCCAGCCAACCTTTGGCAATACCCGCCAGCTGAAGAGGGTGTTCGTTATGTCAAATGCATGGGTGGTATTGACTCAGTATGCGACAAAGCTGAGAAGTTCATCGAAGAAGACGATTGTCGCTTCGCCGCAACTCTCTTATCACATATCATCGCCGGGTACCCCTTGGAGGCCGCTGCTCGCGCTAAGACTCTCCTTGCTAAAGCCTACGAAACTCTGGGGTTCGCTTGTGAGAATGCTACCTGGCGGAACTTTTACATCACCGGAGCGCAAGAGTTAAGAACTGGAAAGAAAGCCGGCATGGTTGCTGGAGGAAAGACACCACTAGGGCCCAACTTATCTGTTGATCAGTGGTTCGATATCATGTCGGTGCAGTTAGATGGCGAGCGTGTTGCTGAAGCCAGACTTACTATCCAGTTCGAACTCACAGACCTGAAACAAACGTGGCAATTGATTGTGTCAAATGGCGTATTGACTCGACGATTGGTTGTGAAACCTGGCAAATCCAAGGTTGATCTCAGCATCAAGTTGACTAAGACACAACTTCTCAGCGTCTTGCGAGGGGAAACACTAGATGTTGCAGAGAAGTCTGGGGACGAGGGAGTCTTGCAAGACTTGCTAAGCTATATTGCGGTTCAGCACGACTCTGCGCGAGGTCCTAGTCAGCTATAGCTATAAAGCATAGGAAATGTATGATGCACATTATCAGAACAGCATGAGTGAGAAGGTGGAACTTGTTCTATTGTATTTCAAAGTATGCAAATGTCTTTGGGTCACTGGGACGACCCGTATAGCGGGTAGGCTGCATAGGATGAGCTAAGTCGTGCAAAAGCACGACTACTTAGCGGCAAGGGATGTAGACAATCCGAAGGCGGGTTTATCGATCCCAGAAGATGCTGTCCTCTATTTGTTCCTCCTTTATTCTTTTCTTGCTTTATTCCCGTTTTTGCTTCTTCTTTACTAAGGTGTTCAGTCGTACTGTGGCTTTTCCAGCGTGAGCATAGAGTATTATGCTTCGACCGTGAAAACACCGTGTTCCTTATCCGAGTTGAGAGCATAGCTTCAAGGGTACCCCCCTCACCTAGTGGCTTTTCAAGATGAGGCCTCGACCGTTATCATGGCTGCGGTCGTGGTACTAGCTAGCATTCCAGCTGATAACTACAGCTGCAACTGATCGAAAGAGGCGATGGTCACGGTGTCCAAGAACCACGCTATCTGGGACTATGCAATGCACGTATCAATAGATGTGCCACTAGCTCCCCACTACGACAGCTCAACCCTGTCAATCATATGTATACATCACGCTAACAGCGCCTATTTCGCTGAGATAAAATCTAGAACTGCAAGCCACGAAAAGGAAAGCCGGGTCTAGATTGGCACATGAAGAAAAGCTAGGTAAATAAAAGTCACCCAACGATTTGGACTTCACTAGTGCTTTAGATCTCGTCAATATCTACCATACCACCTTCGCTAGACTACCACTATCCAATATTTGCTGTCACCTTACCACCTTTGCCGTTGTTATCAACTCTCATCTTGAAATCCTCCGATTTACCTTCCAACTCATCCAAATATGTCTACCTCAACCAGCGCTGACACTAGCCAATTGGCCAAATTTAGGGCTGACTATTTTGCCATCTCTATAAGCGAATTCGCCAGTGCAATCAACATGGCAATGCTAGCTGCATATCCCACGACACGAGACAATCACGTTAAGGCAGTTTTGGAACAGTATGGCTACGACTCTCTGACTGAGCTCGATATTGAAAGCATCATTCATCCTCGAGATATACTTAACTCTTCTCCTACTTCCACCACTCCACCCCCTGGTGCCAACGCTCCACCCGCTACGAATCCCGTCGTCACGGGTACGGGCTCATGGATTTTCGACTGCTACGCTGGGTCATACGGAGTCACCTCAAACCAAGGGGGGATTCCCCTCCAGTACCACGACTGTGATAATTGGTTACAACGGTTCCTTGGATTTAGGGTCCTCTTTATCTATCAAGCTTAGTTCAACTGTCGTCGTTGATAATCAATCTGACTACTGGGCCCAGTGGGATGTCACAGCCGGCAGGAAATGGTATATCGCGCAATTTTCGACGAACTTCAATACGACACTTGAGTCTACGACCACAACCCTCAGCGGTTTCCATTGCGTCGTAGATACCAATGGCCAACAAACCAAGACGCCCGTCAGCGCCGAGTGTTCCCAGCTAAAAGCCAACACAGGCGACACCGAGAGTGACGTGGGGAGATTCTTCAAGAACCCCAGACTGGATGCCACGATTGGGCTGACGGGTCTCACGCTTCTCAAGTACTGGTATAAGAGGCGCAACGGGGCGGCGGAAGGTAAAACGCCCCTACCATTAGTAGTGCAAGAGGAAGCAAATAGGTATGAAGAGCGCGTCAAAATCATTAGGAACATTGCGACTATAGGCGAAAATCTTGCTGCCGAAGAAAGCCTTTCTCAATCGAACCTTGCAGGACGCCAGCAACTGCATACAGAAATGCAGTGCGCCATCAAACAGGCCGTTAATCTGTACTTTGCTAAATCAGCAACCGTAGACGGAGACCTGACACAGGCTACCGTCGTTACCCCTGAGCTGGCCAAGTCATGCCAAGATGGAGTATCCTCCGTCCTTACGGTCTGGTGCTCCACCATTATGAACAACCATCCATCAGGCCTGCTACAATATGTGCTCTCGTACATGGTTACTGAGGGTCTCATGAGCAGCCAAGACCTCAAGGAGATCGGAGCCAATGTCCTAAGCTACACCAAAGACAACGTCTTTCGCGCGTTTAATGTCGCAACGGGAACCGATGGTCACGCTGCTGGCTTTGAAGCTGCAATCAACAAGTATTTGCAACTCGAACTTGCGAAACGACAGCTCAACGCCATCCAGACCAAGCTGCTTAGTGATGGAAAATCTGTTGAAGATGCAGCGGCTACGCTAGATAGTGCCAACCAGGATGTGGAAGCAAAAGAGAGGCTCGCGCAAGAACTCGCCGAAAAATATGTTCAAGCGCAGCAGAATGCTAGTGACACTGTCGCTTTGCAGGCTGCGAAGACTTCTTCACAAGACGCAGAGGCCGCTGCGGAGGCAGCACAAACCGATGCAGCAGCTAAGAAGGCTGCACTTGAGACTGCAGACAATCAGAACACGGTGCTACAAAAACAGAGTGATGACGTCCAGGAGGAACTAGCTGGACTAAAGAGTGAAACTAACAAGCTGGAAATAGACTTTGCGCAGAAGATAGGGCAGCTGGCTAGTTGAAAACAGAAATACGGTTAATGCTGAATTGTTAGGCCTCCCAATTTTAAATAACATCTAGGCTGAGGTTATGGTCCTTAATGTGTTGTACTACTGTCTTGGAGATTATATTCTAGGTGGATGTAAATCAGTCCCATCTAAGCACAGCCATACTATAGGTGAGATGGACAGCATTGTGATAAAACTATGAACCTCATTGGAATACAACAAGGTCTTATGATTAAGGATCAAAACCAAGAGTAATAAACCATCTGATATAGACATAGAAGAACCCGATCTGACCCTACCTTACATACTCCAAAATCTATGTCCATATCCCAACCCCTGGGCCTCACCCTTCATTCGGTCATAAACAGCCTGGGCAAACAACGTTTCCGTCCTTCTCAAAATACGTAGTATCTGCACATTACTCCGTGTTTGTCGAGCCTGGGTTTCCCTGATAACTCGAACAGAGATCAAATATTACTAGGTTTCGGCGCATGTTATCCATTTCATTAGTGTTCAACAGAGGAGTCATCAAGTTCGGAAATATTGCAAGCTTAATCTCAGCAGCTGAGTTAACGAGATCAGCTCATGGAAGATAACGTCGTCTGGAAGAATGAATCCATCCCTAATGATCTAGACAGAATGAGATTGAAAGAATTAGATGTGGAAGTAGGGAATGAACGGAGACTTGGACGCTATGTATTTGCGTTGACAGAGCCGAGTTTGTGAGAAAGAAAATGCGGCACTTGACTTACACGCGCTCAATTCTCGGTAGTTCATATGGCCATTTTATAAAACTTGAACCTTCCATCAAAATATTCAGCATATACTACATGTAATTGGTGTTCGATATTTGTTGAAAGCCTCTAGTTAAATCATACTTAGGGTTTTCTGGAAGATAAAAAGTAGGAGACCAGGTGGTTTATAAAGATATAGGATAACCACCTTAGCACTATAATGGTAGATTAACCATCGTTGGTTTGGACCTACTCCAATCCAACCAAAAAACAACGCAACCCATCTCGTCGGAGTTTATCATAACTGCTAAAATACTAAAAAGTAGTTATTTCTATTTCCACCGTAGTTACTTAGAAAAAAGCTCAAATGTATCGCGTATCATAACATGCCCAACTTGTTCGAAATTCCGAGTCGGTCAACCATCTGCCTCATTGTCAAGATGACAAGGTTGTGCTTCCGTGAACTCTTTCCAAGCTCACGGACAGTATGTGGAAGCTTGAACTGATGTTTTATGATCAGTGACTATTCAGTAAGGTCCGAGAACGAGTAGTACTTGATGTCGATTGTCAGCGTTACCACGACCATTCAGAGAATCGGCCCAGGAAATACAAGATAACACAATGTGTAACACTTGGCGCGTAGGGGATGACTGATGATGAGGATAAAATCACTGTTCAAGTTGAATGTTGTGACTAGCAGTACCCTACTCAATCGAAAGATGGATTTGCTCAATAATAAATGTGTTAAAATGGCTTCTCTCAATCTGTAGAAATGAGAATAATGAACGACAAGAAAAGAAGTATACGAGGCCGACAGTTCACAGGTAAACAGGAGACTCCACCAGCTATCCTTCTGGAGGCCCTGATCACTGAAGTGCAATCGACTCACCCAAGCGTTGTACTAAGAGGGGACCACAGGCGTAAAGATACGAAATGAGCGGCAGATAGCACCAGAGGCATGTCGAGAAGGCTCATAGAGTCAGGCCCTGATGCTTCAAAAGCTTGAATGCCTGGTTTGACCCATTATGGGCACTGTAGGTAATGAAGGGCATGCCATTGGATGTGTTACCCCCAGCAAGATCAAGGGAAGTCTTGTCTTTCGCGTTATAGAACCTGATCAAGTGGTTAATTGAAGGCTTCAAAGTGCGCGGCTACTGGACAGATTTACCTCACTTGGGTATTGTCGTTGATGTTATCGATAGTCGTGTTCAAATCCCATTGAGCAGCAAGGTCCGAAGTACTATGGTCCTTATCGCAACGAACAGTTTGGTCGTGTCCTATATAGGGGTAAGAATAATGCCATGAGCTGGAAATGGTGTATACTTACCGGCAGACCAGAGAACATAGCCGTTGCCAGTATTCTTGATGATCACGCGATTGTTGGAGTTGGGAGCCGAGTAAATGTCCCAAATCTGATTCAGGTTCCACTTGTTAGATCCATCTGAGCTGTAAGAAAACAGTCAGCCGCTACATCATTCATTGCTTCTTGACACCTATACTCACATCGCATGTACAGCAGGAGTCTTGTCCCCCGCTCCGTTCAGATCAACGAAGACGTTCTTCGTGCTTGAATGGTCGCTCCTCACATTGCACCTGAATCGAAGTTTGAGCCCCTGTGAAGCGTTTGAAGATCCGTGGACTTCGTTGAAATGATGCGTGAGCTCCTGCTTCTTACCCGAAAACTCTGTCTGCAATTTGTCGAGCGCAATCGTCTTTTCGCGGACCTTCTTCTCATGTTCAATGATCTCATCGGCCTGCTCACCGATCGTCTTACTCTTCAAGTTGACGAGTTCTGTTTGAGATTCGACGTCTTCAAGGGCTTGCTTGAGCTGGCGCTGTAGTCCCTCGGCTTCCTTTTCCAATTGAGCAATCTTCTCACTCATGTTCTTGTTCTCAGTATTCAACCTCTCGCCATCCTTTCTTTCCACCTCGAGTTGAGCTTCGACGGTCGCGAGTCGCCCTGTGAGGCTGATGACGTTGTCGGCGGCAATCTTCGAACGAGCCTCTGCCTCGGCAAGCTTTTTACTCTGCTCATTGAAATTGTTCTGTAACTCTGCTTTGGAAGATTGCTCATATTGAAGCTGAGCTGCAAGTCTGTCGATGCTTTTGTGGTCATTTAAATCATGTTCCCTGGAGGCATTGGCGTTTTTCTTGATGTCGGCATCTTTAGATGCAATTGTGGCTTGAGCTTCGGAAGCTGCGGCTTGGGCTGCGGCAAGTCTTTCGTTCAGGTCGCTGGTCGTAGCCTTTTGGACAGTGATCTCATCGGCGAGCTTCTTGACTTCTTTCTTGAGCTCGCTGTTCTCGCTGTTCGCAGTATTGAGTTGCTCGCCCCGAGTATGGAAATCAGCATCCAACGCAGTGAAACGCTTGCTGGTTAGCTATTATTCAAACCAGATGATGTCAAGCACTTACGTCCTGAGCGTATTTGGCAAGGTAGCCAGCCTGGTCCGCAAAAGCGATAGTATGCCTCACCGTCTCGATGAGCGTGTTAGGGAAGGGTAGTGGCGTAAGAACGCGGGGAAGCGAGGGTTGCGGCTGGGGTAGGCGGACCTCGAGCTCGGCCTTTTGCCGGGCAGAGAACTCCGGGGGGTTCCAGTCGCTACAACACTGGTTAATACTGGCATATTCAGATCAGGGAAACGACCTAACTTACTGGGAGTGACGATCAATAAGTGCGGCGAGGGTGAACTCTCCCAGGTCCTGGTTGGCTTCTGGCCCCTTCATGTGAACGGCAAGCTTTTCAGTTTTCTCATCCCAAGTACAAGTAATATTGTAGTAGGAGTTATATGAGAACTTGACACCCTTGCCAGGTCCAGACTCGATCTTCTGCGGCTCAGCGCGGAAAGATGGGGAGTTAGCAGTACCGGAACCATCATGAGTCCATTGCCAAAGAGAAAGGACAGGCTTTCCTTGGCCAAAGCCCTCTGGAACAATGAAGATGGCCATTTCATCGCTTGCATACTGAGACCAATTGATCTTTCCCGTCCAGATTCTAGCAGGGCCAGTAGACTGTTCGCCCTGGGATTGCCAGATGCGCTTGAAATCCATGTAGGTCTTGTAGCCGGTGGGGTTTGACATGGTAACTTTGAGCTTGCTGTAAACCTCACTAGTGGTGATATCCCAGCTGTAATAGGAACCCCGAACGATGAAAGTATCGTCGGTGTTCCCATTCTTGGCAACCTTTTCGATCGCCGACTTCTGGAACCAGTTGGCCTTCTTAGTGCCCTGTGCATCCTTGGTCCATTGAGAAAAAAGGTAGGCGGTGTCGCCAACACGGACAGGGCCGTCAGGTAGGATGATAACGAAAGTCTCGTTATCGCCGTATGGCTTCCAGTCAAGTCTGCCTTCGTAAACAAACATGTTGATAAGTAAAAGTGGTTAAGAGAGGGAAAAGGTTGTGAGATTGAAATTGTTGCTGATCAAGTATTAAAAAGCTATGAACTGTTGGGCAAAAGACAGAATTATATAGCCGTCGAGGGAAAATGAGTTCCCATCGAGGCCGTGTTCGAGGCAGAAGAATATGAACCTTCATCTTCTGCCATTCCCATTACCCCTTGGGACAGATTGATCAATCTCTGCATGTCTTTGATAGTCCATAGCTGATACATTCTGTGGCTACCTGAAGCTGAGACATCACGAAAGAGTGTGAATCTTCCATGAGCCAGCGTGTTGCTGCATTCCTCGAGAAAAGTCTAATACACCCATGGCGATGAAGGCTTCTGCATTTTGCGCTGCTCAGGAAAAATTACTTCGACCATTATGCAACCAAAGTCATATCTCACAGGCTCCATACCATGGGATGTTCAGCTACCAAGCCTCCAAATATCAGTCACCGGTGATGAAGTGAAACACTGCGGGGAAAGGGTGGGAACTGTTTGGATGCGATTTGATCTCGAAACGTAGATTGCTCCAGGCCGGACGGCTTGTTAGCTATGTTGGGAAAGGTGTCGTGGAAAGTGGAGAGCTGATGATCCAGTTATGGCTGGCTGGAGTTATGCGAGACAGAAAGAAGGAATGTGATTAGAGCTCTAAGCATTAGCCGCACGGCTATGTAACCGTGTGGCTTAATTGGGTGGCTTTCCTGACTAAAGCTTGTGCAAAACATCACCCGACACGTGGAATCTAGACCGTCAAAACGTTTAGTACGTATTGGAGGTGAGGCTGGCTGAGGTGAAGCCGGCTAAGACTCAGCTTAGCCATGATATTGCTGGCTTTCAATATGAAGATGGCAGCTTGTGGCTTACAAGGAAGAATGAACAAGTGCATCCCTGTGTTCTGGGCTTAGAAGCCCTTGTTTTATGTAAAGAGCAGACTCATGTTATGTACAATGACATGATGCGTAGGCTCTGAGATCATGACGTAGGTATAGGCTAAAATGATTGCCAACATTTTTCAAGGTTCTCCTGGTACCCTAGCTTTTGGCTCAAGGGTTGAAGATTTTGCAAGAATGGAGAATATATAAACTTAGGATCTTGGCGTTTGCTAGAGCGACCCTGTGTTGAAATTAAGTGCCTTTACTTCCTAAGTCGAGAATGGGCAAAATGTGTAGTCAGAAGGCATGCATGATTGGTCTTTGCCCAAGAAACAAGGATGGCTTGTGTCAAGGTTGAGTCAAAGGCTGCTATAACAGTTAACAACTACACAATCCCATCGTCCCACGAAGGATACACGGCGGTATGCGCAAAGGCTAAAACTCCATCGTGTTCGAGGACTTGGGCTATACTTTCAAGTACACAGACTACTGCCGCACAATCAAAGGCCGTCAGACGCTTGAGATTATTCTGGCAGATATTTACGGCGATAATTAACCCACTGGTGATGCACTATCAGACACGCCGACGCCTAACGTAACCACTCGGACAATAGGCATCTATACAATTACAGAAGCCAATTTGATCGGAATAGGCATACATGGCCTGGTCAAACCAGCAACGGGACTACAGGGCAATATCGTTATTAAGAGTATGATACCAACCCATGGCAGATTGGAGTTTGTTCGATCTAAGGTGGAGATAGTCCGATCACTTTCAAGAATGCTGGATAGAGAGCATCAATAGAGTGTGTTGACATGTATCGATGTGATGCATATGGAAGGCAAAGTTGATGACTTTCGCTTGGCTCTTGAACCCTTTGATGAGAGTAATCTGCTGGCTTTGCCTTAGCAGACTCAAACACAGTAAGATCGGTTTTCACCCCCCCTCGCAGGAAAGGAAATAGCTTGACGGTACAGCTGAGTTTTGGGCATTGGGAGTTTGTGGGTATGAAGCTGCACACAGGGAGTTGCCGTGGCGGTCTGGGGCACTTGGAAACTCACGAAACAACATGAGGGATGGGAAAGGGATCGAGAAAATAGCTTCCCATAAGAAGTATAGCCATGTGGTGAGAAAGGTCGAGGAAAAGAGGTGCGATGAGAGGAGTAAGTATTCTTTCTTGAGGGACATGATTTGAGTTTACTAGGATACCAAGACAAACACTGACTGTTTTAGCTGCACTGTTGGACTTTATTATTGCCCCGTTTCGTTTTTTCAGGCGGCTATGGAAAGCCCGAACCAGCCACGACCGAGCAGCGCGAAATGTCTTGGAGCTCTTGTTGGAAAGTCCGTGTTCTTGAAGATGAAAGCCAGATGGCAAGAAGAGACAGTCGAGCCACCAAGGTCAGCATATGTTGGTCTGAAACGACCAGCGGGGCAGTAAGCTGCCAGGGTTTATGTGTTGAGATGTATGTGGATTTTTATTGATCCGTTCCAGATGATCCGTGGTGTGGTTATAAGGTCGGCTTTTGTGTCCTGACTCGTTTGTTGTTCATCTTATCGATTGACTATTTTCACCCTCATTTCAACATTATGTTCCCGATATTCTAAGATCGGGTGTAGCTTGCAATTTCTGAGATAAATATGCTTATGTTCTATAAATTGGAACGAGTCACCTTAGGAAGATAGCTACTAGAAATAACTTTACCTCAGTGATTTTGTACATCTGTATTATTTCCTAATGGATGAGAACTAAGCATGTACGAAAGTAGCTGTGCGGAGCTCTGAGAAGTGTGTGATCGTTAAGTTAAATGCCTCCGAAATGTAAAAAAGAAAGAAAATATGACACGGTGTTCTTTGTTGTTATACAACATAGTTTGTTACTTTAGAAGTTGTACAGTAAACCTCGTGTAGTAAAGCTCTAAAGAAGTATAGTTGACAATAGATTGGTTCCACAGAACGTATTGTTCATGACGGCAAGTAAGGGGAAAATGCCTTGTATAATGGGCTAAACCGGTTAGATGGACGGGAATATAGACACGCCGTGGTGGCCATATTGCAGAAGCGCCGTATAATAGAAGTTGGACAAAAGAGTACTAAAGGCCAGCAGGGAAAATAATTCTGATAGCCAGAGAAGCCTTAAGCC
Organism: Fusarium stilboides; assembly: GCA_014822085.1. Taxonomy (NCBI): domain Eukaryota; kingdom Fungi; phylum Ascomycota; class Sordariomycetes; order Hypocreales; family Nectriaceae; genus Fusarium; species Fusarium stilboides. Next base: position 84,392 of record JAASAY010000092.1, read on the forward strand.
TCAAAGCAGCCCCTCAAGGATTGGAGATTTCGAAAGTGTAGTCCTCACTCGAAAGCACATAAAGTCTTACAAGACTTGAGGGAAAATTGAGGGAAAATTGAGGGAAAATTGAGGGAAAATTGAAGACTGATTATGGGATACTACAAGGCGAGAAACTTGGTATTTAGGCTTTCAAAAGCCCAGTAGAGACTTAAATGATCACCCTCCCATATGTCCCTTACTTCCTTTTATAGGGACTAATTGCTCTTTAGAAATTAAATTTCCAGGTCAATGCAGCATTAAAGTTGAAGATGAACCAATCGCTTAAACTACATCAATGCATGAAGATACTGGCATGGAAACCCGGAGTTAAAGCTGTCTAGATTTATCCATTAGCAGACTTAGCTTAGCAGTAGATGTGTTGTATAACATGCTTTTTAAGCGATATTAACTTGTTGTGTCTTTCCATCGATCTCAAAGTTTTCCATAATCTCTCTAAGCCACTTGGAGTAAATCACCGAACGATCCTCGTCCCTAGGTCCACGTCTAACTATATCTACTTCAGATTCCCCAGTAAGTCTAGCTGCTGGTGTAAAGCCTGCGAAATGTTGGAATGTCCAAGTGCCTGTTATTACACGCTTTAGTTTCGACTTAGAGACCCGATATTTGAATGCAAAAGCTCGCGACTTCGTCGACTTTGTTTGAAACTCGTAGACGCTTCCTTTGTCGACTGACAAGCGATTAGGTCGATAAATGATGACATGATCATCTTCTTCTCTCGCACATACGAAATTATTTAGATATCCGATGTACGATTCTAGAAATCCAGGCGCAAGGCCCATTGCTTCGTTCAAGATACCTTGAAATACGGACAGTAGGCTTCCGGCAGCCTCAAACGTTCTCGAATACCTCCTAAACGGTTCGTGAAGGCTGATGGAGGCCCATAAGCCTTCATCACCTGGATATCTATCGACTGTTGGGTCGAGGCGATCTAGGCTTGTCGACCAGAGGAACAATGCTTTAAGCTCTGCCATGTCCCTGTAGATATATGTCCTTAGCCTGCAGGTCTCAAGGTGATGAAACAGAGAGCTTTGCAGATCAGCAGGGTGAAGTTCAAGGATGGGTGGCTCTTGAGGCTCAGAAGTCTCCGAAGGTGTGGACTGAAAAGGAATGCTAAAGCCAAGAGAGTTTCCACAGGCCAGTAATTTGAACGTATTGGAAGGTTTGATCTCCCTCATTACAAAATAGACGCAAGAGCGGCGTTCGGTGTACAAAAGAAAGAGGTGGTCACCGGCCATGATCTGCTGTTCGAGACAGCTATTAGAGGCAAAAAACATTGTTGTAGTCTTCTTTTGCCATGAGAATATGATGAGTCCTCGCGAGATCGAGACTGGGTTGGGAGTGGAGCGGAATACAAGTATGTGGACTAAATTCATAGACATCGTCCCAGTCGCAGCGTTGACAGTAGCTCCCTGATGCCAAACAGAGTGAAAAGGTGATATACGCTTGCCCCAGACTCCGGTCTCGTCCCTGATCGTAGATCGAGTACGCCTGAGGAGACTCAGTGTGACGGGACAAAACATGAAGTCAGGGGACTTGGCAGCCAGCTTCTCAATAGATTCCATAGCGTCATGTTCGGGATATCGAAAAAGCCCTTCCGGGTTACTGGCCATCCAGTCCGGAACCCACGACGGGTATCGATCCCAGGCACTCTGCCCTGACGCATGGAGCAGAACATCTGTTTGCTTCAGATTCAGAACAATATGCGAGAACACACCCACAAACGTTTGTACACACGAAAGTTCGTAGTTGGGTTTTAAGACTTGCGATGTGTTATCTTTGACGCACAACGCAAGCAGACCAAAGACCTTGTCACGAACATCACCACAACGTGAGTTTCGGGTTTCCCGGAGGGCTTCGTAAACGTTCCTGTGTTGGAATTGCCTTTGAGCTATGTGTTGGATCCATCGAGCGGTTTTGACTTCTCGAAGGGCAAGTGATCGGACAGTCGAAGCTTCCATCCAGAATTCTGCGTCTCGGGTTTGGATCACCACCTGTCTAGCCAGGACGAGCTCTTGCACCACCCAGACCCGGGTAAAGTACCGTCGATGAAGAAGGTCAAGGATGTTGAGGAGATCGAGTCCATCTGCCTTAGCTGCCTCCGCCTGTTTCGTCGAATATGCGGTGAGTTCTCTTCGGAAGGGATGCTGATTGCCCAAAGGAGTTGTGATGTCAGGACCAAGATATAGATAGACTCTCCGACATCCGGTGTAGATCTCTGACATTTTGGAGACTTGCGAATCGCGCTCCTCAATATCGTCCTGGTTGATGCAGATGGCATCTATCCATACCATTCGGGATTCCTTTCCTGGTAGCCGCATTACTTGAAGCATCGACCAGCAATTCCTACTTTGAAGTTGGAAATCCCAATACGGGCCAACGAAGATGGGTCGCGAAAGGGAAGAGTCACCATCCTCGCAAGCCCAGGTGTATGATGTTGCTTCGTACTCAGGGCACCGTTGTAATGGATAGCTCTCGAGCTCGGCCCAGACAGGATCATCAACATCATTGGAAGGATAGAGGCGCAGCAGACGGAATTCATCTGTGCCTAGTCTAGTCGGGTAGACTCGAGATGGTTTCGGCTCTCTTCGACCTTTGTTACACGGGTTTGGTCGATCTGTACCAGTTGGGCTGTTGTAAGTCACTGAGCTCGGCCAGTAAAGATTGAGCTCTCCCAAGGGCTCATCCTCTGGGGCTTGGAAGAAAGGATTTGGAGTGGTTGCGTTTTTGACTAGTGTGTTGATATCGGGAGAGTTGTTACAGTTCCGACAGTGAGGTAGTCCCTCTCGAACCTCAATGTCAGGCTTGTAGCACCAAGAATCATGCCAACGCGTCATATCTGAGACAAATAAGAATAAATGAGGAAATCAAGCACTACCAAGTCAGGTAAGACCGCTACCTTAGCCTTTGAGTAGAGTCATGAATTGAGAGAGGAGGGGGTTGCGGGGACCCATGAGGGCCTCCTCATTCTTATGCCCTTTGTACCTATGAGGCGCAGCAAGGCATTATTTCAGCATAAAGCTTACGATAGGTGATTGGTGAGGGTCATCCTTTATCCCGTCTGTGTGTGCGACCACAACCAACCAGTGTGTTCACTCTACACAAGTAAGCACGCTAGAAACGCAGTGCATTTACGTTTTTGATGAATCAGGTTCTGGTATTTTTGCCCCTTACTATCTACTCTGAACATGCAGATCAGATATCAATGTTGGGCTTTGAGCGCAACGTTCTAGGGCTGAAGTGTGAGGAGTTTGAGACTACCGTATCTACGGAGACAACACCAAAGTGGTGGATCTCAAACCGAAATATAAACTATATTACATCGAGTTGCACAAAAGATTTATTTTGCTTATACGAAAGCCTTCGATCACGTCGTAAGGTCAATTAAATATTGTGGTAAGATGAGGTCAATGGGCGAGAGGGCGAGAGGGCGCTCGATACTCAAGAGATCGACTGTAGTCGGCAATAAGTGAGCGAGTCATTGTCCTTGAATAATCAACGAGTAAACATCCGACAGTGACGAGTGAGAAAGGTTGTTAATTGTGTATCACAATCTTAATATAACGCACTCTGGATGTCTTCGTGTCTCTTCCGCCTTTCAACCTCTTGTAACCTTGGCTATTAGCTGTAAACGCTATGAGAAATATTAGAACGTTACGCGCTACTGTACCAAGATCGCGATCGCTCATAATGATCTTGATGGGCTGGTCGTAGCTTTCAGGGAGTTGGACTATGGTCTTGACGACGTTTCGTAAGTCGCAAGAGGCTAATGTGACACAGATTGTTAGTCTTAAAATGAGGGTTTTATACCATGACATAAACAACATACCGGCAAACAACAAGCTTGGTTGACTTCCATACCGTCCTCCTTCGTTTGAGTCAAGCCTAAGAACGTCAAGGGCTGGGACATTCCTCCATAGGTACTTCTTGCCTCCGAAACGTTCTCCAATTCCCCTCCCAATGAATACAGGAGTTTGGCCACTGAGGACCAAGTCTGGTGTCGAGGTTGCTTTACCCACGGCCGATTTGCAATCAGTTTTGTGGATGGGCCAGTGAGCCTACTGGCAATCGGAGCCGCAACACTGAAAAGGGGAGTTTTTGAGCAAACGTTCATGGTATTCATGAAATTAAATTGTTCCCTGGTTACTTACAACGACAAGTCAACAGTTCTTGCAGCTAGACTTTCCGGCGTTCTGGCCCTTAGTGCCAGTTGGGTTGCAGTTCGCGCAGGGCAGCGATAGAGTGGTCATAATGTACGCGGCTGGATGTATGACGAGGTTGAACGACGAGTAATACTGATTCCCACTCGCACGCAAGATGCTTGGGCTTTTGTTCCATGAAAAAAAGAAGTAAAAGGTTGAAAAATCGAAGAGTGATCGAATTGGTGTGCGGGCATCTTTGGCGCACACTCGAGCCCATCTCCTAGCCGTTCGATTCCTGAAAGGTGGCTGGCATCATGCTCCATCTAGTCATAGAACCTCTCTCGACTGATAGGTTTTCTTCGTGACATTGCATCCCTTCGCTCAACTACACTTTCACTAATACTTCTGTCGATACGAAACATGCATATCGCCATGACGCGGAGGGAGTTCTGATGAGAGCTCGGATCGCATTCTCTAGGCGCTAGAGTACAATGTGCCCAAAAAAATGCTATTTAGCCCTGTGTCGTAAGTGGGGTTAAGCTGAAAGAGTACAGCGAGGTTGCAATAAAAGGACTCGTTATCTAAAGTTCGCTAATCAAAGTGACGGCTTTCGCTGAAACAGAGCATCGATGGTAAATGTAATTTGGTCGTCTCTAAAGTTTCCTCCCCTGGTATATACTCAAGTTTTCCTCTCCATCGACCTCTCCAGACAACTCGTTCATTTTCCCATCAAATATCGCCCTAATCTGCAACTACTTGCGGCAAACCACAACTGTGGGGTTGCCTAGGAGTTTGGCACAGTCTACGACAAGGTATCAGTCAAAACAACCAAGAACATAGAGAAGACTAGTGGAGACATACTTCCGTGGAACTGGCCACCATGCGCGTCTGTCCAGTATGTGCAGGGCCCCTGATGAATGGTCTGTGTGTTGATTCTCACGCATGGTTCGTGTGCGAGAGCTGGACAAGAAAGTTAGCCCCGTCAACAGATAGTAAAGTCAAGAGAGTGAAGAAATTCACTTTTACCGATCATGGACCAGTTGTCGTTTGCAACCCAGTTACCAGCTGCATCTTGAGTCCAAGCTGAAGTACCGACCGCCAAGGCAAGGCCGGTTACCGCAATTGAGAAACAATGCATATTGTAGGTCTTAAATAACTGCAGAGTTCAAAAGTAATTAGAAATAGAGAGAATTTGTCGATTATTACTTTCAGTCAGATGCAGATTTGCCCGCGGGGAGAGATAAATAGTAGCTTTTATAGTCTTAATTACTACTTTAAAATCAGGTATAAAAATAATAAGCTTACTCTACTTAATGCCCTCATGCCTTACCGAAATAAGCCTATTAGTAATAGTCCTAGTAACTAGGAGTATTACTTTTTATAAGAGGGCGGGTTAGTCTGAATTATTGCCTCTAGGATATATAAAACTCGTCTAATTAGCCTGTTCGGGAATTATAAGAGTCTGAATCTCCGAAATCCTGGTTCCTACGGTGGATTACTGCGCCCTATACGTAGTATACGGATCAGGATCCTATGATTCTGATCCTTATTGGCTCAATAGTAGAGCTAGGTACTTTAGTATGAGGTACTCAGCTGGTATCAGCTCAGAGTCCACTGGGAGTTGGCTGCAATGCTCACTTGAGCCATACCACAGCTGATTCCCAAAACATTGACTTCGTGGCTTTCATTATGGCTAGAACTATATTCAGCCGAGACTAGACGTTAACTAGACACCGGCAATCAGGCGCTTAGAAGCAGACGGTCGGGGCTTTGCATTCCAATTCTACAACCACTCCATCTCCGATCTTACAACCCCGCAAGGCCGTTACATATATATTGTCTCACCAAGGTGCCGCAAGGCAATAGCCCAAGTGGATAATAAATGACGAACGCAGAGAGAACCGTCGTTGGGCTGTTCTATCCTCATATATCATTTAAAAGTATTATAGTTCCGCAAGTCAGCGCCTGAAAGTGCAGACCTTGCGAAGGACTATAATGCCGCCGTACCTTGAACTAAGTCTTTATGAGAGAAGAGATGAAGTTAGATCAAGAGGACTTTAATTCCTTGGTGCTGTTGACTGCTCTGTCAAGCAAGTGAATCTTATGTTTTGTTCCATAACAAGGAGGAACGAACCGATCAGCGGAGCTAAGTAATGTGAATTTATCAGCTGAGCTAAAGCAAGATAAGACACCTGGAGGATCCTGCCCAGCATCCTGTGGACTCAATAGACTGACCACGCCCGGTATGTCCTTTTTGCTCAATTCTGTATACTTGATTGGGCAACTGTATGAGGATCTAACAAGTAGGACAACATCACCATTATGCAACTGCACCTTTACGGCCTTGATTAAGCACGAAGCAGTAACAAGTTGGTCAATCGCTAAAGTCAATCTGTTGCGAAGGTGTTGAGTAAGACGAGGCTCGAAGGACAAGCGACAGGTACGCCGCTCAATCACGTGCTCGAGCGGCAAGTTGCCCAAACTCGAGGATAAACAGAACAGAACGGTAGGCTTGATGGCCAATCGTGCTGTGTGAGCTACAGTGATCATGCAGTTGTTGAACTATATAACGTTTGAAATGCGGGGGTCGTGAAAGATGTCTTCACCGTAGATGCTCTGCAAGATTGCCTTGCAGCCTCGCTCCAGCGTTATGAACCCTCCTACCGTATATACAGGGAGTCTTAAATAAGACATCTAATAACATAGATTACCGATTACCTACTAAGTCTGTAAAAGCTCATTTCTCATTGCATACTTGAATAGCAACCCACATCAGAGATGATATTTACGTAGATATGCTTTCTCCATTTGAAGTGAATAAGAGTATAGCGTTGACATCTCGTAAAGATTGCAATTTTCAGTTTTCCGATATTGATACAAAGAGCTTAATGATATAAAATGTTCGATAAGCCTTTTGGATATCTAGACCCGCAAGATTACATTGGTTAATAAAAAGTATTATAACACTGCTACTTATTACCCGACTACTGTAATAATCTTGTCTGCCATTGCAGGTAAGGTTTCTTCGACAACATCCATCTTCCCAAAGATTTCAGGAAGTTCTTCGCCCTCCAGCGCCGTACAATAGGCTGTCTTGAATCTGTAGTAGAATAGTTAGTCAGTCTGTCCAATTGTCATAGGAAGGGATCCAAAAGAAACACTTACCCTACGGACTGTGCTGCCGACGAATCCCAAAGGTGTGCAGCTGCAAACCAGGGCTTGCTACTATTAACAGACAGCTTTTTCAGGATAGGAGCATATGCTTCAGGGCTTGGCTTTGCTATTCCCGATATATCACAAGATAGCAAGTTCTCAGCCGGCATATCCACACCTCCTTGTGCAAAATAGCCTCCCACACAAGCAATATCGCCGGCTATAAAACACCAGACGATTTTATAGTCTTAATTGCCACTTTAAAATCAGATATAAAAATAATAAGCTTACTCTACTTAATACCCTTATGCCTTACCGAAATAAGCCTATTAGTAATAGTCCTAGTAACTAAGAGTATTACTTTTTATAAGAGGGCGGGTTAGTCTGAATTATTGCCTCTAGGATGCATAAAACTTATCTAATTGGCCTATTCGGGAATTATAAGAGTCTAAATCTCCGAAATCCTAGTTCCTATGGTGGATTACTGCGCCCTATACGTAATATACGGATCAGGTGTAGGTCTTTTGCGCATTTCTTTAGGTATTTTCTGGGGGTCGTATGGATTAGTTCTGCACCATAAAAGAACAAGAAGTAATGACCAGTTGCACATACAGAACCGTAGCAATGTCTGCGAGATTGTCTGTGAAATGAATCATGGCCATTATGTTATAGAATTTGGATGGCTTATCGTCTTGTCGAAACTCAGGCATGTCTTTTGGAAGCTCCGTATCCATCTCCATGGCTGTGATGGAAGCTGGCCTGCCGTGCAGGACACTCACGCGTCTGTCATAGGTTAGTATCCAGGCATACATGGGTCGTACCACTCTTTGGGTGGCGCACGAAATCTACCTTTCAACAGTGAATGCTGTCCACCATAGTCTATTTCTCATCTCGACCGTCAAAGCATCGAGTTCAAGGCCTTTGGACTTGCGGTGCATTCCGTTCTGGATTCCCATCTTGATAGCCAAGCCAAGGTAGGTATACGCTAGCCCATGTGCATCCACTGGCAACGTGTAGTGAGCGAGAAGCAGACAGGCCTGGACGCTTTCGAGTGAAGCTATGGTAATTATATCAGGCAGCAATGTGGTGGCGGTTTGATAAAAAACAGTCCCAGCATCCATTTCGGTTGGCTCATTCTCAGCGTCACCTGAAGTCACGACAGCCAGCTCACCAGCGCTCATGTGCGCAAACTGAGTACCGATAGCCAACACCAGAACCACAGAGCAGACCCAAGCAGTTGAGGAACTAGTGATAACCTCTGGCTTCTCGTATAAAAGTTCAAGTTTAGCACGCAGCCAGCGTTCGTCGACAAAGAAGGAATTCACCTGAGCGAACTCAAAATACACTTTTGCAAGGAATTTGGCGATATTCTTGGGAGGTAAGATGTTAAGCACATCTCGAACGCGAGAGCTTGGGCCTTGAAGATGTGTCGCTCGCCAATATTCGATGTACTTCGGCTTCTGTGGAGCCGGTCTCGAGGTGTCATCTTTTTCGTTGGTTGGTGCTTTGCAACCAGGACGAGATGCAGATTTGGGAGCGCCTAAATAGCGGCCAACCTTTCGGTATACTTTGTGGGAGAAGTTCCAATGCGAAAACTCGCCAGAATAATCTGGTAATTGTCAGTGATGGGATATTGGATAAAATGTGAATGCTTCAGGAATACTAACGGGCTGTGCTTTGAGAGAGGGTCTTGACTGTGAATTTCTCACGCTTGATAACCATGGCATCCTCGATAGGGTGATTGTGGCTCTCATCCATTTTTGTCCTTTTCTTTGTCGCTCAAAGCCTGAACTGTTAATGAGGTTCCCGTGGTTTTGACAGCAGGCTTTCCCAGATATGGTCCACGCCGGAGATAGATTACCGGACATCGTTCCGGCCGGATATCGGTGATGGAGCGGTGATATTAATGGTGAGTGGGTCTAAAACCAAAATCCTGGCTTGTACTCTGGGGAATGAATCTAAGGAGACGAGATAAAACATGCCGATCAGCTTGTTCGGGTCTAAGTAAGCACTACTACATTGGTTACCAGGACTCTTCAAAATAGCATAGGGTAGGTTGCTTGATCAGGGGACTGAACGAATCCTTGCATGCAGCTTATCGGTGGGGGTCAACTACTGCGAACTTGTGGGGTCTGCAGTGACTATGGAGACACCAACCCAATCAGGAAAAGAGACGTTTTGATGGGGGCGGGTAAGGGCACTGAAGGTTAGATTACTACGTAACTGTCTAAAGCACCTACACACGGCTATCTATAGCATAGGACCTTCTCTCCTTTGGACCATTTTCCAGCTATCCAATACCGTATTCTTTGGACTGTCTAGTCTTTCCTGAGTAGCCTGGTATATTTTTGGGATACCCGTACGCTGGTAATCCAACTCTCCTAGCACCATTGACGCCACTCCTTTTGCGGATAAGAAGATCTGTGGCATCCCATGACCGCTGAACCCAGCAATCATGAACTGGTTCCGCCTTCCGGGTACAACTCCGACATGGGGTAGTCCGTCGGATGAGTAGCCCATGACTATCTTCGTGTTAGCGATTGATTCCACTCACAGTCAATGTATTGACTTACTTCCAGTCCACACCTTGGACGTATACGCGCCACTGTCTTCCCACCCACGGAACACGCGCTGCATGTATCCATCAAAGTACGTCTTTGCAGACTCAATCAACTGATCGTCGTTGGTATTGTCATACCAGCTTGACAGATCATGATAGTAGACTGATCGTGCACCTCCGACGACGATACTTCCATCAAGCCTTGGGACCAAGTACTCATACTTAGTATCTGACCATCGAATAATGTACGAATTGGGCAGTAAGGGAGCCGGGCTCTTGCCGGGTTTGATATGGCTGCAGATCCCCCGCACTGGAATAATCTTGTCCTTGAACTCGGGTAATATGGATGACGTGTAGCCATTGGTTGCATACACGATCTTGGTGGCCCGGACCTCGCCCCGAGGAGTTGTCAATGCCAGATAACCCTCCTTGTCAGGTTTCGTAGTGACTCCAGTAACAGGCGTGTGGGTCTGCAAGTTGACCCCGGCATCAACGGCCTTGGATAACAACTGGGTGATGAGCTTGTATGGGAACAAGTGGCCCGTCGTGTAGGAAAAGCAGCCCTTGGCCCCTTTGACGCCAGACAACTATGGTAGTATTGATTAGTATCACACACTTAGCAATCGCTAGAATCTGGCATAACTCACTTGTTCAGCTTCAGCACCTCTAGCAAAGTATACATCCTGCATCACGGAAACTCCCCCCTTGCGGAGGGAGTCTACTCCTGACTTCATCTTGTCGCAGATGGTGTCAGACATCAACGCGTCGACAGCGCGAGTGAAGACAAAGTCGCACTCAAGACCCTCTTTCTCTATAACCTTTTTCACCTCGGTGAGGTTCTTGGCCTCAAACTCCGCAGCCTCAGTCGCTGCTTCGATGCCGTGCGTAGCTAGGAGATTCGCAGGCCGATTGTAAGGATCAGGCTTGAGATGGCCGCCTGGAGAAAACGATATTAGACTAAGAAAACACCTAGTCGACATTTTCAATGACTTACCATTACGTCCGGTGGCACCAGAACATGCTTGGCGAGCTTCAAGAATCACAATTCTTGGGGCTTGAACTCCACGAGCCTTGCATTGCTCGAGAATGTGGTAGACTGTTGAGGCGCCAGCATATCCAGAGCCAATAACTGCAATATCAACCTGAGATGGGATAGTAGGAGTTGACCGATGATCATCTAGGTGGTGTGGGTCTGCCCTCCAAAAGGAAGTTGTGGCGTTGTCGACAGGGAGAGAAGAAGGGCACATAATGTTTGACCGTGAGTGTGGTTGCAAATGGGAGTGTCTTGCAACAGATACAGTGTCTATTGCCGGTAGCACTCTCCTACAGCTGTTAGCATCCTGTTTTTTATAAGATCTGGATACATCATTTACCCCTCGATAACGATCAAGGTTTATCCGTGGTGTAGCTGTCGAATTAGCGCTTGCATGCTAGGTTAACCGAATAACATGGGTAGGGCGGGGCGTGATACCACATAGTAATCAGTTGGCCGGCCCGGTGGTTTGCGGGGTAAATGTGGTTACACGAGGCGATGTAATCTTTCCCAAAACTATAGCCACCGGCCCGGTTGAGATGATCCTGTATCAATAGATGGTTCCCCAGTATCTATCAGGTTCTGGCGGGGAACCTGGTATTGCTTATCTTCATATCAAGAGACTAAAGTGTTTACAAGGATAGCAGAGTGTCTTAGTGCCGCATATCCGGATGAGAGACTTGCGCTTTACCTGATAAGGAATTGCTGCTCGAGTCATGTGTCGTGGGGAGTTGATTGTAGATAGTACGGCCAATAGCACGCTCCCTATATTGACCAAGCTTGTATAGTACTAATATAACTGTATATATGCTAACGCCTGTCAGACTTGGGATTCAGGTATCACCATTTCATCCCGTCAAACACAGCGGCTGTCATATTTCTAACATGGCCACTTCAAGCATCAAAGACAATAACAAAGTCACTGGCGAGAATGATCTTATTCCCACCACTAGCTATCCCGATCCGGAGCTCCCTACAGAGGAGATTGACCATGCTTACCTACATGCCTCCAAGTTCACCAAGTTCTACAAGGGCGTCTTGTTCCAAATGATCTTATTCGGGACGTGAGTCAACGCTTCCCAAAGTCATAACCAATTACAGAATAACCAATACTACTTTATAGTCTCTCCTTTGTAGGGCCAGCCATGAACGATGCCATTTCCAACCTTGGGGGTGGTGGTCTTTCCACGCCGTACTTGGGAAACCTGGCCACCTCGCTGAACTATGTAACTGGCTGTTTGCTTACCCTCTGTGGCGGACCTTTGATCAACAAGATTGGTATCAAGTGGTCCTGCGTGATTTCTGGGGTAGCAATGCCTCTATTGGGTTCTGGCTGGTATGTGAGCGCCAAATATGGTGTAGATTGGTATCTCATGCTGGCAAAGGTACTTATACCCATATTCAACCATCTCAAGATCTGTCGTTTCTAACTGCATTATCAGGTGATCACGGGATTCACCCTCGGTTTTCTATACGTCGCCGAGAGCACCGCCATGTTATCATACCCGAAAGCGAACGACAGAGGCCTCTATCTAGGTCAGGAGACTCAGCTCTCAACATACAAACAGCAGTTACTAATACAATTGATCAGGTATCTGGTCTGCCATGCGAAACTCTGGTAGTGTCTTGGGCGGCGCCATCAACTTTTCCAACAATCACTCCGAAGCTAATCGCGGAGGCATCGCGTTATCTACCTACCTTATCTTTGTTGCATTTGGTGAGTCAAGCTTTCGAATCTGTATGAGTATCGAACACGTCTGATAAGGTGATAACAGAATGTACCAGTGTGTTCTGGGCTCTGTTGTTGACACAAACTAAGCGAGTGCGTCGTAGAGATGGCACTAAGATCTCTATGGGCGGCAAAGCCACATGGAAGCAAGAGTTTACGGCATTGTGGATGCACATGAAGCGCAGGAAGGTGAGTGATTTACCCTTAGAATGAACGCCGAGAAATCGCTCCAACGAACATACCTAACACTGTAATCAAGACGTGGCTCATGTTTATTCCTGCATTCTACTCATTTTTCTACGGCGGAACCATGGGCACATACCTTTCTCTTCACTTTTCAGTTCGGGCGCGTGCATTGTCGTCTCTGATTGTCCGTAAGTATAACCCCCTCAACCAAAATGCGCAAAGTACTGGTCTGATTTGATCCATCAGCGATCCTCAGTATCGTCATGGTGCTTGGGTACGGACAGCTTCTTTTGGATAATTCTCGTTGGTCCCAAGCTAAGCGGGCATGGGTCGCTTTTGCCTGCTGGCTTATTCCACAAGCAGCGTGCTTTATCTGGATTGGCATCGAGTACAAGAAATTTGGCAATGGTGATGTGGAAGCACTGGACTATGAACTGTACGTTGATACTGATATATCCTCATTCTCGCACATATGCTGACAAGCATACTCTTCAAGTCACACGCGGAGATGGGCCGAAGCCTACATCCCATATCTGATCATGTTTTCGACCGGCTACTGGTGCCAGCTATCGTTGTACTGGATTCTTGGAACCTTCTCCACTGACACCGCATCTTCATCCCGCACCGGAGGTTTGTTCCGAGCCTTCGAAACAGCCGGACAGGCTGTCTCGTATGCTATTAACTCCACGAGTGGCTCTGACCCTAGGACTCCTTTCTATGTGAATGCTGCACTGTTGGGTGTGGTTGTTCCCTGCATGGTGTTCCTGATTCGACTGGTTCCAGAAGCCCCTGCTAGTGAGGACCTAGATGTAGAGGTAGTGATCGAGGGGGTACAGGACCCCAATAAGAAACAGGTCATATGAACTCTTGAAGAATAGACGAGATTAGTTCATCCTACTTGGAGGACTACAAGTAACACTGTTTCAAACTCAAAGTTACGTTTATAACTTGATTACTTTACTTAACCTTTCAATTATTCAAGTTATAATAGACTCTAAGTTATGAAAACAAAAATGACATCGTGTAAGAGTGTTTCAGGCAGCCGGCATGGGCTAGGGTATCGTGTTGCTTGTCATGCTACGCATTGGCGGAACTCATGTCTACTTCGTTTCGATGGTTGATTCGGTTCGGCTACATTTTGTTGCCCAAGACAGCCAGACCCAGATTCTCCCAGTCGTTTGAGTCACAGAAAGTCTCGATTTCACATGGAAGTATAATATACCTCTCCTACCGTGTCCAAGCTTGCTCTAAAGTCGGATCATGATAGCTTTCCCCTCCAGGCGTTGCCCGCTGGTACAGCGATTATCATATACACTAATGGCGCATTTAATGCGGTAATACCTGGAATCCCCGTTTTCGCGTTAGCGCGGTATTATAGCTTCCTTAGCTTTACCTACCCTAAACAGAGGAGATTACGCCGCCTGAAATTGTGTTGCCTATGTCGTGATACGGACCAGACTTAGTGGATAACAGCATGCCGAAAGAGTCATCACCGATGTCCAGCCATATGAAGTCTGACGGAGGGAGTAGACGTAATAAAATTTGACCTAAGTGACACTTTATCAGCTAGTTTTGTACAGGAGGCGCAATCACCTCAACGAAAATGTGTTTGCTCCGGCTGGCTTTTGTGGAAACACATGCTTCTAATTGGTAACCAAACTCGGAGCGACCAGCGGGAACCGGCTTGTTGACATTTGCCTCACCTATTCAATCGTACACCTTCAAATAGCATAGATTCGTAATGAAAATGCGAGGTTGTCCGTTATGGTAGGTCTCGCTAGGGTGTACAAGAATGCTCACGTAAGGTGACGTATGAATACGCATATGCGTAATCGGTCGAGACGCGTTTTCTGGCCTTTGGAGGTCTGGCTGAGTGTTTTTAACGAAGTGCTTACTCGAACAAGTGCAGCAACGCGGGAGAGCTCCAAATAAGAGAAGACACTGCCCAGAGAGTTTATAAGTTTGTTTGGTATGTACAGTAGACTTGCCCAACAATAATTGTCATAACCCTATACATAAATGTAGCAAAAAGGGGAACCGCCAAGCGTGTCGAGCGCGTGACCCACGGTGATCTCGCGTGCGTTAACACCCATGTTGAGGGGATCAGATTCCAAGGCATCTCTGCTGGGAGGCATGTTCAGAATAGTGATAGTACCAGCAATGTCCTTAGCCTGCTTGGGGTGCAGAGCCTGCCAGATCCAGTAGATGCGGTCGACCATGGAGTGGTGCAGGAAGAAGACAGGGTCGTTGGGTGAAGAGAAGAGATCGGTTGAGTCGCCACCCATGACAAAGTGGCCAGCGGCGTGGATGCCCAGAAACTCATCTGCAAATCGGCCCTGAAACTCGTCCTGCATAGCCTTGATACTATGAGAAGCTTTACCAAGGGTGACATTGTATAGGTTGTCCAGAGTCATCCACTGATCGATTGCGTAGTGGCTCAAATCGCGACGGAGGCAGCGGGGGTTATACTCAAGAGGAGTCTTGGTGGCTTCCATTCCATCCATACCAGGAGAAGGGGGCCCAAGGTTAGCGATCGCACCGACGAAGGGCCCGGTCTTGATACAACCACCACCTTTACCGCTCGGGATTTTGATGTTCTGCATGCCGGAGAGAGCGCCGTTATGCTTAACGTACTTGCCATCGCCGCTCATACTGGTCTCAGAGCCGTCAAAGACTGGATTGGTGGCAAAGGCGCCGGTTTCAAACCAGTTCCAGTACTAGATTCGATTATGAGCTTGCGATTCTTATGACCGGCATATAGGAATATCTACTCACTGGTTGGGTCCCCTTGTAACCGCACTCATCTCGCAGAGCCTTCTCGTAGGCCCAAGTGAAGTATCGATGCCAGGTGAAGAAGTTGCCCTGGAAAATTCGTTAGATGTGAGTGAGAACTGACAAACCACGAGACCTACTGTTCCATGGATGGTCAAGGTCTGATTGATATGAACAGCGACAAAATCATCATATCTGGTGCGGGCACCAGGTGCGAAAGTCGGGTCAGCCTTGGACGGTTTCTTGCGGAGACACAGCACGGCATTGATGTAAGCCTTTCTCTCTTTTTTGGAGAGGGCTTTCCTGCAATAGTCGTTAATCTTGGGCCAAGATTCGGTTGAAGATAGAGAGGAAATTGACTTACCAATCACGGCGCACAGCGGCGTTGGCGATCGTGCATCCCTTGCTGGAGGATCTTTTGCTGGGATTCACCTCTACATCCTCCAGCGCAGACGTCGCCTTGGTATTGAGATCGAGCAGCAGGTCATTGGCGGACTGCTCAGTGGGCGCGGCAGCGACAAGCGACGAAACGCCTAGCCAGGCAGTGAGAATTGCTAGAGAGATCTGCATGGTTCCCTAGCTTGTTTTCGCTCCTGCTCTTCGCGATTAATGAAAAGGACGGGAGGATGAATAGAAACGAAGAGGAAGGATTCCAACCAGTTAGCGCCTCATGCACGGTACGACGGATCTCTTTAAAGGCCGTAAGTCTACCAAGACCGCATGTCTAGTCAGACCAATGGGCTCTCGCAACCAAGCCATTATTGCTCCTCCTTGGTATATAGGTCGGAGGGATAGCCCTAGTAGCCTTACGATCCTCAAAGAAAGAATTAATATGCAGTAAGATCGGACGAGAATCCGAATAGAAAATCCTCCGTGGCAGCAAGTAAGCACTAACTTCATAACCCCTGTTGCCGACAAGCCGGACCCAGCTCGATTCGGAGTGTTTTAACAACGGCCTTCTGATCGTTGCCAGCGAAAGTCAACAAGTCTCAAGGTTTGGTTCTTCGGTATGCAAACGCGGCACGCTGAGTAGAACTAAACAGTCACATTGGCCCGAGACAATATGTGAATGGTATACTGATTTCTCGGTGTAGACTATTGGCGTTGTTCGAGGGAGTTATTCCTTGACCTGGCTGCAATGCCCCAGGACTGCTCTAGGTGAAACTCGCTTAACTCTTAGGCGCGGGGGTTAAGACTAAAATAGGCAGGTGCGAAATTTTCGCAAAAACTCTCGGGACAATAAATGGGTCTGGAAGGATTCAAGATAGCCGACTCGACGATTGGCGACCCTCCAGTTAACCCTGGCTTCCAGCTGGCCTGGCATTGGCTAATGCTATCACCATAGTGGGGGAAGTTCTGCTTGCTGATCAGTACCGTTACCGAGCTCTATATCCCACTCGGGTTTCGGTCGGTCGGTAAAAGACTCGGCAAAGATGTTTCGGTTGGCAAGAAGGGCTATCGGCATTGGTAACTGTGCCGTTAGGGCCCGACTGGCGAGTGGATTGGGAGGACGGACAACCAACAGGATCGGGCATTGAGGCTGGAGATCCTTGTCGATATTATATAATTGTATGAGGAGGCTATGCACGTCAGATCTCGGCGTCAGCGTGAGTAGCAATGGCGTGGCTTAATATGACAAACTGGCTCAGACTTAACCCAATCCGAGGTATTCGCTCGGACTGCCATCTGCTCCCGGGAGGGGACGACTCACGCGTATGAGAGGCCACAAGAAAACAGAGATCATTGTGATTGGTCTCGGGTGCCAATAATTGCGCGACAACGTGTTCCCACTCAAGGATCCTGAACCCATGTCTATTTTGCCACGAGCTGAATGAGGGGCTATGTAATTTATGCTTTGTGTCGCTAAAGTTAATGAGAGGACTGCGTCAACAATAGCAAAGAACACGATTTTCTTTCTTTCACATCACAAGAGCATTCATATCTCCAATGCCCATACAGCTGAATGACGGGCATTGGCTCCAACGCTCATGGGGATGCGATCTGTAAGCTTTTTATCTTTCTCCGGTGCATGAATAGGTGAGTTACTGAGTGAGATTGCCGAATGTTTTTGCATCCGATTTGAGACGAAAGTGACGTTGCGTAGATTAAAGTGAAAAATAAGTGTATCTCAGTTCCAAAGAATCTCTCTCCTGTGATGCAGGCTCTAATTGACTCCTCTTGAGGCTTGCAACGGACATGTCGATGAAGGTTTCCTTTCCACCCACAATACCAACGAAGAGACTTGATAGCCGCTTCCACAACCGTCATTTCCTGGTCCTGGCAAATCACGGAAGAACAACTAGTTTCCACGCCTTCCAGCAGATGAACAGCGACAGTCCTACAAGCTTAAATTCTTCTCGATTTGCTCGCGTCTACGGCCTTGATAACTACCTACTACGTAGAATGCCATGCATGATCTATCTTCAACGGTCAATCAAACCGAAATAGCCTACCTACCTTTTCATAAACTTGTGAAAATAAGAGAGCTTCATCTTCATGCTGACTGCTGTAACGGCTTCGGTAAACTTGAGTCAGGAAAGGGTTGCTGGCGGTCTCAACGATCATCGAGCTCTTGAAGTCATATAATGTCGCCTCAGCTATCGGATAGATGTTCAAGAATGCAAAAAAGCTTCATACTGGTACGTACATGAGGCTCCTCTGCTACTTACACTGCTGAGCCAGGTGAAAATATGGCTGCATAAGTCTATATCCGAATGTTATGGTGTTTCATGAAATAGCCACGTACAGCATCTGTTCCTCTCGGGAAAGGTTTTATATAACATGGTATAAGTGTATGAACGTGGAGAAACTGTCACTCCTTTGCCGATACCAAAGGTTGCTTCCACCTTGCCTTGTTTTAGTGGATCAGACCATAAAGGCCCTAGCACTGGTGAATGACTCACTGCGTGTAGGAAAAACCCTCTCTATATGCATAGTAAGGTTTTTCAACGCTTCAGATCTGGCGCAAATCTCCACATGTCCGTACCTACTGGAGAAATAGCTGGTCCCATATAGCAAGGGCAATGCTGTTGTCTGTGTGTGAGGCTGGCCAGGCAATTCTCAATAGTACATTCTTAGCGGCCTCCCAATTACGCAACCCCAACGACCGGGCCAGCCTTTTCAAGCTAGAGTGGATAAAGCTCATCGTGAGTCTGGTCTCGTTATCTCCGTCCTGCAATGGATACGAATACCCATACATCGCGCCAAGATAAAGCTGCCAGAAGACAAAGTCCTTGAAGACCGGTGTTGCAAGTTCTAATCCCGTTACACAATGTTTGATCTCGCGTCCGAAAAGATTGATTGTGTATCGGCGGATTGGCCTTTCTAGAGTGTCCCAAACTCTCAGAACGTGAGTAAGGTAGGCGCCTGCAGCAATAAACAAAGGGCACCATTTAGCTGCGAAGTCTTCATTGTACACCGTCTGGATTTGATGTCCAGGAGACGAGATGGATAGCACATGCGCTGACACCCAGCTTTCCAAGTTCCTAGAAGCGTTTCCGTTGGCCCAAAAAGCTTCAAACGTCTTGCCGTTCATAGCTATATCGAATAGGACCTCATCCATACTCGTGGTGATACTTCTCAAGCACTCCACAGTATATAGACCATTGACTGGACTGAAAGAGCTTGTGTGTGGTGGCGTATTGAAGAACGTAGGGAAGAGTTGCAAAGCGAGGAGCTTTCGCTCTATGCCGACCTTGTCTTCCAGTCGTAACCACCCATTCACCGACTCAGCGATCTTTTCGGTTGACAGAGTATCGAAGTCCTTGGAAGAATAGCCACTTCGATACATGATGTCCCTTGAACAGCACTTGTAGCCGCTGAGAAAGAACTGTGTCAAGACGAAATATCGCATCACCACTTCATGCTCCAGCCTGTTCTGCTCAGTGGTCAAGTCGGTGGATGCATTCAAGTTGTTGAGTATCGCCACAATTCCACACAGATGGGTCTCCGCAGACGGACTATCCCCGAGGCAGATCTAGCTGATATATCAGAACTCTCCCTGGGGAACAACAGGGCTGGAATACCGTAGTACTTACTTCGGCAAAGCAAAGTGTCGCGATCTCTTGTATAACATGCAAGATGGACCTGGACTCCTGATCGTTGATCCACTTGTTCACTCTGCGGATGGTCTCCAATTTGTGGAACAAATAGGCGTGTTTGAAGGGATCCAGTCCGTCCATGCACCAAGAAAAATGTATGCCGGCGATGAGCATAGTGGATGTCAAGGATGATGGATGCGTTATTACGGACTGAAGGCTATAATAGCGTGAACGATAAGCCTTTACATCCTGTTACTTCGGATAGGCAATGAAGAATATGACGAACCAATCATTTCCTAGTTTTGCAACGGCCTCTTGCATTGAGTTCGTCTGAGAGACTGGGAAAGTTAGCTCAGCTGTGCGTTTGACGTGCCCTATAGGATATGGGTCAAACGCTCACAATAGCGAAATAGCTCCTTAGACCTGAACGGCATATCGGTTGCAAAACAATCGACAGGCTCTAGCGCAGTTGAGATGCTGAAGCACCAGTCTTGGCTCTCCACTTGATGCGCTATCCAGAGCGTCTTGTCTGAGGTACCAAGTTGATACTGCCTCTGTGTTGTTCTACGCTCAGTCCGTGGCGAATGAACTGAGACATGATCGCAACCTCGCCTCTGGTTCAAACAATCATAACTGCGTACATGAAGCATCAGCATCAGCTTCCAGAAAGGACTTTCAGCTTATATTACCATTTTGGGAGACTCTCGTCACAGCTCACTCGCCGTCCGCGACTTTCGGAGTAGCCGTCTCGACTTTTAGATCCATGGCTGTACTGTGTTAGTGTTTGGTGTGCTGGGAAATCTCGGAAGGGAGCTTTGCCGGACCTAATGCCCTGGTGAGTGGACCTGGAATCATTACTTGGTCCCGCTGGAAGAATTTCGCGCTGGCCTCTATCATGTCCGTTGCGGCGTTCGGCTTTCTTCAGGAACTGTTTGTAATCGCAAGAAAGCTCTAGTCTTACACATCGACTGCAAATTGGCTTTCCCTCATCACACTTGACATGAGATTTCTTGCACTACCAACGGAGTTAGTTTGCCACGACCCTAGTTGTCCTTTCAGAAGAAGTGAAACTAGTGGTGTCCAGGGGTACAAAACCATATTTACCTCAATGCAAGCTCCATGGCTCCTTGGCCCGTTGATTGGGTACCGCTTCCGACGACGGAGTGGAAGATCACAGACCGACTGCATTGCAGCTTCTAGTTTGAAATTCGGGGATTGTTCTAGATTGGTAATATGCCGCGGCTGTGGTATCGGCGTCGGGCCTGCTGGATACCGACTTGCGTATTCAGCCTGGCGGGATGATGCGTAAGTGCTATGCTATGCATACAGAAGCAGGAATTCGAGAGAGCGTATGGAACAAAATTTGCGGCGCTCCATATCAAGATCAGCACCAACTTGGGCTTCTCCACTCTCTTTCTATCTTGGTTAGCGTAGCTTCACTATGACGACGTGTAGTTTCTTGATGAGGACGACTGCACCAATGTAAAGTCTGTCGTAAAATTTATCCAATCACAATCTGACTACAAAGCACTAGTGTAAGCTCCATTCCCACATTAGCACACATGCTAAGTAAGGTCTACGTATCGCTGAAAATGATCTGTCAGCACTAAATGACCTTTGTTACGATGAGCGGGCTTCTGAGTACTCGAAGTAGTGCTATCAGGCGGTCGGATTGTACTAACAACGTACTTTACCTTGATATACAAAGAAAGAAAATTAAAAAAACCAAGCTAGCAAAAGGAGACCCTTCGTCTATAAAGTGAGCCATGTGGAATGATCATCAGTAGCTCAATTAATCACCTTTCTCATTCTTTACACACCAATCTCATCGATATGTCTTCAATGGATATAAGCTTCCCCTGGAGAGAAACCTCCCCCGGGTGTTTTCGCCAGCCGCTTGACAGCCTCGGGAAGCTATGGAGTACTTGGTATTACAATGATGTAAAGCTTGGTCGTGAACCACTCTACATCGCGTCTTACATCAAGTTCCATACTTTGCTAAGCTCGGAGGATATACCCAGTCGTCTTCAAAATGCATGGAAGGCAATGCGTTACTACAACCCTGGTATCGCATGTACAGTCGATGAGTCTTCCCGCGAGTACAAAGTACCAACCGAAGACGAAGTCAACGCCTGGGTCTTAGCAACTTTCCAGACTCATCATCAAAAGTCTGCAGACGATGTTGTTAGGGAAGAAGCCAGAGATTTTCACCCCGTCTTGCATTTCATCCCCGATCAGGAACACAGAAACGGAGGCGAGTTGGTCTTGATCAGTAACCATTTTTTCAACGATGGCCGTGGCGAGTTCTATTTCTGGGATTCATTTCTCAGACTGGTGACGGAGCCCGCGGCCGTGGTCTTTGGAGATGAGGCTAAATACTTACCCTGCGCTCGTGACGATTTGCTCGGTCTGCCATCACACCCGACTACACCTGCCTTCTTCAAAGCAGTGGGCATCGTCGGTGGTGCACACGTACCCGAACCTGTAACAACACCTATCAAAAAGGACAAAGGGCCCGACCATGGCTGTCTAAAGCGTATAATCCTGACCGAATCGCAAACTGCTCGGATTGCGGAAGGTTGCAAACAAAGAAAGGTTTCAGTGGCAGGAGCTTTTAAAGCAGCGCACATCTTGAACATTCGAAGTCTTCAAGAAAGACACGACGGCCACGTCAGAGACGAGTGTGTGGGACTTGAGATGCTAGATCTTCGTTCCACATTCAAAGGTCCATATAGCCCGTACCAGGGTTTTGGTACGGACTACCACGTTTTCCTACCCGCTAAATTCGAGCTCGGCAACAACAGAACGTTTATCGAGATTGCTCAAGAGATGACGGCCTGGTTTCGTACAACACGACAAGACTTCACGAAGGATCCCGAAGGCTTGGATGCGATAGGATATGTGATGCTGCAATCTCTTACTGGACCGACTCAAGGACCTATCCCACCGATGTTTAGTAGTCTTGGTAACGTCAACGACTTTATGCGAAGCAGCTACGGTAATGGAACGATTGATATTGACGACACGTGGATGGCTGTTCTTGCAAACGGAGGCATGGCCCAAGGCTTCTGGACATGGACTTGGAAAGGGAAACTGCAGCTTTTGACATCATTCAACAAAGCTTATTATGACCCTCAGGCAGTGGAAGATACTCTGCAAGTAATAGTGGACACTGTCCTCAAAAGCCTCAATGTTGACTAGATAGGTTCCAGAAAGAAATCACCTACGCGACAATCAGCTCTTTCTTTCATCCAGTAGCTCTCCAATAAGTGAAGATGCACTCTCATTTGGTCTTTCCTACTATGCCTGCGACGCCTTGCTCTTGTGCCTCTGTTACGGCTTTCTGATTAGTATTGCAAAGCTCCGACAGCAGCAGTCTCTTACCGTCATCAACCATGAATGACTAGCTGTCAGCAGCTGAAGTCAGACTGATATGGCTTTATGATCTATTTTGCAAAGATTTTCACTACTACGAACTCTCTCAGTGGGACGTTGCAGCGTTGCAGGAAATATGCCAAGGTCCGAAAGGCTATTGATACCAAAAGAGAGGATTCGAGGAGTATGACTTATGTGATAAGTATAGGGGCAAGCCTGAATGGCGTCGCTGTCTGATAACTGGGCCATCTAGCTGGGGAGTAAAGCTTGACGTCGAGTATCGCTTAGACGTATTCCCTCACCGGAAGTTTCGAGGTCACAAAAATTCTTATGATCGATTGAATGAGGTATTTTTTGCAGAAATGAGAACCAAGCCTATGACTATACGTGCGATTAACTTTCATCTCGGTCTATCCACTTGCCAAGTAAGCCTAGGATATTAGGTCTGATTCGCAGCCTCGGACTATGGTCCCTATCACAGTGAAAATCGCACCACTATTGATCCTTAATCGTGACGGCAAGGCCGGAGGAAGTCCATCAGCATACACTGTGTATCTTAGCCTCTGTGCAAGACTGAGGGTATCGTCGTTCTTCAGATTATACGACGCGCTGTTGATTGGCCGGGTTAGTCTTCGGGGCGCCCTCGGAAGAAGGCATCAAGGCTTACATTGGCTCCACTTGACATGAGTCAAGTGAGCGTTTATGGAGGCATTCCTCTACGACCTGGTATGATAGGGGTAGGACGGCGGGGTGACGCTATCTCGCTGAAGTCTTCTGTAATTGGGTATCTTTACG
This sequence comes from Fusarium stilboides, assembly GCA_014822085.1. Lineage (NCBI taxonomy): Eukaryota > Fungi > Ascomycota > Sordariomycetes > Hypocreales > Nectriaceae > Fusarium > Fusarium stilboides. The sequence continues at coordinate 108,216 of JAASAY010000092.1, forward strand.
AAGTCAGGACTCCAACTTGGTATGCTGTTAACACACCCCTTTTTGCCACCAGTCAATCAGTATTAGTAGTGGCGGACTTTCCACTTACAAAGCTTGGTAGACTTTAGAACAGCCGGTTGAATTGCGCTTTGAGATCCTGGAAGTTGCCGGGGCGGACCGTTGCATTGTTTTTGAGCCATTTGAAGATTGGTGTCAAATCAGTCCTGATTACACAGTCACTTGTCCCACGCTAGTTTGTGAATATCGACGTGATCACATCCATCAACCTAACCCAACAGTGAGACTATCCTACTACTTAGCAAAGAGGCACATAACCGATTGTTATCATTCACAATCTCGCCCCGGAACCCGAAGCTTTGAAACACATGTGGCTACCTTGGAACAGCCACGGAGAGGTTAACTAGGCTGCGCGTGTGCTAACTTCTGGTTGTTGATGCAGCGTTTCTCCAGCAGCTCTACTTCAATCATTCGTTGAGTGCCATCGTGCTAGGGTATTAATGACTTTGTAGACTAACGAGACGCTCAAACTAGACTGCAATGTAAGACATCAAGTGGCCTTGTCGCTTCTAATTCGAATGACTATATCTCGAAGCACGGCTCTCGGTCTCATCCAATCTAAAGGGAGAAATATTGGCCTCCATTCCTGGCTATCAGTCAGATGGTCAATAGGTACTCTATACACTACCCAAGTCGTAGTCACGACTGAACATGCTATTGAGCTATGGTGTCCATAGAGTCATGGAGAAAGAATCACGTATATGGCAATTTCCTTGCGGCTTGTGAAAAGTATCATCGAAATAAAATATTTATTTAACAAATCTCCAGTAGTATTATTCTTATAAAGCCTTAGGAAACAACGGTATAAATATGGGTTTGTAAAGAGTGTATAACTTTGTTGTCCTGTGCAAGATGGTTGTGTTATACACCAATTTTCAGGAGCAAAGCTGAGAAATAACAGTAGCGACATATACATCAAAGGAGTGTATGGTGTAGTTTGTCTGCCGTATGCCTGTCAAGATGCATATCTACCGGCAGCCAAAAATGGTTGTAGGGAGCCCAATGATTACTCCTTCACATTAACATAGCACAGAATCCAGCCATGGCTAACTGGGTTAGTGCTAATATGCGCATCAGCACTTCTGGTGAACTTGGTGCTTCCAGGTGTTACACCATATTTGTCCTTGTACATCTGACAGTTGATATCGTCAACCGTGGGGACCGATGCAAAGTTCTTGGGGTGATTGATTGTAAGGGCAGATAGTTTTAAAGTGGTGATCGACACATCCGTAAGGGTAGTGAGCTCCCCCAAAGGCACAGTGATAAAAGTTCGCTCGGTGTTGTGACGCGTCTCATCGTTGCCAATGATAGTTACAGCTGCCTCTGGGGTACTGCGAGTAGTTGGAGCCGCAGTTGAGAGGGTTGCAAAGAGTGCAGTAGCAGCGAGGATATGATGAGTAAAATACATATTGATGTTGGAGATGATGATATTTAGAACTTGGTCTCGATGTTAGGAACTATTGAAAGTGGAATGTAAAGATTAGAGGGAATGATTATCTAGGCAGATGTGAGTTCAATCTGTATCTTATATAACTGAACAAGTAGCTGGCCAATTAACCTTTGTATGAAGTTGGGTATTTAGGTCTAAAATTAGCATACTGCAGTCGGCTTGGCCAGCTCACGGATATTACAACGGCCAGCGGCTGAGCGTGGGCTGAGTCACAGACAGGAGTTGCTCTACTGAGTGTGGATCAAAAACGACAGATGTTGTTCCGTAGCCCGATGGGATGTCCTCATCATGTGCGATCTGCCCATGACGGCCTTTCCAGCAGGCCGATCTCCATCACATGAGCACTAAATGCCATAACAAAGTCCAAAATGGAGCACTGCCTAGTTATAAGAAAGGAGCATCCAGTCTTTGCTGCGTTCTTTGCCCATGATCACATTTGATACCCAGGTGCCCTTCAGCTGGCTCCAACACGCCGGGTTTCGAGTAATGAGTGGCCTCTCAGGCAAACATGAGAATCTTGTTGTCTCGATTTCAATACATAGTTCGACTCGCTCTCAGTGTATGAGAGGACCAGTTCGAGTAGGGGGTAAGCCCCGTTAGAGTTTCTTGCCAGTATCTTTTCTACGCTCAGAATGTCACATATCTCAAACTTCACTGACATCATGGAAGCTCGATGGTGTAAGAAAGATGTTTTAATAGCTGATTCGTAAAGTGCCAAATAATATGTTTCAATTATCATAGGACATCAATGATGAGGCTGTTAGAAGTTAAGAACCAACTTGGTCCTAAAGCTACCTAACCCTAGAGTATTTTGGGTCCTAAACTAGGTAATAGTCCTGGGGCTATACCAGTATCCACGACATAATAACCGAGACAGAAACTTTGCCGGTATCAATATGCTATGTAGTCGTCACATGCCTTCATCGACTGTGTTAAAGCTTCACAAGCTGCAAATTTATTTTTGTTTCTTACGCGTAGATGGATCATTACCTTGTGTAGACCAATGATATTTAAACTTGGCCGGAATTAGAAAGTGATTAGTATGATTGCCCTGACGTAGGGGCACAAAGAGCATAAATCTTTAAGGAATCAGACAGACTGCTACGTTGCATGGCTTGGGCCTTACCCCAGGGAGGCCAATTTATCTCGTCTAATATGCTTCTCACATTGAGGCTTAAATCACTTCTAAGGGTAGTATAAGCGCCTAACCTATAAAGGTTTAGCCGAGCCAAGTCGAAAACAGGCCGTTCGTCATGATGATCAAGGTTGATTGGCTGTTTTTTACGACGGCCTTTTGATTGGCTCCCCTATAGGGCTGACAGCGGGCAGTTCGTATCCTGGTTTGAGTCCGTCAAAGTGCCTTGGCTACTACCCTCCCATGTGACACTAGTCAGCAAGATGATGTTGTGGCTAGGGCATTATCTAACTGTTCGGCACGAAAGACCTTTTGATCCAGCTGCATTGACAATACACTAGATCTTAACTAGCTAGACTGTATATCCGCGCCACGGGGCCCTGGTGCACCGCCTGCCTTTGCCATGCAAACGCTTGCACCTTAGCTCCAAAAACAACTCCTTTCAGAGGCTGTATATCTTACAATTGCTCCATAAGGTCCCATCTGACTGTGACTGTTCAGCTTTACCTGGAATAGTTGAAGTCCAAGATAGGAAATCCGTTGTGCAGACGCTGTAGCCATGGGACCGATGTGGATCTTGCGTTGCTGCTAAAGCCACCTAATAATCAGGCTAACAACCTGACGATTAGACCATTTCACATCGGTCATCACTAGCGATTCTTTTAATATGCATTCAGGTGTACTGCCCCGTTGTCAAAAAGTCTGAGCCTCGATAACATTATCCTGAGCTTTTTATTTTTCAGGCCTTGCGAAAACTTCATAAAGCCGAGTCCTGTTATACGAATCCGGATCATGGAATTGTATTTGCACTCACTGCCACAAATCCTTCGTCTTCTGTTCACATAATTCTATCCAACAGTTTAACTCCTTCTAAACAGAACCCGCATTCTCTACCCAGCCAGATCATACACTCAGAGCGGCCTCGAGAACAAGATGATTCTTCAAAGATCAATTATCATCTTGTTCATATGCCACGCCCTTGCTCTGGAAAGCAGTTTTGGTTTCTATCCCAAAGGCGCCCAGTATTGCCTCGACCAATCCGCAAAGGATGCTGGTTGCACGGGCAAGGACGTTAAAGAGCTCAACAAATGTCTTTGCGGCCTAGAAGACGGCAATCAGGACTTCATATTTGGCTCTGCCAAATGCATTAGCAAGGACTCCCCGGATGATCTTGATAAGACCTATGATACCATGGCCACGGCATGCGGTAACTCTGGAACCCCTATCGCTGTTACCAAGAAACAATTCCAGGCCGCAGGAAAAGACAATAAACCATCCATATCATCCTCCACAACATCAGTCACTGCAACTTCGACTGCTTTTTCACAGACAACAGCCGCCTCCTCTACGACAGCCTCAGACACACACGCAACTACGACTGCCCCGACCTCGACAAGTTCAGCTTCTAGTTCCGAGCACAGTCAGAAGAATACAAAGTCTAGTCTCTCAGCCGGCGCTCTGTCAGGGATAGTCGTTGCTGCGTGTGTAGGCGGTATCGCACTTATGGGTACCATCATTCACTGCGCGATAAAAAAGCGACATGGTCATGGCATGGAACCGGTCCCTACACTACCAAGCTACGAGCATACGCCTCGACACCAAACACCTATGGGGTTCTCACCTAGCCAAGATTCATCTATGTGGTCACAACCAAGGATATTCCACCCAAGTCTACCCACAGCCCTTGGGTCGCCTACGGATGGAGGGAGATATCAGTCACTCCAAGCACAAGATACATCATATCACAGTGTCTCTAACCACTGGAATCTGCATGAAATGGATGGATCAGGTCCGCGTGGCATACATTACTGATGTATGTGAAGGCTTTTATTCTAAAGACTCCATAAACAACCAGTTCATTTTCCAGACGCTTGTTTGTCCAAATGGCGTTAAATCAGGAGGCGTTGGTAGTTTCTCTGGAGGTAGAATAGTTAGTAGTTCCATCTGAACTTAGCACTTATAAACTGTACAGTCTGCATAGCACATGCTTAGTTACGCTGAGGATGGAAACGTATACGAGAGCCTGCAAGAAGAACAACACTTTCAACCACTACCACTGTGTATTCACTGTATACCTTCCACTTCCATACATGTCTATGGGATGCCGGTTTGATCCGAGTGCTGAATTGTCGCAGGCATGATTATCAGATTGAAGTATCTGACTACGGTCTCGCATCAGCCTCCACAACGTATAATCACAAATAAGCTACGCATCAAGGATGTAATTTACATGTCTTAGAGTATTCAAATAGCTGGACTAATAGGCACACGCAGTATTATAAAGATTCGATAGTTTTTCCTGACATACACCAAATCTACACATGGAACCATCAGTCATGTTATTTTCTTTTCTTTTTATTACTATAATCTTACGTATGAGGTTGTGTGATGATGGAGGCCAGACGCAGCTCTGCTTACACCAGGGATGTCATATGTCCAGCAGAGACAGAACAGGTGTCCAATCGAATGTAAGTCGTAAAACTTGACCAATAGAACGTCACCGTCTTGACGATCACGTAGCCGGTAGATAGATCGGCAAATCGGCTAGTGAGCATTTTCAGGGGTGGAGGCAGGTTCCGTACACTATGATAACTGCTTAGCCTATTGAAAGGGCATACTAACCGAATGCAGAGCAGTATAAGATCCAAATAAGGAACAACGCTGTGCGACCCCTGTACGCTTAGGCTGGATCCGTTGATGCTACAGTAAGATCATCCAAATCTGAATCTGTGCCGAGATGCCGGCTCATAGTAGTGCTTATAGTCGGGCTAGCCAGTATAGGGAACCTCCGATTTGGCTCATCAAATTTATAGACCTTGTGGCTGCCCAACAACGGATTAATCCTACCGGAAGTTCCTTCACCCAGATAGCCTTTTCTGGCATGACTTCGGGTCTGCTGTTTGGTTGCACAGCTTTGGTGTGATTCAGTAAATATTAAGTCTCGTAGTATTAACAGACAATTGTCCAGAGTCGAAACCCGCTCAAATTAATATATCTTCTATATGCTCCTATGCGGCAATTTCGCACGGAAGGCTCCATTTAATAGGTACTGAGTGCTTTTGAAAAGTTTATAAATACACCGCTCCACTTCGAGAATCTTCACCTCGACGCCAGGTCCAGAACTATCATCCTGCCCGCCATTCCGACTAAAAGCTTGCCAAGAACCTTGGGTCAAGAACTCGCACTCTATCCTCTCGCAGGAGTATGAAGTATAGACCTAGGCTAGGCAGCGTCTGGAATCTCGCTCATGGAGCTTCATGCAGTCCGGGGATGTTCGTGCCGTAAGCCTGGGTCGAGGGGAGTTCAAAGCTAGCTTGCTCTCCGGATACCTCAGCTGGATCTAGCGGTTTCTGCTTGACAGAGAGTTCGTGAGGTTGCATCATCGGAGGCGAATGCGAGGAGTATGGAGGTGCGGGTTGTGAAGTTTCCGGTGTAGATTGAGAAGCCGCCGTAGTATCACTGAGGGCCAGTCTCTTCTGTCGCTTTCTGAAGTATAGACATCCAAGTGCACCCAAAATCGCGATGCCTCCAATTGTAGCACCTACAGCCACGCCGGCAACAGCACCAGTTGAGAGGCGAGAGCCTGTCGCAGACGCCGTTGTGGATGAAGTAGGATATTCCGTTTCGATTGCTCCAGATGCAGTCGCGCTGGCAGTCGTAGCTGTCGAAGCTGCTGCGCTATCCAGACTAACATTGAAGTAATGGGACCAAGCCTGGATGTTGTCGATTTCGTTCTGGTAGAGAGTCAAGTAGAAAACGAGATCTTCGCCCTGGGGGACATCGGTTGAGAAGCCGTCGGTGCTGACAGTCCATACTCTGCTTGTAGATGTTGTGTTATCTGTAGATGACAATGCATAAATTAGCTGTGAAGTTCTCTGCTGTCTCGCCGTATTTCTCATGGCTGATATCGTACCTTCGAGCTTGACTAGGAAGCTTGTATTGTTACCGCCGGCTGGGTAATCTTGCCACAAGATGACATCCATATACTTGAAGTCTGAGTCCCATGCCATATCCATTCTGTCCCCTATATCGTAGACGGGATTACTCTGGTATTGGCCGGCCGCTCCATCTGGACCTGGCTCTGTGAACTTGTTGTCGCCTAAAGAGAGAGCTGGGGCGATAGCGAGGACCAAGCCTAGTGAATATGCATGCAGCATCGTCGTGTGATTCTAGTCTGCATGAAATGTAACAAAGCGAGGTAAACACAACGGGAAGAGATATTTATGGGAAAGAAATTGTTCTTTCTTTGCTAAGCTTGGATTGTTATTTTTGTCGGTAAGTGGATATCAATCAATCGGTTTGACCTTCACCAAGGTCCGAAGCTCGGAAACAAAATCGGTCAAGGTTCTCATATTCGTGGCCATCAATGGCGCCTAGATGACCAATCACAACTAGGTTACAGGATCACAGCGCAGAGCTATGCCTTGCCACCTCGTTCTTCCACCAAGGCTCACCTATCTCGTCCCAGGTCTAGTGACTTGCCCGTAGTGGAGTCAATGGCTTTAGTTCGCCAAGTCTTGCCCATTCCGAACAAGGCAAAACGTCTTGACTCGAAGGCTTAGTAAAGTGCCAGGCTCAGTACAGTTCCACTTTCTTTTCTCCATGAGTGGTATGCGATCATTCAAGCAGATGTGGTTTCCTGCTTCTCTGGAATAACGTCATCTTTAATTCACGACGCCAGAAAAGTAAATTTGTCGCGGCCTCAAAATCAGGTGAGGGTTAAATGTATAGTTCACAAGACAGTGGGCTCACTAACACACTTAACATCAATTGCCCCTGTCTCCGGCGATCTTGGCAGTATGAACCGTACTTCTGTGAAAACGGACCATGTGACTCGAAATTGCGGGATGACGACCCAAATATCTTGTCTATCGCCACCACGATCATTGGAACAGCTAGCTCTTTTGGTTGCTCGATCATAGCCTACTTTGCCAATGCACTAGCTGATAGGGCAAATCAGAGTAGGGAGTTAGTGTCTTGCAGCATATACTTGGTATTTGTAGTTCAAGTAGAGGGTTATGAATTTGAAAATCCGCTGAGCCTCGACGCAAGGTGTAGGGTAGCTCCGCATCAGTATCTTAGAAACCGCTTCGACCACGCTCATAGTTAGAAGTAACTGAGTCATTCGAGTAGAAGTGTAATTGCACGGATGTTCCAATCAGTATGACATCCAAACTACAAATTGCCTCCAGTCAAGTTACAGCTCAGAGTTCTTTGAAAAGGCGTTGCCAAAACAAGAAATACATCAGCAGTGGGCTGAGATTATGCGAGGTAACATTTTCATTGAATAGATAGACCAGATGCGTTGATAATCCGAGAGCTTTCAATTCGCTTACTAGATATTACTAACGTTAGCTCATAGCAACGAGCCTCGCCGCTGCTTAGAAACGTACTCTGTAATTTTACTGGCGCGCTTTTCATTAGACTCATGGGTAGTAAACATGACAGAAGGTTCTTTACTGAGCTTAAAATTGGTAAAGCTCTACTGGCTTACCAATTACTTGCTCCTGTGACCACAGAAGCAGTCTTAGTAAAAGGTTTAGAATGGATGGGCTTAGGTTTAACCGAGTAAGACGTTGCAAGCCGCCATTTGCTGGAAGAGTCTCTAATCGATGGCCGATTCTCTCACACACGGTCAGCGCTTGCTCCCTTCTGATCCTAGTTTGCGACCCGTCTTCCTCAACGAGAGGTCTGGGATTGGGCGGAAATTGCGGAGTTACGACAATGATCTCGATATCTGACGCTGGTCCAGCAGCAGATGTCGAGTCATGTATGGAGTACAATGGCCTGTGGTTGAATCGGATGAATAGATAGCCTCGAAATAACAAACCTAGTGCTTATTTACAGCCATGTTATCGGCCCCAACTACCCATTCCGAACGATAGCTGGAATTCAGAGTTGGTGCTAAAAGAAGACGCGGCTCTGATTCGTCACAATATACGATCAAGTACATGTGAGCCTCATCTCAAGCTCGCACCAAGCGTAAACGAGTCTAGCGTGGCCTGCGTGTGGACTAAACTCGGTCTATCAAAAGGCGTAGTTATGCATTCCACTCACACAGCCCTCATCCAGTTGGTAAAATCCAGCCAAAGCTACTTTTCCCTGTCAAAAGACCACCACACGATACTTGGTAAGACTGGTTGCAGTGCAGATCTAATTGAACCCACAACCTATCGTGTACAATGGCGATTCGGAGTTTTAAAGAGTTTATTATCTGCGTACTGTGACGTCAATTTATTTGGCTTTACATGATCTCCGGTTATCTGCGTGACCGCACCGCTATTAGGAGACAAACACGCTATATAATCACCCCTCAAATCGCTGAATATTTCTGTCCTTCACTGGTTCTGGTACACGAAGCATTCCACGTGACATGTCTGTGTGAAATCGGCAATTGGAAACTAAGAAAAAACCACAACGACTGAACTAATCCTCCACTGTCAAGAAATTACGATAGCCATAACCCTGGTAACTCAACGCTCTTCCACACAATCTGACTCTAGATGTGGGGCAACGCTTTTGCAATACCGTCCCCAGACCAGTCAAAATTATCCATGTACCTTGGCAATAATTAGTAAATTGACAAATATTCAACACACCCGCCAAGAATTACTCACGACATGATTCCGAAATAAGCATACGTTTCAGCAGTAGTCGTAGCCTTGTCTGGACCACAGTTGCCTGCGTTAGGGTCTGAGGGATCTAGGACGTGCCCGATCCTCGCACACCACATATAACCGTCTAATCCATAAGGTCAGCATAGTAGCTCCAGGATGATATAGACAGAGTTTTCCTTACAAATCACCACCCTGGTGCCTGAAACTTGCCTACCAGCTCTACCGTTTGCGTTGAGATAGATCAGATCGCCGTTCTGTGCGACAGCCTGATGGTCAATCACTATAAATGTATACGTTAGGTGATGACTTTGAATTGTGCAGATATGGAAAGGCATTACGTACCGTTCGGTCCAAGGTTGGCATTCACGCCGCCGTACCAATGAGCAAATTCGTGCATCATAACCCGCGAGAGGCTAAGAGTCCCGTACCTGTCAAGAGTGTATCCCTCTTGAGCATTATCTCTTCCGCCGACTGCTGACTCTGTGTTAGCCACCTCGGGGCTCCAAGAAGGTGGACAAAAGGTGATGAGATCGAGGTTTGTCAGTGTCACGGCATACACACCAGGTCGGCAAATCCCGACTGACTTGGCGTCATTGTTGTAGTGGTATCGTCTGCCAAAGACCCATGCCTCCGTGTTATCTCCGACTCCTAAATTTCTTTCTTTTGCCATGTCGGTGATGGATTTCGTGCCGGTAGGGTCATTTGGATCCGGGTCATTAATGCTCTTATGCTCCCACATCTCCTCCCCACATGCAATCATTGGCTTGCCGTGAAGGCCAGTGTAGCCATTTTCGGGTATGTTATGGGTGCCTTGGAGAGCATCGTTCATGTCATCAATGAGAGCTATGTAGAGTGCTGTTAGCATAGTGACTTCCTAGAGAAGTAAAGACATGTTCTCGTTATCGAACGGGTCACATACAAACCACTTGAGAAAGATGGGCATCTTCAGGAGAACGACCAGCTTGGTTGGGTATAAACCCGAATAGCGTCTTGATATTGCGAGCCACACGATCCCACTCTAAGACTTGAGAAGCAGCATTTCGAGTAAGTCGAGGTCGAGGGTTCTGGATGGTCGCAAGGTCAATCTGGGCCTTCGCTGCCATCCTGGTAACGTCATCGTAGGTGCTCTGCAACGCTGCAAGATGGTCGCTGCATGACGGATGGATATCCCAAACCTGAGCAATTTCTGCTGCTTGGCAGAGGCCAAGAAACAGTCCGGCCAAGTGTAAAAGTTTCATGGTTCAAATTATGTAATAAAGTGATGGTAATATGTGTAATAGCGGTGATGATTCTGTTGATCCCGTCTGTCCTCGAGGAGCGAGACGTCGATATCTTATGCTCGGATCGTACCTAGTGTTTCTAGACCAAGACAGATTTCTCAATTGAACACAGAACTCCCGTGTAACAAAAATAGAGAGGGCAGTGTTGACCTTGTTAGGGGCGCCCCCAGAGCTTCGCGGAGATTATGTCTAACTTTTGATCCCGCAAGGCATAATTAGCGGCCGTCTTACTCCCATTGTGTAAGCGCTTGTACTGCTATCACCGTTTGCAAGTAACGTAGTATACTGCCAGAAATCCCTTTATTGTATTTGACCTTTGCTTATCATTGCAAATCTCGTATTCCAACATATATCTGGACTAGTACACGTTGTTGGTGGAGAAACCAGGTTGGCAAGAATGTCAGTCCTCACCTAAGCTTACAATGCCTCCCGGAAGTTTTACGCCCTGACAATAAACAAAGAGCATGAGACTAACTCTGCTTGTGTACGAATGGCATTAAGGTCTCTTACTGAGTGATCGGTACGTGTGAATTCCAACTTTACAGCCAGCAGCCACTCACATTCGTAAAGCTTCTATTTTTGGGAATCACCATTGTAATCTCCAGCTAGTCTAAGTGCAAGCATCCAGCTCAATATACTTCCAACTAGTATGGGTCTGGGTCAGAGACTTTTCAGCCAAGAAATGAAGCCATTGAGGCAAAGCCTCGTCTAAGCCTTCTCCTTACATTTTCTGACAGTACATCCTGAAATAGTCTTGCCTCTGAGTACTCAGTATGATGGTGTCCATGAATATATATACTATGGCTCTTCATATGTTTCATCTCATCTATAACAACCAACTATACATCGCTCAGTTCTACAAACCATTTTCAACATGCATAACGTCAAACGCCTTTGCCTCACCGCTTTCGTGGGCATACTGCTTAATCCAATTACCGCCCAGGAGAACCCCGGACAGCTTTTGGTTACTGAGACGGCTGTTATCATCTTTGCAGTTCCTCTGCCAACAGCTGTCGACAATCACAGTACTCAATCCACCCAGAACCCTATCCTCGCCAACACTCACCGCCGACTTGAAGTTGTCTCGGATACCCAGCCTGATGCCCTTCCCCCAGGGAGTCAATCAGCTGGTAACTCTGCGGAGACTCTTGGAATTGTCCCTAATTCAGGAGAAGTGAAGCCCTCAGAGGTTGTCCCAGAGGCTCAGCCGACAATTGAGCCCTTTGAGACCCAGCCCAACCCCTTAACTTCTGTCGTCAACCCGGATCCATCTCCTTCTGTGGTGATCCCTTCGGTCAACCCAGATCCGTCTCCTTCTGTGGTGATCCCTGTGGTTAACCCAGATCCATCTCCGTCTGTCGTCCACCCGAATCCATCTCCGTCTGTGGTGATTCCTATCGTCAACCCTGACCCATCCCCCTCTGTGGCCGACCCAGACCCATCTCCTTCGGAGATGCAACCAGAACCAACAGAAGCAGCTAAGCCCAGTGTTACTGCAAATCCTAGTGGCGTCCCTGAGTCTGTTAAGCCCGCAGAGCCAGAATGCAGCACTAACCCCCCCGATTGTACAAAAACGCTTTCGTACATTGAGCTGGACGACAAATTCAGCAGGTAAGACCCCAAAGTCAACATTACTGGACCTGATTAGACGCTAAAGTCCACCTTAGCACCGTGTTTGGAGATTGCCCCGGCCCAGTCCCTGGGATTGATTGCGTTCTAGGAGAACAAAGCACAACCACTACAACCATCGTCCCCGATATAACAGTGGCTTCGAATACCGATGACCTCTCTGGAGAGGAACCAGTATCAGCTGACGATGACTTTGAGAAGGACGACAATGACATCAAAGAATATCTTGAGAAGCAATTTGAGGACGCCGGTATCTCCCATCAGGACGAGCTTGTGTTAGAAGCAGACATTCAATGCAAGGATGGTGATACCCAGATCCCAAGTAGTTGTTTCGAGAGGATATACCCAGCTTTCTGTTCCGAGCAAGCCCAAAACCCATCTCAAAAGCTAGTCAAGTCTTATTCTCCCTCGGACGCCAAGAGCAAGACAAAGAGGACGTATCGACCCGCACTTTACGAGAGGCGAATCGAAGCAAGAGATGACGAGTGCAATGACTTGTACATCAAATTTGCCTGGATTCCTGGACCTGGTAATTGTGACCTTAACTGCACTACTATCATGAAGACATTTGAAGGACAATGCATCCTCGATGGAGGGCAGAGTTGGGCAGAAATCGACATGGGCTGTGGAGCATACGGAATAGTTCCTGGCAAAGCCTCCGCCGCTCCTCCAGCTGCCACCAGCACGGCAGTAGCTCCTCCACCTCAGCCTACCGAGCCTCAGAAGCAGCCACTTCAAGTCAATCCTACTGTTTGCGAGGACGAAGGCAAATATCCTGGTCATGCCGACATCCAGAAGCGTGACCAAGCTGAAATGGCTGATCACATTTGCGAAGGCAGCGTGTCAGACGAAGGGCAGGTCATGGGCCCCGGTGATACGATGGTAGAGAGGTCATTCAGGGATAACTACGGAGTTAACTATTACTTTTCTATCTCCTGGATTGATGGTTGTATTACTACGGTCGATAAGCAAGATTTCCAGAAACCTGTTGGCGGCAATACATGGACGTGCGAAAACATCTTCACAAGCGCTTACAACGGCTGTAAGTACAAGGAACCTTTGTGGACGCGCTACAACTGACACTTTGTTTAGGCGATAATCACGGAGTCGGCGGCCAAATCGATGCCGGCTGTCTTCGGTATAAGTTCATTGGTGGCCAATGATGCTTCGGTGTAGGGCTATAGGATGGGATGGGACTGGGGTCAATTTTAGGGTGCTTCAAATCTGGGTCGCGGTAATACAGCGGTTATTAGATGTCTTCAAGCCTAAATAGCATCAAAAATGGACTCTCTAGGCTGTAAGGTCATTTCGTCATCCAAGGACTTAACACGATCTCCCGCCTATGGATGTGTGTTGGGACAAAGCAACGCCTAATAAATAAGCATTTGCCAAGTAAACTCATAAAACTAGCCCCGAAATCATCATGGGAGGCGCTGCTTATTAAAGAAGTAAGAACAAGTCTTCTGTTTTTATATTCTACCCTACCAACACTTACAAACCATGCTATCAGTACTCTATCTCAATCATATACTCATCGTTCTTTGCGCCAACCAAAGTGACCTTAATGCCCCATCCAGCTACTTCGTATGACTTCGTACTGTTCATAGAAAGTGTCGCATCATTCAATGGCTCCCAGCCACTAACCTCACTGCCGCAGCTATCAGACCCAGGCGTTGTATCAAGAACACGAATAGGACCCAGTCCCGTAGCGAGAGTCGTATCAATAGTATACAGAAGAACACCAGGAGCACAGATTTTAGAGTCCGCACCCTTAGCCACACGGGCTTCAGCAACAAGAGCAGACGTCTTGTTCATTGCAACAACCACAGCCTTGGTGCCTCCAGGAGTCTCAACCGGCGTCAAGGTATGTCTGGTGGTGCCATGGTCGAGGATGCAATCAATGTCCTCGTCGAGTAACCAACCTAGCCTCCACTTGTCCCAGGCGAAGTAATCGGGGGCGATTCCTCCAACATTACCCATAAGACTCCAACCACCGGCGAATTCGCCAGTAGGAAAGTTGACATCAAGGGGGTATAGATCGGGTAGACACATAGAGTGACCAGTTTCATGGTTCAGAGCTTTATAACCCCAGGAATTGTAAGGGTCTACGCCAAAGGTAACAGCTCTTTTGGATACTAATTGGTCATCTCGAGTAAAGACAGCGAAGGAAGTCGCCAAAGAGCGAGAGAACCATGCCGCGTTTCGTGTAGGTACGATATATAGTATATCTGTCTTTGCTGGGGCTGAATTTGCACTATTGTTCATATATGCGTCTAATGCATCCTCAATATAGTTGTAGTGCTGCTGGTTATTTAAGCCAGCGTCCCAGTTATATGATTCTGCGGAATGTGGCATGCGATAGAACTTAGAAGTATCGGCAGTGATGTTAAGTCGAAGTTGGTTAAAGCTGGTTTCTTGGAACCACTTGTTGGCATCGGGAACCAGGAAATCGTAGTTATCCTTCGGAATCTCTCCTTCCATGGCCTCTGCATCGGAAAAATCGACAAAGACCATAAAGCCTTGGATAGTACCCTTGCTGGAGACGCAATCTGACATAAAGCCGTGCCCAACGCTTTGCCACGTGAAATCGTTCCTAGGCAGCTTGCAAGTCGGAACCCATGGGGTGTTGTCTTCAGGCAAAGTACCGTTGGTAGGAAGGGTGCCGTTAATAGGAATCGTCCCGTTGATAGAAGTGTCCGAAGGTAGGGAAGCCGTTTGGTTGGTGAGTTGAGTGTGGTTGTTCGGTAACGGATGACCTCTGAACGCCGCCGCTGCGGGCAGTACGAGCGACAGCAATGTCGCCTTGGCCGCCATGATGACAGTCCCTGGGGGGTTGAAGGCTTGGTATCGTAAACTCATTGGCTTGGTTAAGCTCCCATGCTTGGTTTATATCTGATTTTCAAGTCTGGCACGTGCGCTGGGCTCGGTCGTAAGTACCTTAATGAGCCTAGCTTGCCCTCGGATAAACGGAGAACAAGTGCGGAACGAGAGTAGAACGGGCTATGGAACGAGCTTAAAATTAACCAGGCGAATACACGAACATTTAAGATTAAATATTCAAGGGAACCATTACGTAGTTGTTTCAGATATTTATAGGTTCGTGCTTTGCTAATCTTTTCTTTTTAGAGTATAGCCTAGCCTGCTGATTCCACAAGGTTGAGTGTCAGTAACTTATTTTTTTTGTAAAGATATACCTAGTTCAGAGTAACAACAATAATTCCACAATCGGATCGAGGTACATTGGGTGACACTGGGGGAATCTCTGTTGAAATTCGTCGCTAACGGTATGGATAGTGAACAAAGGGGCCCTCAAAGCTCCCTATATTCTCTCTGTAAACTCAGACGCCACCCAGGTAGAGACCAGATCTTATCTGATGGGGGTTAGTGCTAGCTGAACTTAGATCTGTGCTACTGTCCGATCGATACTAATGTTATGATTCATCTAGATGTCCGAGCTTATAGAGCGAATACGGTAGTTAGCTAAAGCGAGTGGAGCAACGAGCCTAGGCACGTAGATTCAGATATCAGGTCCAGACATGCCCACCCGTGGTTTACGTGCTCAAACCTTTATTGCCGTCGTCCTACGATGCTGATAGGTAAATATTCAAGTCGCTAGCTCTCAGTGCTCCAGCGAAAACAGGAGTAGAAGTGACCAGCATGGCTGGGCGGCCTAAGATCTTTTATGACCCTTGCTTCCTCTTGGGGAGTTAAGTTTTTGACACCCCCAGGGTCATATCATATTCGCAGGTTTTCATTCTCAAGGGCCTCAACTGACGTGCGCCCGGCATTTACACGAGGAACAGTATCCTTGCTAACGTCAACATTCATATTCGTCAATGGAGTAACTACTCTCCAATCTGCAATATCCAATAGCATCACGAAGTAAATTCCCCAATTCCACAGGCGGAGCCCAACAACAGATGCCTTTACTTCAGCAGTGTTGTGTCACGAGCCCAGTCGCCAGGTTGACTAACACCACTCAACAGTATGTCACCACTCTCAACCAAGCTGCGAGTCGATTGGGTGGCCGCTTAGATCTGCATGACGGCTCGTTGCTCTCGGAGAGCAAGTTATGTAGAGGTCTCTGTCTTCTGGAACCTCCAGGGTCGAATCTTGCGCTCAAATAGCTCGTCGAGGCCAGCAGCGGAGCGACTGTTGAGAAAGATGAATTCGCAGGATGCCAGAACAAGACAACAATGCCATGCAAGATGTGGGAGGCGGGAAAAGCTTGTACCCGGCAGTCTCTGGAATCAACAACCACACAGGTATCACGAAAGGAGCGCCAAGCCTAACGTAGAACCAACCGACTTTCAGACCCCAATCCCATTGACCCTTGTTGACCTTGTAGGGAGTGAGCACGTTAATAAGAACGCCAATAGTGGTGCTACAGGCAAATCCGAGACCGGCCGTGTAGACACGTAGATGCTGGGACGAAGTTTCTCCTAGATAAGGCTACGCAGCAGCGCAGAGCAGTGTATTGCCGATGGCTACACCCACAGGGTTAGCTACTCCGTTTAAAGTGTAAGGGTCGTACGAACTCAGTCCAGAGACAGTCAAATTCGATAATAAGGTCCTTCATCGCCTTGGTGCGAGGTGACGCCCTGAGAGTACCACTGGCCTGGCATGTCAGGCAATGGTCGCTGCATAACAGGCGATTCATTGGCGATCCCTACAGTCGGATGTGAAGATGAGAAAGAGAACAGTGGTAGTGGCGAGGCCCAAAGAACTGGTGATACAGGTAGCTATATGGGAGGTCGATAACGCCAGGCTGGAAAATGTAGGCCGCAAAGGTATTCAACAAGGTTAAGCCAGTAAACTTCTTGGGAAACCAAACTCAGGACGAAAATGAGCGTCTCTAATCCATCTGTTCCTCGGAAGACGTTGTAGAAACTCTCACCCTGCACTTCCTAGACGGGTAGTCTCTCGTGGTCTACCGTCATTGCTAACAGCTGGTATGCGCGATCGACGTCGTAGAGTGGTACGCCCCCGTTGACTCTTAGAAGTTGCTTCTTGGCAAACTCCCCTTTGCGCTTAGCAGCTAACCGGGTACAAGGCTCGGGCAGGGTGATGTAAATCATGTCCATGAGCCCGATTAAGCCCCACTAAGTCAGGATAGGAGTACGAAAGTTGTGAGGACCAGGTTCTGACAAGACCTGAAGAGACAGTGGGTCGATAAAGACATCAAAAGGGAGCCAGAAGGATGAGGCGATTAATCGGACATCACGGATGCGACAAGGACAATCGCTGCGATATATGTTGGGAGCGTGATCCGCAGTGTGCCAACATCGAGACCAGTCACGAACTTGCCCACCAGCCAGAATGGCCATGTCTTTGCAACGGTCTCGCGTAGAATGCTGGTAGCGAGGCTAAAACAACCGAAGTTGCAAGACAAATGGGATATTGCAATAGCCATGATTTAACCGACTGACACGATAGAGCCGTAGGCGCTGAGGGTAGAAGAAGCAAAGACAGGCGTGCTGTCCTCGAGAAATTGACAGGCAAACTGCTCAAGGAAGCCGGGATTGGCAGTGATGTTGCCATTCATGCTGTTCGAATACGTTTGTTAAAATTCCCTCCTTGAGGATAAATACAGACGTAAAGACTTCCATATCAAGTAGCGGTAACTCACCCAATTTGATATCCATCAGAGGCCGCGTGGGTCACGAGAAAACAGATGAAGGTGTTGAGCTTGTGGGGCTTGAAAGTCTGCCACGCACTCAACTCCTCAAAACCCGAAAGGTCGTGACCTTTACTGACCGCGTCGGCTGAGAAACCATCTTCTCAACCCCCCAGAGCATCTTCAACCGCCCTAATAACATCATCCTTAGTATCCCAGTCCTTCTTAGCCAAACCGTTTTGTATCCTATCCAAAAGCACTCCTCCTCTATGTGTCTTCCCGAACTTCTCCTTATCCTCCTCAGTCAAACTATCCAGAAAGTATTGAAGCTGCCAAGCAACGGGATCTACTGCTGCTGGATCATTTACCAGTGCAGTGCTGTTTTCTCCTTTCAACTGATTGTGCTTTCGCTTCATCCACCAGGACTGTACTCCCTCCCAGGACTTGGAGCCGAAGTAACTGGGGATAGCCCCGGCAGCCAACGAAATGACACGAGAGAAGAGGATAAGAGCCGTTTCTTCTGCAGCCCAGAGGTTGATCCACTTCTCCTCTGCTTTGGCAAGCATGCCGTACGTCCAAGGGTAGTGGTCCTTGACACTCTTGAGAACCTTCAGTGCTTGTCCCTGGACTTGATCGAAGTTTGAGTACTTCTTCCTAGTCGCCCAGTAGGTCGAGCTGCTTGCTGTGATAGACCGCATTTGTTCAAAGTAAGTAGGAAAGGTACCACGAATGACTGGTTCATCAAGAGGGAGCTCAAAAACTCGGACGGAAACAGGATCAAGAATTAGCCGACGAGACCTTTCCTCAGTTGCATTCCGTTTGATCGGTTCATTAGTGAAGTGTACTAGTGCTGGCGCTGAGATGCGCCAAAT
This sequence comes from Fusarium stilboides, assembly GCA_014822085.1. Taxonomy (NCBI): domain Eukaryota; kingdom Fungi; phylum Ascomycota; class Sordariomycetes; order Hypocreales; family Nectriaceae; genus Fusarium; species Fusarium stilboides. Next base: position 126,873 of record JAASAY010000092.1, read on the forward strand.
GTCACAAAGAAAGCTCTTTGGACAAGTGATGTAGTGAAAGTTCCAGCGACCGTCCGGCTCATGCTTATCTCTGTACTCCAGTAGCTCAAGAAATGCTTTGTCCCAGGGGTCTTGATTCCAAGTCTCACTTAGCGGTTGCTCATTCGGGGAGAGATAGATCCAGTGATGCCAACTCGGATCATACAGACGTCGTCTGCGATATAGATTCCTGAAACTTGCCAAGGCCCCGACATTATCAGTACTCCAGTCGCTAGGTCGACTGATTCCTATATCCTGTGTCCATTCGAGAGGGTTGTACAGCTGCTGAATGTGATAAGGCCCTTTGCGGACATACAGAGGATTGGTACCATCAGGCTCTCGGAACCATTCGCATGTTTTGACGTATACCATATTGTCGATAAAAAAGTGCATGGGATTGATTTGGGTCCTATAGTACCACGGACCAAGAACCAGGCCTTGGATGAACGCGAGGAGAATGGTAAATGCCGAGATCGGCAGCGTGAGAAGAAAGACAAACTTGATCGCGCACCAGCCCTTGAGAATGTAGCGAAATATAATAGCTAGTATCTTCATTTTGTTAACAATATCCGCTGTAGAAGATATGGTGAAACACGTGTGCAGGAAATCTAGGGTCAAGCTGTGTCGTTTTAAATACACTGTCGGCTCAAATTGACCGAATTTAATTGAGGCTAAATTCTTAGCTTGATGTGTCTGCCTAGACTTTCGGCCAGACTTCCGGATAGTGGAGCGATGTAGGGTTCTTTTGGGCAAACTTAGCAATAACCTCATTTCCGAATCTCCGCTTCGTGTTGGTTCAGCACTAAAATGAGTAATGCCAAGCTATCCTCGTTGCAACCCTGCGTTGCTCCCGGCCTCAATTAGTACAACAGTCCTTTGCAGCGCTCAATAACATCCTTGCAGACTGTCATTCATGTTCCTAGCCCCCAGTAAGTCTTTAACGTCTGGCCAGCCCATATCCAATCTCATTCCCTACATCTAGTTGGGTGTTGGTTTCCTTCCCCAAACAATGAAAACAGGCATGTATGCGTGAATATCCTGGTTGACTAGATCTCGCCGGACGTCGATCAATGAAAGCTATAAATTGAGGCTTTAGCAGACTCATCCCACGGTTCGAAGCAGCAGTATAAGACATCTAGCATTGCTCAGAGCTTTACCTACCTCAATTTCAGCGATGCTTCGTCCAAAAGCCTTACTCAGGAGCTGGTAGGAGAAACCCGCGATGCCGTCAATCATGTTATCAGCCCACATCGATCCCAGCTTCTTAAGTCTTTGGTCTTTAGACCAGCCATTGATGGGCATCTTGAGGATACGTTGCTGCACATCTACAAAGCCGACTCGCTTGTAGATCTCTTCAAGTCTGGCACCCAGAATGGCTGGACGCTGCAACTTTTCTGATGCCTCGATCAAATCGTTCAACCATGTTGCAACCGGGCCTTCGGGATCGAGTGTACCGTCGTCGCAGAGAGGAGTACAGTCCATTTCTTGTGACTCAAGCCAGCCGCCAGGTTCAAGTGCATTGAAGGCTTGCTGAGCTATTTGTGTTTCAAAATCCGACCAGCATCCAGCAGTACTGCGCGTATGAATATAGTCGAATTTGTGTTTAAACATCCACTCGTCACTCCTGAGTTTGGTAAGGTGAGTAAATATCATGTGGCAAACACATAGAAGGTTATATAGAGACTCACGAGTCCTCAACGTAGAAGTAAACATTCGGGGGCACATCATTAGGTTGGATTGGGGATAGATCTGTGCCACTGACTCTAGAGTCAGGGAAGTGATCCCCCATCTGAATAGCCCAATCACCCATCCCCGTGGCAATATCGAGAATATTGGTTGGGGGATTCTTATCTGAGAGCGGTGCCATATATAACTCTCTTTTCATTAGTAAATTGAAACATTCGCCCATGATACCCAGACGCTCTTGCTCTGCATCGTCATTGGGAAATGCGTATGCTGCGTAATCTGTGGTCAGTCGAAACTTGCGGATATAGCTATGGAACCGGGATTCACTTACAACCGGCTTTGTAAGCATGATAGGTGCGCCCAAATTCTTCGGGGAAGGTTTGCACGCTGTCTGATAAAGAGGCTGAATCTTCCCAGTCCTCGTGTTCAATAGTATTTGACGAGGCTGATGAGTTATGGCAGCTGGAAGAAAATACTCCACTTCGGGCCACGATGGCATCTTTGCCGTTGACATCGCGGCCCGCCCCCAATTGTTGTTGGTTCTGTTGGTCCGCCATCTAGTGCAGCGACTAACATCATACGATGCTGGGCATGCTGTTGGTTGCTAGCTCGGGAGATGCAAAAATAAATAAATTGATGGTTGCACGCCTCGGCAATTCGGGGTTTAGCGTGATATTTTTAGAAAAATGGCGCGGATCAATTATCCCGCCCTATTCTTTCTCCACATCCTAATCCACTCTGAAACATTCAGGGGCAGATCGATTGTCAGATCGTCCAACAACCCCACTCCAGGGTATCAGTAGTGCTGTCTGACTTTGTCCAAGGTTTTCCTTATTGGTGATTCCCGTGTACTACGGGCCGAGCCTAGCACCAATCCTCTACGCTAACACATACTCTTAACATTCGTGAAAGTCTTCTACATTTCCATGCTGAGCACTGTAAACTGGGACCTGAGAGTTACATGGACAATCTGTATCTTTTTTCTTCTCTTCCGGAGTGGACGGAAAAGCCTATTGGCCATGCACTCCGGCGTTAGAGAGAGTGGTTTAGACAAGAGAAGCCAGAGTTGCCACCTTTGTAATTCCTTGAAGCTGCCACCCGTGACCTTTAACCCGTGAAGATGAATGCTTAAAATTGGTAATTAAAATAACTCAGGATGAGATGGATGTATTTTTTCAGGTAAAGACCGTAAGTGACGTACTCCTAGTATACATCTATCCCTCATAACCTCCTATAAAGACCTAGTCCGTAACAATATGGTGATATTCATGTAGTCCTCTTTTGAGCGAGTCAAGTACGTCTTTGATGACATTGTGACCATGAGACCATGCTGTAGAGTTTTCTGCATTCAACAATAGCTATCGCCATACTGAAGTCCAGATATATTAGAAATGTTTCAGGCTTGAGTACGGAGTACCATGTAAAACTCACAAAAGTACGGCCGATTGAAAGGTCATTGCTTCTCTCATAGCCACTCCTTTCAGCGCCACACTTGGTATCAAGATACTCGCCCGCACCGAGGACCGTGTTTACCAATTTAGCGTTGATGAAGCTGCCCTTGCCTCCACTCTTGTAGTCGCAAGCGAAGAAGGTTATGCCGTTGTGATATCTCTGAGAACTAAAGTTAGATGCCACTAGGTTCCCTAATTGTAAACCAAAGATAGGAGGATGCGAATCATACAAACAACTGTCCCTTGAAGTTACCAGAGAGATCGATGAGCCCATCAGCGCCCCCCTCGACCCAGTTCTTGAACACTAGGGCGCCATCACGAGCATCTACTGTATTCAGGTGATACTTGTCACCCTCAGGACAAGTAGTGCCTCCAAGAACTGGATCACCGCGAGTAACAAAACCGGCGGGAGTCGATCCTGAGGGTAGAGCAGTAGCCAAGGCAGTGCAAAGTGCGGTCAAAACGATAAAAGAATGCATTTCAAGGATTTGAATAGTTGGGATGGATAATAAGTATGTGTGTAGTAGTAATTGGTAATACCCAGATTACGATAATGATATTTAGAGGCGGTAGTGTGAACTGAATGAATTGGAATGAAATGGGTGGGATATCAGAGTCCTTTAATACTTCTATCGTGCGGCCGGTTTAACTAGCTAAGCTCTATCGTTGCGCACCAACACCCGATCACGTAGAACTTCACCGAGGAAGGACTATGCTCCTGGTCTCAGAGTTACCCACAACTGCGTCATTGTATCCCTTCCTAGATTTGACTTCTCTGAGAAGGAAGGCGACAAGTTTCATTCCATGCCGGTAATCCTTGTTCACTGATGAGCCTGGCCGTCTTCCTTCGTCCTCTGGATTTCAGCCCAAGAACACTAAACGAGCCAATAATCGACACTCATAGAGCTGATCTTACCTGTATTAATTATTTATAGCCACAGGATATATATGTTATATGGCGTTGCAGATGTAAAAGCGAGGCTGAGTATCAGCCTGTAGAGGCGGAATGTGGTAAGCGGACTTCCTAACTAACTCCGAGTACAGGGGTGTGCCTGCCGCGTAGGGCTAAACCTGTACAGCCTCGGCAAAGTGAGCACTAGGGCCAGGAGAGTAAACTCCGAACACTGTGGATTCCATACTCGTATGAAGACATTTTAGTCAATGTGAAAGCCTAGTAGAATATCTATGCTCTACCACAATTGACCATCCAATTTTACAACATGTCGTTCTGCTCAGCTTGACCGAAATATCACATTAGCGCTCAGCAAGGTAGTGCAGTTCACAGAACCCGAGTGTAAGGACTCTAAGCCACCTGGGAAGACAATAAAAAACCAAGAATCACCCAGAGAAGAGACATGGTAAGACAAAGCAACGGCATTAAGTGGGTGGAGATTTCGACGGCGATGCTCTTAGTGACGCTAAGGGACCACACCGTTACCCTGTACTGCAATCAACCTGGACCAATCGCGAGCCAACATCGCAGCATCTCGTTTAATCTTGGGAAATTTGACGACGGTTTTCCTTTGTCTTCCTGCAAAAGCGGATGGCAGTGCGGCACTTTGGAGGGAGAGGCCGGGAGCCTTGTGTTCACGCTATATTACTTGGAGTGTCCTTTGGTGTTTCAGAACCGATGGGCCCCTTTCGTTGAGACTGGTCCTTTCGATTTTGTTCTATTTTCTTCGTTTCCCTCTATTTCTCTTCTCTGCGCGGGTTTGACACTTCTATTCCATGGAATTGTGGTCTTTGATATCTCTGGTGTCCACGCACTCCTTCATTCAGCTCAAGATGGATCTTCCACCTTAGCCTGGAAACCAAGAGGTGGCTGTCATCTCTCTGCCTAAGTTCCCAAAGGACCTTGATTGATCACACCATCGCCTAGATACTAACAGACAGAGTAAAGACTTTTTTCCCTTCTTTACTCTCTCCCACGACTTTGTTCTTATCATCACAGTGGGACTAGTCGAAGCTAGATTACCTTAGCTACACCTGGCGGGAAAGGTAAGCAGTTGTTTTCAGAGAAGATGGTACGAGAATTGGCGGATCTTTTGAGAGCCTCAAATCCCCACACCCAGATCAGGCATTCTGCCTGCCAATATGTCATTATAACAGAGCAGGCGGTATCCTTTCGATAGTAGATCCCAAAGCTCGACAATAAGACCACGCGCAAGACTCATCCATTATGGAACCTTATTCGTGGGTCACTGAGAAGTATTATTTGCTTTTGGCCTCCAGTCATCATCTCCTCTCGCATTATTCACAAGCCACCGCTTGAGGCAAATCTCAAGTGCTCTACTTGCCTCACCGTGGAGTAAAAGAAAGAGAAAGGAAAGAATGGGGCACTAGAACGGGATTTGTGTTGCCAGGGTGCCGATGCTGCAGTGTCTGTCGTCTCCCTAGTCCGGCATTCATCTCAGGAGGCCATTAAGCTACCTAGTCAGGCACATAGTTCACCAGTTCAAGTTATCACCGCCATTGGTTCGTGTGTCACCTTGAGATCAAGTACTTTGTCAAGTTTTGAAGCGCCGTGCGGCTGCACAGATACGTACGAAGTAACAAGTAATGTATGCAAGGAAGGCTCTATGTATTCAATGCGTTTCGGCACGTTTCCGCTAGCATAGTTCATACTGGAGGAATTCAGATTATGTGCGCGATCTGAAAACGGCGATAAGTCAAAGCTTTGTCAACAAAACAATTCGTAATACTATTGATTTTAACCCGGATATCACTGTCGATCTAGAAACAAGACTGATAAGAGTCAAATTTAGTTATTATAACAATATTACTTTAATACCTATAATAACAAGGCTAGATATGGTTTTACCTGGACTCGGCCAATTATGCCATATTCTTGAATAGCCCCATACCCAAGCTGTTCAAAACTCTCTACTGTAAGGAGAGGAGTACTCGTTCCTGTCCTGAGCTTGCCCCAGATTGGCCTTAGAGCGTTCCAGAGTGTGCTTGAGACCTTGATTGTTATCTTGTTCTCTCCTTCAACAAGATATTCCGAGATATCTGCAACAGGATCAACGAGATCAAGAGAAGGCAGGTCTCGACCATTGAGAACAGCAGTCGCGCCGTGAGAAATCGGTGGAAGGACTATAGCTGCACCCAATGCGTATGACGAGTTCAAAAGAGGCTGCCAATGGAATGAAGAGCTGTAGATGCCAACACCCGACACGTTCGTCAAAGGTGTGGAAAGCTTTCCCAAGGCCTGTAGGTCCGGACCGAGGTGGCTCAGAGTAACATTGGTCTTATTGGCGGTGATCTCCACGTCAAAAAGATCGTCGGGAGGTAACCATTGTTCGATGGTCAGGGTCCAGTCTGTCAGAGTAAAGGTTTCTGGAACCGAAGAGTCGATTGCAATCTCCACTCCATCTGACAGAGTCACAGAAGCATTTGTATCCGAGGAGGCAATGATTCCGACAGATGGCTGCGATCCAGATGGGGAATACGGCGAGATTACGGCATTGGCAGGAGCGGACACGACATGTCTGTAGCCTCTGTTCGATTCGTTGCAAAACTTAATCAGCGCAGATCCTGTAGAGCCAAGCGACAAAGGGATTGTCGTGTGTTTGCCGTCTGAACTATACGCAACAACTGGGACTTGCTCCCCGGTCCATGCGTTGAGGAAGATTGGCCGAAGTGTCGTTTCAAAAGAAATCTCTCCCGTACTTGCGTTGCCATCATTGTAAACAAACACATAAGTGTCCCCATTGGAGTCTTCGCGCCAGTGAGTCAGCCACGTTTCGTTGGCTCTCACCTTGGTACGCGGCGAGACTCCGATTGAAGAAATAGAAGACGCCAAAGCCTCGTACGGGACTTGATGTACGTTTGGCAGGTCGAGAATACTCTGGAAAATTTTCTCTGCTTCTGCGATCTGGCTAACGTTTTGTGTGTTATATGTCTCAGGCGTCCCCCCTGACACAATGATGGGCAGACTGGCTCTGGCGTAAGTAGCAAGTGCCTTAACTCCAGAAACGGTGAGGGTATCGTTTCCACGAATGACTAGAGTGCGGAAGGCTTGGGCGTCAGGAGCTAGTGTGCCATCAACCACTCGTGCAGCTTCCAGAGCAAAATTGTCTGGTGACAGGTATGAATAGGTATACCCGGCCACTGATAGGTCATTAGGTGAGTAAACAGGCTCGGGATATGCAAGTTGAGCGGTTTGCTTGTCCCAAAAGACCACATCAACTCTCGGAATACCCTTTTGCAGAATGAACTGAGTTCTGGCAGTATATTCCACAGCCTCCGCGTAACCAACATCCCAGGCTGGCTGGTGACGTGAATGATGGGCAGCGAACGCGTATGAGAAGGATGTGAATCCTGGCCAGGTAGTGTTGGGATATGTGTGCGAGTACGGCGCTCCGTGAAAGATAATCTGGTTTACACCGGCCACAAATCCTCTCTTGGCGTCTCTCAGAAGATCGGTCCAGGTCAGCGTGTAGGGTTGGAGATAGTCAGATCCCAGCTCGATTGAGATGACTCGTTTGCCAGCGAGGTTGGCTGGGCCACAATATTGCCTGTATCCATCCACATCGTTGTTGAATGAAAGACTTTCAGTCTCTGGGGCGTCCACGGTAGGCACATTGGCTAACATGTCTACCGGTAAATTGTATCCCATCTGGGCAGAGAATTGAACGTCGAGGTATTCGTGAGTCCATTTAACAAGCCAGTCATAGTAGGTGCGAGACAGGCGAGTCATGGTTTCCCGCCAATCGCTAACAATGCCAGCGCCTCGATCTTCGTCGTCGAGAATGAAGAAGACGGATCCGATACCCGATGTCTGTGCCATGAAGCCGTTTCGACCAGACAGTAATGGGACATACTTTTCAATCGAGTACTGTGTTGTGTTAGCAATCATCCTAAAGTTAATACTGTTTTTTGCGCGTCGACTTACTCCGTGGTCACCCCGAAAAGCCTCAACTAGGCCAGGCGTCCAATACACCACGCCGGGTATCTCAACGCTGTCTTCCCAAACGTAGTTCCCCACCTCTCTCATCAACTCATCAATACCGTCTGTAAGGATGTGCTCTTGGAGAAAACGAGTAGTAAGTTGCGCTCCCACGGGAGAAAAGTGGTCCACGGCGAATGAGCCATTCTGAAGAATGTTCTGGGGATCGTTGTTGGAAGGAATACAGGCGCGCTCATAAGACCGGCTGTAATAAGACGCCATAAGAAAATAAGACGAAGCTCCATCCGCTACCGGCGCAGTGACTGTGATTGATCCGTTTGACTGGATCAAGTCGCTGACATCGGCAAGGGACGAGGACGCAATTGTGTACTGCTTACCGTCAACGGACCCTGCCTGCTCACCAAGAAGCGCAAACTTGCTGATATACGTGGACTTTTTGGTCGTGTTTGTAACAGCAAATGTTTGGGCTCAGACCAATTCACCACGACCCCACCCTGGCAGGGTACCGGTCCAAGTCTTGCCTGCTGATAACGAGATGTTATAGTATTCCTAGAAAGCGTCAGTGTATAGACTCACGGGTAAGGTAAGGCATGACCAATCTCACCAAGTTATATGCCAGACCTGGCTCATCTGGATGGGCAGGAACTCCTTGTCCTGACTGGGGGCCCATGGAAAAGTCCATGATTAGGCCGCGGTCTTTATGCGCCTGCAAAGCAGCCTTGAGTACGGCTTTGTATGCTGGCGTGCCATACCCATAGATGTCCCAATCTGTACTCGGGCCGTGCCCCTGTCGAGAGTCAGTAATCGCCATTTAGGTACCACACTGAGGACATACAATCGCGCCACCATAGTCGAAGTAGTTGAGAAACTCAATTCCGCCCGCCCCCCTGTCGGCAAGTTGTGCGATATCATCAACTAGCAAGGTGGTATTAATGCTACCATCAGGTATCCTTGATGAAGTAATGTCAGATCGCCGATAAAGCAATCAATAATACAGGTAGGACTGACCAATATCGAAACCGTGGGCGTACGTTGACGGACGGATTTTCAAAAGTGCCGCTTTGAATCAAAGCTTCGACGTGGTCGTTTGTATGATTTACTGGCAGGGCAAATATAGCCGGTATGAGGGCTGAAGCCCCTAAGATCAACGTCAACATTCCATGCATCTAATGATCGTGAGTAGTTGCGCCAGTCTTCACCAAGATGGTATCTTGCTAACAATTTACAATCGTTCAAGATCGCTTATATGAGTATTGCGTTGAAGAACAGTTATGATAGAACACAGCAACTGGTTTATCTTCCATCTTAATAGATCAATATTGTTTCCTTTCTATAGACAAATGGTCGGTTGCTAAATGGCCGAGAAGGCGAGAGATTCGCGATGGGATAGACCGATGTCCTGATGAAAAGTGCCTTAGTTGGGTTAAAGCCTTTTTCAAACTTTGGGAATTGGGCTAATGGGAAAAGCTGCGTAGTTCTTAACCAGATTCTGCCAATATTATGAGGACCACCCTTGCATCTCTCTCGCATCCACCCCCGCATCTAACCCCGCATTCTACGCCTTGTGCCACGATGTGTCGATCTATTGCCCCAGCCCTGTCTCCATTACGGCAATCAGTATCCGTAAACACGGGACCCCAAGCATGGCGAAAACGGCCACTTGTGCATGGGTGGCTTGGTCGGCTCCGTTCTGCGATCCGATGTCGACAAACACGATCATCAGACTGCCATAGTTGATTTGGATCGTGCAAGTCAAATCAACAGATTCTTCAACTCCTCTAGGTAAAGTCATGACTTGGTCTTACATGATCATTAACGATTCAGCGTGACAAGCCAAGTGATATTCAATGTGGGATAGGCAGAATCCCAAATCCAGCCATTTGATCTTGTTATCTTTTGTTGCCATTAATTGGCCCGATCAATGGTCCCTCAAGTCAATGCATAGGCCCTGATAGGTACGATCTCCTCGGGGTAAATCATAGCGGTTGTGGAACGAAAAGTGACCCTGCATAGCTTACATACCCCCGAAGTACCCTACGGATATGAACCATCCCGGGTAGTTGCCCTTTCCTCGGGTGCAGTATCCGTCCCGACATTTTGGCTTTCTTTTTATCCGGCTTTCGCTCTTTTTGTCTCCGAGCTAACGCCAACGAGGGCATCTTTGCCTTCTCTTATTTACGGCGACAAAAATGCATTGTTTGAGCTTGCATAACCGACCCCCACCAATTTGGATACTTCAGCCTGACGGAAAGACCTGTTTAGACACGGCCAACCCTTGGACCGGCTAAGCTTTGCCCCAAACAGATCGTACCGATCAGGGCTATGAACCCTGTCGGTTGGGAGGGATACAAAGATACCACATCAGCTCAACATTGCCCCAAGATAGTAGACAGGTCCGATAGATGAAAGAATCCATTATCTGAAAGTATGCAGCCGTGGCAGATTGATCGGCTGGCAAAGCCGGAATGTCCGCTTGCGCCCCGAAGCGAACACCATTATATCATCCAGGCCGATAACCAGTTAATAACAATAGTGTTCTATGTAGAAGCCGAGACGGGGTCAAGCAAAGCGCAGAAGTAAAGACGAGGCAGAAAGAAACAAACAGTGACAGAGCATGGAGTAAAAAAGCCCAATTGCGTTTTGAAAATATCTGACCAACAGTTCGTCTACGTAGCTGTCTGAGCCGCCTTGAGCTTGCGTAGTTCCCAGCTAACATCAGCTAAGAAGTCACCAAGATCATAATGAGGCGAACTACTATCCTGATATATGACCTTTGGACTTTGGTTTCCGTCACTGACTCGCCTTCGCTTTGCATCTCGCTCCATGTTGATTTTTGGTGATAATGGCTCTTGCAGTCCGTCACGCTGGGTATCTCGTGGGGCAACCTGGTCTTTCTCTGACCTTGCTCTCTTGGTAGGGTCGCCTCTCTGAGTATCAGGATTCATGCTGATAGGTAAGTTAACTGTCCCGCTCAACGGTGTCTTGACTCCTGGAGTTGTCTTTGAGCTCATATCACGAGTCTCGGGAATCAACCAAGGCATCCTTGCCGCCATATTCTCAATACACGACATTTCGTAGTGATGCCGGAGGGCTGCTTCATCGACGTCGTTTGAGAGCATGGCTTTTCGACCATGGAATTCAGTCACAATATCGTATGGCACAAAGGCACGGATTTTCTTAGTCTGAGGATGAATTGACACCAGCCGAGTGTCAAACAGCTCGTGCAAATCATTTTTAAGAAGAATACCGTTCTCACTTGACCATGTGTTTGTCCAGGCCTGCCTCAGTCGCTCGGGACTGAACTCGACGTCATCGCCTTCGTCGGCACGAAGTTGGAAAAGAGCATCGGGGTAAAGGTGGTAATGTTGCTGAGGAACGATGTGACAGGCCTGCAGAGCTGGTCCAATTGCTGGAGTAGTATACCACGACCGGCCTTTTCCGGATATAGCACACCTATCGGAATCAATAAGACAATTTTTCCGGAATGACTCAATCGTCTGCCGTGCAGTATCGGCATCGATTTCCATCTTCGGTGGCATGTGCAATTCGGTGATGTCTTCCAGCTCATGCTCCTTGGTAGGCGATGTGGACCCAGATGCGCGCTTGGGTGACTGGGAAGAAGTACGAGGTTTGGCAGTACGCCGGAAGGGCATTTTAGCATAGCGGGGATCAGATGAAGCTTTGTTTGGGGGCAGATATCTCGGGTCGTATTTGCGAGTGGGACGAGAGATGTGCTCTGCGCATTTATCTACGCAAGCAGACAGTTAGTAACAAATACACCGCTGAGGATAGTGTGGTACGAACGTTTGAGATGTTCCTTCAATGGCTTGTCGAAAGGAATATCGCAGGGTGTGTGTGAGACGATATGATACTTGACTACACTCTGTTTACTAGAGGACAGAGGTGGTAGGCCAGGAACCAGAAGACTCAAATCCTCACCCTCCACTAGAGAAGGCAGATTGATTCTCATATCAGGCAACGGATCCGCTAGTACGAAAGCGAGAGTATCCCAGGGATCTTTGTCGGGCTTTGTCCTTGGTACGTTGAAACACAGGCGTAGCTCATCAATAACATCGCTGAACGTGATCAAGTCGCTATGGGGTTCCTGGAAAAGTCCACCAAAGTAGAAGGCGTCTGGGCCTGCAAGAAGATGAACATTCCATCCATGCACGCGCATACGGGGGGTGATGGCGGCATTAGCCATTGTGAGGCTTGACTAATAATTGTGATTGATGCTAAACTGAGATGCTTGTGTTTAGTCGTGACAATTGGCACGGTAACTATTTCTCGACCGAGGATGAACCGCGACCGCTGTTATCATCACGTGCCCAGATTGTTATCGCATCATCAACGGTCTATTTTTAGACCGCGATCATCTAAATTTGTGGTTGAACATCGGTTGCAGCCGCCGGCGTCGGATAATCACTCGTCCGAGCACGACCTTACCCTAGACGACAACAGACGTGGGGCATATTAGTAATACCTTGGCCTCCATCTTTTGTGACCCTAAAGCAGTTTGCTACAAGTGCACTATGAGAAACTTTAATTATGGGGTTTCTTTTTGGCTGAGAAGTGTATCTACTGGCTTCCCCCGTTTCGGTCGACACTTTATATCCAAAAAGCATCACGGCAGTAAGCAACCGGTTTAACGTGATTTAGATGATCTTTTCCCGGCGCGAGTCACAAATCATGATTCTCGAGACTAGTTTAACGCTGAGATTATAGTCTTTCACGCTACCGAACAAGAGATGCAGGCTTGGAGGCGTTCCCATAACAGCTTCTACGACAAAAACGACGAAGACGCACACGAGAAGAATCAGCTTGATTTGATAGATTTAAAGACCCCTCACAATACGGCAACACTTTTCAATAAAATATATGACATCGGAACTGGAGACCGTGCTATGCTGAAGAATTTCGAGGTTAATAAAATGGCCCCTGCCTCCAAGACCTCTTGCAGACTGGCATGTGTCAGTCAGAGATATCTAACCCAGGTTATGGCTTTTTAATCCAAAGCGTATTTATAAAGCGAACAGGAGAAGACGTACCTTTTGAGAGGCACCTCTTAGTTTGCATCATGAGCTTAGACTTTCCAATGTAATGCAGGTCGTTGGTGACGTTAAGGATTGTAATAACACGTAATACGATGTAGCTGGTTGGAACAACATTATTTACACGCCTTTACTCGAGGACATCTTCTACGGAAAGACCCAACCTGGCTTCCAACTCGATGAACTCGACTAAGGACGAGCATCAGCCCCGGTCTATGAGCGCAACCAAAGAGCCCTGGAAAGTTCTCGCCGACTTCTCCATTAATCACAGCAGTTACTCACCTCTAAGGCCTCTTACTGTACCACCTAGTGCTGAGACCGAGCCAGAGAGAGCGTCCCCGCGCAAGGCGCAGCTTCAAACGGGAGTTTGTCATGTGGCCCAAGAGAGGTATCTATATGAACTCACTGGCGATAACTTGCGAAAGTCGCCTTCCAGTCCAGGAGTACCTGTCCAGGGGCACGGATGGCTATCTGTTGCCTGAACCTATCACAATGGTATGACGGCCAGAAGCTTTCTGAATCAGCTTTCTTTTTGCATCATGTGTCTAATCTACTTTGGAGACGCTATGGACCAGTGGCTTCCTTGGATCAACGTTGATATTGTTCCCAACGTTTCAAGTCTTTGCTGGAGTCCAAGAGTTGTGAGTGAGGTCTTTTCGCTCTGATATAAGACATATGTATTCCGGATCTTCGGCCCAGCTACAGGAATAATATCATGAAACGGTCCATGACTCGAACTCATAGATACTTTTTCGTCATACAAACTTACTTATATATATAAGCTGCAAGTTTCCTGCTTTTGGATATTTTCGACATTCTCCAAGCATCTCTAGGGGAAATAGGAATGGGCAGAAAATTAGGTCTATCGACGCACTGGTCACACTGCTCCAGTTGATTGCAACACGTGGACCAAAAAGAAATACATTAACCCGACCGAAAATGCCCCACACTAGTATAAAAAGACTCTGAGACGGAAGGCAAGACAAGGTCAATGGCCAACCCTCCCGCAATCAGACTACCCTGGACGGAACGTCAGAGTCATAAAGCCCAGCTACCGGCACAAGCCTACATCTAGTTTCTCAAGAGTTAATGTCCTCTGGACCTGGTTTGTGGTAAAGTCAATAGATTCGGATTTGCCCAATCGAGTTTTCTATGACTAGATTGGCAATGGTGGTACGCCGATGAAACTCGAACGGAGAATCCCGTGGGGTCTGCCCATGCACTTTTGAGTTTTTAGACGAATGTATAAATATAATGTGTCCTAGATCATCTTTTTAAACACACGATGACGACTGTCCAAAGTCTCTTGGTGAGTTACGGATGGTAGGATTTTTACATCTTTCTATAACAACTACGTCAAGATTAATATGAGATTTCTATTGACTTGCAGACTTCTACAAAGGAAGTTGGTTAAGAACGATATGACAGAAAGAGTGCGGCCTTGTCCGTTAATATGGAGGGGGAAACTTTTCGCTATCTGAAGGTTCAGGTTGCAATGCCGGGATATCCAGGGCTTTGAGGTAGAATAAGAAAGGAAGAAGACAAAGATTTTTCAATCTGCTCTGACGAATGCTGACTGGATTGAACATATTCATCACTTGCCGAGGCTTTGTCATCATCCTAATTGGCCGCAGTCTAGGCAACCATTTGATGACGAATATTTACAGGTTATTTAATTAAGGGCACTTGCGCACCAAGTTAAAAACCATTAACATGTCAAACTTGAAATCCTCGCGATTACAAAACCTACAACTTCTTAGCCAATATTATGTCCACAGCCGCCAACTCTAACGCGTCGAGGATTGATGAATCCGAGACGCATATTCTACGACTCCCCAATGAGATCCTCTTTAATACACTGGAGCTAGTTATCGACTCGGAGTGTCCACCCGATGCGTTCTGGCTCAGACCCAGATTTCATCCAGTAGCAGCAAGATTGTCCAAGGTGTGCACGCGTTTCAAAAGCATCGTGACTCCTAAGCTATACTCCGAGCTCAACATAGTTTCTGGTGTCACAAAGGAAAGGTTTGCAGCGGACAGGTCAACCACTCTGCTCCACAGAACGCTGAAACATAATTCTATAATGAGACAATATTGTCAAAAATTAACAATTAGTCTTGATAATGAGAGAGAGTCGGATATTGACCTGTTAGCCAAATTGCCAGGCGCCACATTCGATTCCATCAGCTGGCTCAGTAGCACAAGCCATCTCAGCATCATTGGGCTTCGAACAACAGAAAGAGGCTCTCAGTCAAAGAATCTGACTACGCTCATCAGTATAGCGCTCGGCTGCCTCCCAAGATTGACAACACTCCGAATCCACGGGATGACGATCTCACTACCTTCTGTCTTGGAGGGGCTTGGTGACATAAGCGATTACCCTAAAGACTTATCAGCACTCGAGATATACGAAATCGGAGACGCTGGCAACACTTTGCAGTGGCAGGCTTTGCGGGTAAGGTTACCTGATTGACTGACTGGATCTTACTGACGGCTCATACAGGAATCGAATGGTACGGCCCCTATCAAAAAGTTGAAACTCGAATATTACGGTCAGACGCCTGAAGTCCTTGACGCACTCATCAAGTGGCCAACCGTGCTTGAAGAATTGTCGTTTCAACCCTTATGTGCTTGGAGTATTGGACGCTCAGGTCTCTTTGACAGATGGAGCTTTGCAGTGATGCAACCAATCCTTGAAGCCCAAATGGCCAACCTACGGGAACTGTCAATTCCAGCTCTAGATGTTGGAGATATCAAGAATCTCGACTTGACCGGTTTCAAGATGCTGGAAGTTTTGAGACTCCCCTCTACCTTGACTGGATATAACAGAGACGACATTCCTCGCCTCGTCTCTCCAAACTTGCGTCTTTTTGAATGGACGGTGGCGACTTGGGACAGCGAGACCGAGGAGCAAGCCTATGACTTTAGCCAGGTACAAGAGGACTGGGTCTATTCGATGGTAAAGGTCGCTGTTGAACGCGAAGTAAAATTGCAGGAGATTTTTATCTGGTTTATGCCTATAATTTTGGGGGGGATAGATCGAAACTCTATTTATCCTTGGGATCGTATAGCAAATGTCGCTCGTCATTCAGAGCAGTATGGCACTAAGATCCGCCACAGCCAACCCACAATTTCGAGAGACGAGTTCGAAGGGATTTGCTTACATTAAACAACTGTTTCCTTTGGCCGTGGTTTTCTCAAGCAGAAAAGCTAGTCCAAGTCTTAAATCATATTAGAGACGAAATATCTCGATGTAGCTACTTTGAGATCTCACGGCTAGGTAGTATCTACATTTATAAAACACCTACGTAGGGCAAGAATAAACTTTGTTCACCAATATGAATACTTTTTATCACGAGCTTTGCCTCAGTGGGAGACTTAATATATTTCTTTTTATATATGTTACTATAAAGTGAGCTATAGCCTAATTTGTCGGTTATAGCTACCGGCTTGGGTCAAAATAAGCACTACCTGTCTTAACCAGTCCATTCCCCTTATATAACCCGTTCTCTTGCTGAGATCCATTTGTTTTGACAAGGCCATTGCCATTGGTAGTTCCATTCTCTTTGAATCTCCATTGCGCCATCGCGGATCCTGTAGAGCGAAAGTGTCTATCTAGACCCTTGCAAATCGCCCTTGCCACTGGCTCAACCTCGTCGGGATCAACCCCCACAGAGATCCTCATGTACGGGTCCTCATTCCTGATAAAAGGAGTTGATGGCCAGATGCGAGTTACCGAGAAGCCCAGACCACCTCCCTTTGTCATGGCAACCCCTTCTTCATCTGCAGCTCTAAGGACTAGACTAGTAAAGCGATCAAGACTTGACCGATTGTTCATCTGATCGCCCAGGAGTCGAATAGTGACAACGTTACCACCATGGCCCCAGCCCATCTTACGCCAATGGATCGGGAAGTTGAACTGAGCGAATGTGGAATTTGACTTTTCCAACAGGTGGTAAAGCTTTTCCGCGTTTGTGGTCAGCCAAAGCATTCGCGATTGGTGGATGTCGTAATCAATGGGCGGCAAGACGTTTGCTTGACGAGAATATAGTGTTGTCCCAGTGACCTGGCGGATAAGACCAATAGTCTCATGATATACTTCAGGGTAGACGAGAAACCCACACATGACGATATCCATGCCCATCTGGATGTACTTGTGGGCGCTCTCGTAATATAGCACATTTGGATGACTGGGTTGGTCGAACCAGTCATAAACTCGCATCCCACCAGAGACGAGAGTACCGTCTATAATTAAGAACCTATCGGCCCAACCGTCTCGGTTCGACGTGAGTTGAGCAAAACGTCGAACATCTGTAGTCTCCAAGGCGAGCGTGTTGGCCATGGGGTCTAGATAGACTGCCTTAGCGTTGTGTTTCTCCGCTGTTTGGATGATGTCCTCAGCATCAAAGGTGCTGGAGTTGACGACTTTGAGGTGCGAGATCAACCGTAAATGTTCAAAACACTCAAAGTACAGGTACGGAGAGATGACGATAGTATCACCGGCGACGAGGACCTTGCTCATCAAAAACTGATGCAGCACTGTAAAGGCCGCGACGCCACTGGACGTCAACAACAGCTTGAGCGGCAGCTTGTCATGCCCCAGCCCTATCGCTTTGAGAAGTCGTGCCTCGCTTTCACGAACGTCCGGTGCTCCGTACCGGTCATAGTTGAGGCCATCGGACTGATGATAAGAAGGGTCAAACCACCAAACAGTGCCAGCCTGATCGTAGGCGGGACTAGCTCTTTCAAAGAATGATCCTAGATAGGATTGCATCTGAACCAAAGCACGGTAACGCTCCTCCATCTGCCAAGGGGTGAGGGTAAACGTTGACAAAGTCGATGAAGCTTGGTTTGGAATTTGGTTCAGGTTCTGGGTGATAGCCAGCTGCATTTCCAGCTCCGAGGAAAGATGTTCCAAGCGCGTGTAGGTCTCTAAGAAGACATCGACGCACCAGTCGTCAGTACGTGCTGATATCTGTTTTTCGATGCGGGCTCGTTCATCAAAGCGTTGTTTGATAGTAGCCGTCGTGGCCTTTAGGCTAGACAACAAGCGAGACCATGTTTCGACGATGGATAGACTGGAAGGTTTTGAAGCCTTGGGGTCCACACGTCGTGATAGTTGTCCATTGGAGCGGTCTACTGTAACAGTGTGGGAAGAAGCCATTGGAAGAACTATGGAAGTGACAAGGCAATGGAAAGCGGGAGATTATGATGATAGAATGTGTTCTTACCGCTTGAGCTGTAAGACCATAAAAAGATCAGGTCTTTATAAGCTCAAGTGAGACTATAAAGAACCTCCATGATGACACGCCTGTTATTCTTATATGCGATAACCCTTCACACGGGTAAAATGTTATTGATCCTGAGGTCTTGCGGCCGCCTACATTCCCCTCGCGTCAACTTGTGGACCCTCGAATCCTTCAGGAATATTAGTATCCTGCCACAATTATAGGCTAAAGATGTATGCATGTATGCACACGCCGCTGAGACAGAGGGAAGCAGATAACATAAACATGGAAGCGAGATGCTCGTCCTGCAGTAGAAAAGCCCGAATCGACCTTCCACAAGGAGTAAGCAGAAGTGGCCGTCCACCACACGTCCACAGTGTCAAGATGCTAGATGTGCGGGTACTTTATCCTTTGCGAGTTACAGAAGGTAATATGAGACTCCAACCATCATAATGGCCGGTGGCCTAGTTTCTCGGCTAAGCCAGTCAAAAACACTCTTATAAATAACCCAAGAATAATGTTCTACTCAAGCGCACGAACTCTCCTCATCAAGCTACGAACGTCGTATTCTCGCACCTTGGATTATTACGATTTGAAAAAATGGTTCATCATGAAAGCACCTTGCCCTTTCTCAACGGGCACAAGAAAGTCCGCCAAGTTCCTCACATTCTAAATGTCCTTGCAAGACGTTATAATCCTCAATTCTACGAGGCAATCGCCAGAGTGATGGCTTTAAGACACACATACTTGCGAGACAGACACATATTTGTGCGAGGAGAAGATATGATACCTATTCTTGCGGGCCTGGGGGCCAGAGAAGACGATTTCGCGTCAGTCAAGGAGATCAGTGACCTCACGGGACCAGACCCTACTCTTGACTATCGTTCGGTGACTTATGGACGATACTGCATTGATCCGGAAACACGCAGTATAAGGCGGCTTGAGTTGCAGCCATATACATTGACGGTGCAAGAAGACTATAAGCGCCACGACTCTGGAATCCCTCGGATGTTCGACGAGACGCCTACAGACATGCAAGGCAACACAGTTGTACAGGCTTTGATGCTCTTCAAGGCTCTTATCTTTCAAGGTGTCCCTGTAACACCTCGCGATGGCCTGGACTACTCCTCTCCTTCCTGGATCTGCACCATGTTCAATGCGCGTACGCACACCTCCAAGGATAACGGAATATTCGGTGAACCTGCGCTTGAAGGCGTGCATTCGGATGGATCTGACCATACCATGACGATCTTTCTTGGAAGCGACAATATGCGTCCTGATAGTGCTGTTACATTCATGCACGACAACGAAGAGACGACTGGGGTACGGGTATGGGATACGAATCCTACACTGATCCGGGGACGTGTACATCATCAGCATTTCCTAGACACACTGATGTTCGTCGATCACGACTTCAAGCATAGTGTCACAGCTCTGCATCAACTAGACGAGGCGCAGCCTGCAACTAGGGATATGCTGGTTGTGTTCACTCGGCGGCCCAAGCTAGAGGGGCATATTTCGGGTTATGCGGATACTATGGAGCTTCACAGTACAGCACCTCTGCATTTGCCCATGTGGCTAGCCTGATCAGGATAGACGATGTAGAGTTAAACGAAGCGCAGATATCACATTGTCGATGTAGTATAAAGAGACACCACGATATGCACCGCAATCTTAGCATTTGGAGCGAACAGCTGTAGTGCGAATGCATGATACCTAAGTCCCACACAAATCACTCATGTAATCTAAGCCAAGAGACGCGCCTCGGAGCCGATGAGGAAGGTATTCTGTTTGAACGATTGCTCCTGAATTTAGCATGCATGTGGCTTAGTCACTTAGAGAAGGAAACTTACTCAAGCAGTTGAAGCCTACAGATTGCAAGTCTATCTATGGGTGGGCCTGTAGGATAATACAGACATGTATCGTTTCGTAAAGAGATGCCCAAAGTTTGGGGGCCATACTCCTGTTAGCGTCTGCAAAGCGATCCCACACTAAGCCTTTGCTGCACGTAGTAATTCATATCCTACAGTTTCCTGATACGCAATCGTCTTTTATCATTTTATTCCTACCTTGATTGGTTGCGTCGTAGAGAATTGCCCCATAACTCTTACGCACTGTATGATGCAACATAAATAATTGGACCCTCGCTTCAAGTAGTACATGCACAGAAGCGAAGCAATTACCGTCGGTATCCGACTATGCTCTAGGAGTATTAACCCCTCAAAGCTTATCTCGTATATTGGTAATCTGGTCCACCTTCCCGTTTGGGTGGGAAGTGTAGCATATCTAGAGCTCTAGAAGGAATGTCCTTCAAGAGGCTGTGCTGACCAGGGCGTGTCTGACTAATGACTTCATGTATGCATTAGTGGAAAGATACTGGTACAGACAAAAGCAATCTCTAGAGAATTTCACCGCTCCATGTACGACTAAGGAAGGTATTTAGGAACACCTGTTTTCGAGGTCTTTGTTTGTGCTACGTTGCATCTGCTTAGTTGCAAGCGGCTCCTGGGGAGTAAACGGAGCGAAAAGTAGTTCCGATAAATGATCAATCTGCACAGGATAAACTCACAAGCTTTCAGCGAGGATTTAAGTAACAGTAGGAGGGAGATAATTATGGTAACACTATTTAATCAAACCACAATTCTACATATTGAAGGTCAAATTGTCCCACTAGCCCACAATGACCACGAATTGACACTGGGTAGACCAAGAAGAGTACGACGACGTTTTCAACCATCTGTCAGGCTGTCAGAGCAAGGAAGTCATTTCATTGTGCACTAGAGCATATGTCGACGCAAATCAGTTGACATCAGTGGGTCGAGCCAGACATTAAGGGTTTAGCCACTCAAATCTCACGCTTTCAAAGCAAGCAGGATTGATTGAACAGGATTTCTGCGTAGTGATAATAACAATTTGCTTTACACGATACCTTTATAGCGAGGGTCTATCAGGTATAACATAGACACCACATTTTAGAGCCAGCTTCTGAGTTGTTTCCCTAGACAGAAAGCACAAAACAACTTCGCCATGCCAGACTGGGTAGAGCTCTGTCACCATGCCATTGCTTGGATTCGGTTGAATACAGCAAGTATCGCCATCAGCACTATCACTCTCGTGAGTCAAATTTACCCCCTTTGCGGGCACTCTGCTGATAGTTGGAGATTTTCATTTACTCGGCGGCATATGCTATCTATAATGTCTTATTGCATCCTCTTTCAAGATTTCCTGGGCCTCTGTCAAGAGGGGCGACCAAGATCCCATACTTAGCAGCAATGTGGACGGGGTATCATCATCGCGCAATGCATCGACTACATGAGAAATACGGTCCAGTCGTCCGTATTGCTCCAAACAATCTTTCTTTCATTAATCCGCAGGCTTGGAAAGACATCTATGCGCATAAGAAGACCCGAGACCAAGAGATGATTAAGGACCCCGAATTTTACGTTAGAAACCCAGACGCTCCCACTATCGTCAATGGAAATCATGAGGAACATGCACGTTACCGGCGTTTGTACTCTCCTGGATTCTCAGCACGATCTTTGCGAGAACAAGAGCCGCTTATTCAGGGCTATGTCAACATGTTTATCAGCGGCCTCAGTCGGGCTTGTGAGCACGGCGAGACACCGGTGGACATGGTTCAGTGGTTCAATTTTGTGACCTTTGACATTATTGGCGATCTCGCATTTGGTGAGCCATTTGGATGTCTGGAAAATAGTGCGACAGATTGGCTTCTAAAGCTGAATCAGATTGAGGAGGCCCAAATGCATTTTCGCATCATCCAGCATATTCCACTGTTGGGCCGTTATGCCCGCCAGATTGTGAATACTATGCTCCCTTCTGATGCCGTGAAAGGGTCAGAAGGGCATCGAAAACTCACCGAGGAAAAGGTAAGACGACGAGTCAACAACAATGCCCCTCGGCCGGATTTTATGGAACATATTCTCCGTCAGCCTCAGGGTAAAGGATTCACTTTTGGTGAGATGCTGAGCAACTCAGCTACTTTGATCCAAGCAGGTAGCGAAACTACGGCTACGCTGCTTTCGGGGGCTTTGTTTCTTCTTTTACAACATCCGGATAAGATGAAGAAACTGGTAGACGAATTAACGACTACTTTTACAAGCGACGATGAAATGACCATAGAGAATACTGATCGTCTCGAATACCTTGCTGCTGTCCTAGAGGAGGGTTTGCGGTTGTACTCGCCCGCTGTACCAGGATTTCCGCGACAAGTTCCAAAGGGTGGAGCTACCATTGATGGCGAGTTTGTTCCGGAGGGAGTACGTATTTTTCCTGCATTTCTATCAAACTCACTAACGACTGGTTGTCCTGTCTAGACTTCAGTGGCTGTCAACCACTATGCCGCCTATCATTCACCTCTCAACTTTACTCGCCCGGATGAATTCATCCCAGAACGATTCATCGACATAGCTGCATTTTCAGATGACCGACGCGAGGTTCTACAGCCCTTTAGTGTGGGTCCACGCAATTGCATAGGTAGAAGGTATGTCGTGTAACGTCATTACGACTTATCTTCGTGGAACTGCAGCTTGAGACTTGACATGGCTAACTCGGCACAAGTCTTGCTTATGCAGAGGGTAGACTTATCCTAGGACGAGCCGTGTGGAAGTTTGACATGCGGCTAAGCGATAAGGCACAGAGTTGGATGAGAGAACAAAAGGGCTATGTGACATGGTTGAGACCTGAGATGGAAGTTTATGTCAAATTGCGCCATGCATGATTATCGTTACTTTGGCACGGAACCGGACCGTATCGTGAGGGACTGGAGACGCGTGGCACAAGAAGTACCGTGCAGCAGCCTGACACAAAGATGTGGTAGTATCAGGGTGTCAGCCTTTTAGGAAGTTCAAGATCTGTAGATCCAAAAAAGCAGGAACTTAACATTTAGCGCCATTGTGTTGTCTTCGTGAATGTGGAAGGATTAGTAGCTCCATAGAAGGATTCGAAGGATTCGGGGGTCCACAGAGCCTTGTCATTCATCTTATTCCCGACCCCTCCCATTCCGATTGCACGGAGGAGTCAGGGAGTGCATCAGGAGGCTGGGATTGCTTTAGCTCCGATGCGGCACGGCCCTTGGATATGCCCGACTTCTCCGTCGAGGGCAATCCACCCCAGTTCTTTACTTACTGTACAATTTCTCCGCTCCTTATCGAGTGTTATCTCGCCTGCAGGTTGTTATTCGCTGCTCCTCCTATGCTACGTCGCTAATATCACGCATCCTCTATTGGTATCAAGTATGTGTATCAGTAAGACAGCTTCCGCATAAGGCAGGTCATCAAAGCCTTGATGCAGCTGCAAAGTACCGGTAATTTTGCCTCACTAGCTTACTGCGCCTCCCCGCATTTGGCCCGTTTGATTTCTACAGCTGTCCTTTCTCATTTGACTTTGCCTTAAGGATAAATTCGCTTACATTAAATAAATCTTTTGGCCATCGCGGAATGCATCTATCGTAAGGTTTAGAGACAATCGCCAGCCCCACAATCAGAATTTCTGAGTACTGTACAAATTGATAGCCGAATTCAAGTGCCGTGTTCATCAACCCACCCGGCCATGAGGACAGATCGCATACGCAGTTGGCCGTAAAGCCTCAAATCTGCCCGGTTATCTAGTACAGCCCATGTATCATATTGAAACTCCTGTCTCATTTTTGTGGCAACGGGGAGTGCCAATGCCAATCTCATGGTTATAATCTAGCTTTTGGACTATCCGGGCTTCCTTTCTCCCATGCATCAATTCCCCTGAACTCAAAATATCTACTCCATTCGGGGTCATTGATGAGCTTGAACATTAGTTCTGTCTCAAACGTAAGCTGAACTTCTATTCCCTCGTCGTCTCCAGCTGGGCCTACACGTGGTGGGTAAACCACAACCTGACAAAGAGGCACCCCTCCAAACAAATGTCGATGAGCAGTAGGGCTGCCGAACCCAAAATCAAGGGCGCAGAAATTGGACTTTCGCCAGTCGCTAGTTAGTAAGGACATCGGTGGGAAAGATTCGAGATTGATGGATAGTTCCTGCTTGTTGCGAACGTTGGCAACTCTTTTTAGGACCAAATTCAAAGTGTCAAGAGTAACACTTTCTGTCACCTGTCGGGTATACATTGCCAATTTCGATAGTGGTGCCTCTGAAAGAATTTCAGCTAGAGTAAGCTGAGGAACATTGGACATTGTGGATGTGATATCGATCTGCAAGTTGCCTTGTATGCGTTCAGGTATCGGAGGATCAGTAAACAAATGGGATATGCTGACGCCTTCGGCCCATAATGGCTTGTAATCCAAGCCAGGCCTGTAGAGAGGCTCCCGAATTCTAGAAGAGACACGCCACAACAAGGCGCATACAGCATTGAACGTCGATATCCAGGACCCGTCCTTGGGTGATGCAATCCTCTTCAATTCGAGAGCTTTGCTCTTTGGGAGGTGAAACATGAGATAGTGCGAGTGTTTGTGTTGCAGGTTCTTCTTGGCTCGAGGTGGTGCATCCATTTGTGACCCTGGCAGAGACGGCTTCTGGTAGAGAAAAGGCGCAAAAAGGCTGCGATCAAGGCACCTCAGATCAAAGGATGGAAACTCTGTCTCATGAGCAACAGCATAGCAGTTTTCTGCCAGTTGGTCGACAAATGATGCAAAGCCATTGAGACCATTGGTCCAATGGTGTGTGGATAAAACGAGAATCAGACCGCCTGGAATAAAGCTGGCTTTGGCTGATGCAACAATAGGGCTGTTATCGGGATGTGCCTCTGGTTTGTTGCCGCAGGTCATGGGAGCATTGCACAAGACATTGATGTCGCCGAGTATGGGTGACAGGTAGTGAGCTTCAGCGATCTCGTCGAAGGAAGGAAACTCATCCTCGAGAGAATCAAGGTACTGGACCACAAACTGAAAAGTGCTGATTTTCCTCCTGACTATGGAGTGATGGCCATCGCCATCTCTCTCAATAGTTCCAACAAGATGTCTAACCTGGGCAAGCGTCTTTTCTAGGCCCTTTTTCAATATTTCTACAGCTTTGCTGATAAAAGGTTAGTAAACCAGATCTAATGCGGGCCATCACCCAGCACGAACCTTTTGTCGGCGTCTTCTAACTTGAAAAAGATGGCCATACTGGTATATGTTATTGTCGACAAGTAGTCGAGTGCACATAGCTTGAACCTCTCCTCTTGTGGATCATTCTCCCAGCCATGGGGATGAAGGTTGAATTCTTCTTCTCCAGGCATAATTGTTTTGAAATCCAAGGCAATGGAAGATATTGACAAGAGTGCAATGAGGTCTATTCGCTACAGAAATGTCAAGAGTTGAGAATCTTTGAGTCAAGATGGCTTTTTGAGTACAGCGCAGGCCTAGGCTGTTTGCGATTGGATCCGGAAAAGGCAGGCAGTAAAATGCGGTGTAGTTTCTGTACCTTGTATAGTGCAATACTCATACTGTTCTTAAGATAGCGTGCCGCTGACTGCATACAGGTAACCCCCGTCGATAAGGGATTGAGGGGTACATAGCTGTTGCCGTGGGATCTGCCGCTTGAAGGATCACCTTGCGTCAAAGGCGCAGATCGTATCAGACTCTACACCTACCACAAAGATTCGTAGGCTGAACTAGGTCCATGCATGCACATACGTTATCTCATGCAGTTAGCCGTAAACACGGTCAAGGGTTCCCCTAAACGTTAGAACGAACCTTGTCGCCTCAACGAGGACACGTCACCAGTATTTGCCGACTCCTTTTATGTGGCGAACCATTCGGGGGCTTGCGTAAAGCAGATATGGCTTGAGTATTCAAATTGTATATCTGCTTATTTATTGTTAGATCATCGCAGGCCTCAAGCACTGTTGATTTGTAAGTGTGGGTACTTGCGGAACGCACACCTGCTGTGTCTACGGCAACGCCTTACCTGGACGTTTTCTAACGGTTCCCGTTTGCATGAGCCAGTAACTTGTGATACAACTATTGATTTGCAGTACCTTTCGTTACTTGATGTAGTCTTAAACGCTGGATCTTGAGACACGGGCTCTGTTGCGACCAGGATGAAACCAGCATTGTAGTCCTGAGCGTTCGGGAGGCGAGCGATCGGCTCGTGGTGGAACGGGTTTGGCTCATATCTCCCGATGCGCTACGTACGATATAGATACTTGGTATCTATATCAGAAGCTTCATTGTCGAGGTTACTAGAAGCACCAGACACGTGACCACCTTGTTAAGTGCTCACCATACACTCAAAGATTACAGATCCGGGCTAGGAGTTACAATATCTTGATGCACGTGATTACGTGAAGTCTTTGTTACTAGACTCTGCTCAAGCCATACATCCGTCTCGTTTCGAAGCGACCCTTTGCGTCCTCTACCAAGGTGATTACTGTGATCGTTGGGCGGATCAGTCATAGGTCATCATGTAACGTATTGCAGATTTATGCTTTATGATATTTCTACCCTACTTATCATTGATGATGCGAAACCCCTTTCGTGACTCGATACCCATCTCAAGGGGGCTATAATGGCATTCGACTTGTCCAACCTACCGCCGGCCGCAGATCTCTTTGTTCGTGGCACTCATACGCCAGCCAGCATGACTTCTGTCTGCCCTTGTATCGCGCTGACCGGTGATGAGCTTGACTTGAGCTGGCACAATGCCGAATGGTCGTTTATTGAGGGACAGAGAACGAGTCTTCACTCTATAGAAGAGTGCGCGGACAATCAGTGTAGCATGATCACTAGGTCCTGTCACGAATCGTATTCTACCCTATGCTATCTAGAATATCTAAAGTCCAAATCTTGGGACATAGACGACGAGGTCAGCACGTCATTCCCCTTAATATGAACTAGAAGGCCCTTTGCCAGCGAACAGAACATGACAATGAAAAAGATTCCAAATATCATTTGATTTTGGGCATCAAGAGGTATCATTCATTGGTCACGGAACAGTTCTTGGGATTTCATCCACGTCCTCACAAGTGCCATCAGTGACGCGGTTTCAGGCATATCGCCATCTATTACACGATGCTCATGCTTTCCTTTAACCAAGACACAGTGCATCTCAGGTCAATTGATGGGCATGTTCCTGCTGTCAGCGACAAAGTGCATAATGCTTGAGTGGCCTTCACATGATGGTGCTTTGAATATCCAAGACATGCTTCAATATTAGAGATAGAGAACTGAGAGCCTTGATTATGAGCCTAATATTTGAGTGATGAATGTGATGGTACCAGTACGGTTATGAAGGGTGGTTGGCCTCTGACCTTCTCTGAAAATGTATACACAGACGCGGCAGCCAAGAATGGCCATATAACCTATAAGCCTCGATACATACTTATCCCCAACCCGTATTCCATCCCGCCATCGCTGACTCTCAATGAGAGCCGTTGATCAAAGCGCTCCAGCAAACTGAGGAGGCTGGCCTTGTGGTGCTATGGCAATTGACTTTGTGGCTAAAAACTCTTTAATACCATATCCCGCATTATTGCTGCCCCAGCCGCTGCTCTTCCACCCTTGAAGTGCCATCAACGGGGTATCGCCCACAGTCGCCCCATTTATATGAACCATGCCTGCGTCCAGCTTTCGAGCTAAAGCGAGACCAGTTTGCATGTCTTGAGTCCAGATGGCCCCGCTTAGGCCAGACGTTGATGAGTTGACCAATTGTACTGCGGCATCCGCGTCAGGAACGGTGTATAAAACGGCGTTGGGACTGAAAGACTCAGTGTCCGTAATGGTGGAGTTCTGGGGAACATCGTAGAGGATAGAAGGTATCAGGGAAGGGTTGCTGTAATCGCGGGTAATACCTCCGATCAGGAACTTCGCGCCGTTATCTTCCGCTTCCTGCAGCAATTGACGTGACTTCTTAGCAAATGACGTAGAAGCTGCACTCCCAGCACCGTTCGACCAGTCTTTCTGCACAGCAGCTTTCAGACACTCTGAGAATCGCTCCGCCACTTTCTCGACGACGACGATCCTTTCCGTAGACATACATATTTGGCCGTGATGGACAAAAGCGCCAAACGCAATGGACGTAGCAGCGCTCTCAATATCGGCATCTTCCAGCACAATCGCAGCTGATTTGCCTCCAAGCTCCATTAGCACTGGCTTCAGATATTTGGCGCAGATCTGACCGATTATCTTGCCAACTGCGGCACTCCCAATGAACTCGACTTTGCGGATAGCCGGACTAGCGATGATGGCCTCGGTGACAGAAGCGGACTCTTCTCTGCGGACGATGACTTGATTCAGAACTCCTCTTGGCAACCCTGCATCTTCGAAACATTGACATATCATGCGGTAGGTCGCTGGGCAAAGTTCGGATGCTTTCAGAACAATAGTGCACCCTGCTACAAGGGCAGATGCTATACCGCGAGACCCGAGGATGGTGGGACTATTCCAAGGTGAAATAATCATGACAGGCCCTACGGCCTGCTTAGTGATCAAAGTCAAGTTCCGAGAGTCCGGTGGCAAGGTTCCGGTGCAAGCAGTTGTGCTCTGGGATGCGATTTCACGAAGAGTTTCTGCTCCAAGATGAGATAGGAATTTCCCGTAAGCAGGGACGCTTGATGTTTCAAGCGTTTGCATGTCGCCCAACTCCACAGCCCGTTCTTCGAGTAGATCGGCAGCCTTCAAAATGATAGCTCGTCGTTTGGTGATAGGAGTCTGTGACCATCCATCAAACGCGTCATGCGCGGACTGAACGGCACTGAGAGCATCGCTGATGTTGGCACTCTGCGCATGATGGACCACTCTGTCTTCAGCAGCGTTGATGATTTCAATGATTCCGTCCTGTCGAATAGGCTGGTTCTGACCACGGTACCACGATGGCACAACATTCTGATTTTCGAAGTTAGAAAAAAACATGATGACTTGGCGAGGAGGGTGTCGAAGTGTATTGGTTATCTTGCATGCTTCATAGAATTCCTGGGCCTTTTTATATGCATATCGATTGACAGGACATCCACCAGCGTGATTCTTGGAAACGGTCGGCGCGGGTAGCCAGGCACTTTCCGTCGGAAATACGGGAATACAGTGGTGCTGGTCATTTATCTGGTGACCTCACTGCCGATGGATTTCCGACCTGCATTAGGTACATAGTCCTCGGGTTTATGGTAGTCGTGCATGCGGACCTAAAGCCGACAGTTTCAATAGTTGCAGTGGGGTTCTTACCCACCAGAGGGACCATTTCTATCGGGCGTAAACAACCAGCATCTACTAAGTATTGTATCGGTCAACCTCCTCTCGAATCTAAAATCGTGCTGTAAAAGCACTTGCTTGTCTCGGATTTTGGTCTTCACTCAGCATGTGGTCCAAACGAGCCTTGTGTCGCTTACCTCACAAGAGTACCAAATGATGTAGAAAACCGAAGATCCCGGATCACTAGCCATTATTTCAATTCACTATTAAAGCCCAGGTTTTACAAATCATGTGTTGGAATGAGGAGATGGATAGATCACCAACCAAGTATGCTGGAGAGTCTTGGCTTTGAGGATATGTCGTATAGAGACAACAAGGATATCGATTAGCCATGTCGTTAACAGCGTGCAGCCGGAAAAACCCACTACTTAGCGTCGGGATTACAGGCACCGGGTTTAGTAATTCCGACAGATCTAATAAATCCGAGAAGATAGCAAAGATGCTGATCTTCTGCCCCGGCCTAGAATCAGTGACCTCTATCACCCGAAATTAGTGCCCTGCCTCATCAATGTCATGACTGCAGTTACTCTCGTCTGCAGTGTCTAGGTTTCGTGCTCAGTCCAGACTTGGACCCGATGCTCGGCCCAGACTCGGCCCTAACATCACCTCAGGCCAGCAAGCCGAGGTTGCCATCATCCATAGAACGGATCAATGATGATCCGTGCGACCAACACAAGGCTCAATTTAATCCTTGGGGCGTGCTTGACGCAAGATGTTTTCAATTAGACGTGCCTAATAGACAATGTGAGAACTACCTTGATTGCTTTTATGGCTCTGTCGAACACGTTGTTGAGAGAACCTGCATCAACGTCATCGACCAGCCATTACCACACATAGATGCTGAACTTGCTAATGGGGTCAGTGGTACTTGATCTGCGTTCGTAGTTATCGGCGATAGCAAATTGTGAGCTGCTCCGTCGGTTCATGCATTGGAAACGTACGTCTTGGGAATAACCTTCGCAATAACTCTTTATTGTAACAGAATAAAGGGTTCATCCTCTTGATGGCTCTTCATCCGTTCTTTCTTCTCGCTAAGATCTAGGTTTCATCGGTCCATCACTAGGGCCAGAGATCTGGTGGGTATATACGAGTATAACTGATGAAGATAGTTTGCATATCTTTGTGCAAGCCGGGATCTGCCAGCGGTGATCCGATTGGACAGGCATGGCTCGGTGGGCTAAAACCCCCTTTCTCCTGCGCTTAATCAGCAAAGCGGCTATTTGGAAATAAGTCTAGGGTAGCTTAGAGAAATCAGTCAGTTATACATATAAAGCTGTGGAATGTATTAAGCTGTTTTGTTATTATGCTGTAAACTATACTAATATACGCACAAGGATCTGGCTTATTGATTTCATAAATAAATATACATGTTACAGCGGTCAGCTAATGACAACGGGTCCAAATATCTGTTATAACAAATCGTGATGCATGGTGTGGATTGTTGCTGCACCGGTTCACCCCTGGAATTCCCAATCGTTCAACACGTGCCAGATCAAAGATAATCATGCACGTTGAGCCTGGTTGAGTTAACGCGGCAGATAAGACCACAGTCACAATAGTATAGATGACAGTATCTGCAAGGGCATAACAAGGTCAAATACAGGAAGCTTGGTTCTGTAGATCTTTGAGACTTCTTGTCCCAATCTGTCTTATCTTATCCTATCTTATCCTATCTTATCTCGGTTTATCCCGCTCTATCTTATCTTCTCCCATCTACACGTGATCCCTGAAATATTACTGGTACTTATATACAAGCCCATAGGGACCAGTGCACCAGCCTCACATTTAGTGGTCAGTGTCAAGAATGGAATCTTGTGGCGGAGATAGCCAATCAGATTTGATATCGTTATGCCGCCGTGCCAGAGATATGGGCGGAGACGTACCCTTGCGGCCTATCACAAATTGAATAATTGCTATTGAAAGAAGAATGCAACCAATTGGTCTTTACCCAAGGGCTACTAACAAACAGGCCGCGTCCTACTTGGGTCCAGCAACTCTGCGGCAAGGACCTTCTGGTGAGAATCACGCAGATTGACAAGCGAGGGCCAGTCCAAAATTTCCGGATAACCGGTAAATGGCTCAGCGGAAGGAAGGCAATCCACTGCCTCTTGATACTGGTCGCTGGAAGAAGGATTGCTCTCAATGTAGCGTTAAACACACTCATCATGTAGCAGGTCGAGCTTGGCCAACCACGTATGTATGATAGTTTTGAACGTCTGCAGACGCTGTCTAGAGTTTGTCGTATTAACTCATAGACTTGAGAGCAGAATGAGAGATAAAAACAACACCAAGTCCAACCATGACAAGTATAATAACACTTGTAAGGAAAGGCCAAGCTATATTTGTATGTCTATCTGACCATATCGTGGAACTATGCGCCAGAGCGAGCGTATTCTTTGCCAATTATGGAACAGTCATATGATATAGTCCCTCAGGCTGGGCTGATCCCAAAGTAGCAGGGCTCTCTGGAGGCTGCACAAGAATAAAAAGATTGTGGATAGGCTTGATAGTCTCATTGACAAGAGCCACTTTAATAATCTCAGATCTTTTTCATGAAGCCAATGTTAGCTTTCCTACGTTGACAGTTTAACAAATTGATCTCTAATCCAAGATTGGAGAAGGGAGCTCACAGGGAAGAACCTAACGCGGGAAATCCCCAGAAAGACACTTCAATATCTCATGGGATACTTGGGTTTAGATACAAAATTGCTCTCTCTTGGAGCCTTTTCTCCAAGTTCATTTATCAAGTGACAAGTAAGGCTCAATAAGCCCAACAATGTCATCGCAACCCCAATCTCTCGCTATTTCCCATGCCTGCCGATACACACCACTCCCTTTGAAGTCGCATCTCTTGAGTAGTATCTGGACAATTTCCTTATGTCCCTCTGTAATGGCTTGCATCAGAGCGCTTTCAGAATGATTCTTGGATTCGTCTGACTCAGCATCATGATCCAGAATCAACGACACTATGTCCCTGCAGCCGTTAAGTGCCGCGCGCCCCAACGGGCCATCCCGGGCCATGTATGGAGAGTAAGGATTGCTACCATGTTCAAGCAGTAGCTTCATCAACACAGTATCGCGGGCGGCGAAGGCGGCGAAGAATGGGTTGCAGTTTTCATCGCATTCTTCATCGCATTGTTCCAACGAAGCACCTTTTGCTAGAAGTATGCGGACCATAGCGTCATTACTAGCCCGGACTGCCCACCAGAAGGCAGGAGCTAACGAGCTTTCCTCATATCCAGTCTTGTCCAGAATATGGAAATTAGGGTCTGCGCCTTTATCTAGTAGGAGAATCGCAATATCGTCATGGCCCCGTTCAATGGCGTATGAAAGCGGCGTTCTACCTTCATCATCTCTAGAGCTTGGGTCAACATCTCCCTTGAGCAGCAGCCTAGAAATATCGATATGCTCGTTTTTCATCGCGTAGGATAGGGGAGTTTGTTCTGTAATATCCTTGACGTCCAGCTTGACATTTTGCTCGATCAGAACTTTGGCCACTTCGACGTGCCCTCCTTGAGCACACCAGGACAGAGGTGTGCGACCGGATTGATCGACCGAACCTGCATCGACTTTACTACCAAGTAGTAGCTTCACTGCGTGTAACAAGCCTTCTTCTGCAGCGAAAGATAACGCGTCTCTCCCTTCTTTATTCTTCAGACTTGGATTTGCTCCCTTGCCAAGTATGGTACTGAATTGCTTCTCGCAGCGGCAACGGGCAGCTTCCATCAAAAGCGTTCGACCTGTAGGTAGCTTCGTATCCAGATGCTGGTTTGAACTCTCAAGGAGAGTTTCAAATAAAGCAGTTGCATTCTGGGTAGTGGCAGCCGCAACTAGAGCAGAGTCTATTCCATTTCCTTGAGACCTTCCCTTCAAGATGTGGATGATTCTATCGGAACCGCAGCTGATGGCCCATGCCAGCGGTGTCCATCCACAACCGGCATCCTTTGTTGCAGTGCTTGCGCTCCGCTCCAATAGCAACTGGACGACGCTTTCGTGGCCACTCGACGCCGCCCATGACAGTGGTGTTCGGCCTCGCGAGTCCTCGAGATCAACTTTGGCATTGGCATCCAACAACAACTTTGCCGTCATCTCATATCCGTACCTCGCCGCCAAGGACAACGAGGTCTGACCTGAAGAACACTCCTTAGCATCTGGATTAGCTCCTGCTTCCAACAGAAGTTTGACCAAGAAGAAATGGTTATTTTTCGCAGCTAGCAGCAGCGGCGTCTCGCCGGACTTGTTGCATATTTCAAAATGCGCGCCCGCTTCGAGTAAAAGCCGTGCCACGACCTCGTGCCCGTTGGCTATGGCATGGAACAAGGGTGATTGGCTTTGGTAAGAATCCAGGGCGTTGACGTCAGCGCCCCGTTGAGTGAGAAGCCGTACCGTATCAACATGGCCTTTTTCGGCAGCCCATGATAGGGAAGTCCGCCCCCATGTGCGGTCTCGACAGTTGACGTTCGCTCCAGTATTGAGCTTCTCTTCGATTTGTGCAGTTCGTCCACTTGATGCCCAGACGAGGAGGATTATGTCCCAAGGGTAAGATCGCTCGTCCATCAGGACTTTAGCGTCCAAGTCAAAGATATGCGAATGTGTTGATGAGATGTACAGAGACTTGATAGGTATAGAAGGCCGCACTGACTTTTAAGAAGGACAAGAAAGTAGGGAAACAACTGGAGCTTTTATAGACTAGGCTTGTGTGTTTTAAGGTTTGATTCAAGGCCCACACCAGCAGGCAACAGCGCTCGGATCTACAATTATAAAATACTGCTCCTTTGGGACGATATTAATCGCGTAAAACAGTCTCAAACGGAGGTCAAGGTGTCCACCAAATGAGGAATGGATTTTGTGCAGCTAAGCAACTAAGCTGACCCCCTCGGAACCGACTCGGGTGTTCTAGATACCTGATTTCAAGCTGCTAGAGTTGGTCTAGAAGTGGGCGCCTAGGAAAGTCGATTGAAGCACGCTCATCATTCAACCCTGGACGACAAAGCCATCTTTGAAGCCGGAATCGTGTTGTTACGTTTCGTCGAGGCGATTTGCAAAGCTAAGACCATACCTTCCCGTTGAGCTCGGGGTCCAGCGAGGGCCTTGGGCCCCATAAGACATTGCAACGCATCTCCACATCTGCGACTTCTTGTTGTGGGGCCCATCTGCTGCAGAGAGGAGAGTCTCTTTGAAGGACGAACTGCCACCATATCTGCTGAACAAGATCAGCGCGACTCTGAAACTCCTCACTGATGAAGATTAGTGTAAGTGTATTTGGCGATATGAGGGAATTACGGCATTGGTTATTGTCCATCGAGACCTAGGGACATCCTATAGTGCCTTCTGAAGGTGAGAAACAAGGGGCCCAGAATTGGATCCGGAAAAACGACGGCTTATTCTCGTACCAAGTTCTTGGACTGAAGTTTGGTTCAGCCAACAGGAGCAATTGGAAATGCTTCTGGATGATGATTGGTTAGATAACATAGTAGAAAAGCAGTAGAGACAAAATTGCGAGATTCAAAGCACTGATTGGGATTGAATGAGATGTGGGACAGCCTGAGCTCGAAGTGGTAAGTCGCCGTCTAGAACATCAAGCAAAGGCGATTGACTGGCTACTCTTATCTCAGCTGTGGTGTTCAATGTTGGAAGCAGTACTTTTGCATAATCAAAACCAACACATCGCCGAATAGCCTAAGAACTATGGAACAACTTGATATCGCAATCATCGGAGCAGGTGAGATGTGCTTCTGGTACTCTACAATTGTGGACTAATATCATTAGGATGGCATGGCCTTCCCATGGGGTTGACATACAGGGAAGCCTGCCCCAACGCAAAAGTGGACATCTTCGACTGGGCAGCGTCCATAGGAGGCACATGGGCAAAGGAGAGGCTCTACACAGGCCTGAAGACCAATAACCTTCTCGGAACATATGAGTTCTCCGACTTTCCCATGAGCCCTGAGCGGTTTGACGTAACGCCGGGACATCATATCCCCGGTTACGCCGTCCACGACTATCTGACACAATTTGCCGAACACTTTTATTTGACGCCTCAGATAAGACTGAAGCAAAAAGTCGGCTTAGCAGAACTGCTAGAAGATGGCAATTGGCACTTGGCTCTTGCGATTGGTATCTACAGCGACCGGGAAATCGGACGCTAAATCCTGGAGTGTGATTGCTCACAAGCTTGTGGTGACTACTGGACTCACCTATGAGCCATTCATGCCCAAGTTCACTGGACGATAAGACTTTAATCGATCGTTGTTCCATACCAAGGATCTCAGACACCTGGCTCATGAGATCGAGACCGCTAAGCAAATCGTTGTTCCTTGGCGGAAACAAGTCAGCATGGGATACAGCCTTCTTCGCAGCAAACACCGGATCCCATGTTCATATGGTTATGAGGCCCAATGGTGGTGGTCCAAGTTGGATTTGGCCAGTTCTCTTCTCACCTTGGAAAGTCTTAGTATAAAGTCTGGCAGCAACTCGAGTATTCACATGGTTTGACCCTTGCATCTGGAGCGAGACGAGTGGAGTGATAGGCTGGATTCGCAGCGCCCTTCATGGGAACACTCTTGGTCGCAAGGTTGTATCTAGGCTCTGGAATACTCTTCAGGGCTACGCCTCTTCCTCCCATCGTTATGACGAGCACCCTGAAACGCAGAACTTGAAGCCATGGATAAACCCTTTCTGGATGGGTAACTCATTGAGCATTCACAACTATACGTCTCGGTGGTTTGATCTTGTACGTGACGGCAAGATCGCAGTACATATCGCCAACGTTTAATCTCTATCTAATGGTTCGGTGTACTTGTCAAATGGCGAGAAATTGCTTGTCGACGCTTTTGTTTGCTGCACTGGCTGGGCCACGGAGCCTCCCGTCCGCTTCCTGCCCCCGCGATTGGGTTTGCGGACCTCTAATGACGCCATCAACCAGAAACTAGTTCAGACAGCCCGTGTTGAGATTTTGGTAGTTTTACCTCTGTCAAAGAGTCTGCCAGACGGAATCTTCCCCCAGGAACGAAGGAGTTAGTCGCGCCCACCACCAAGCCAGCTGATAAGGTTACAGGCTCTACCGCTTTCTTGTACCCTCGAACGAGAATCCTTGTGTCAGCGTAACACTGCTTTTATCGGCTCTCACCTAGTATTGAATGCCACCATGATCGCCCAACTCCAAGCGTTGTGGGTGACGGCTTTCTTCCTTGACGAGCTCGCGCATCTACACTCGAATAACGTAGATTATACCAGAGTCAAGTATGAAACCGTTCTTCACAATGAATACACCTGCATCAGGCACCCGCATGAAGCTGGTGGAGCTGGGGAAAGATGCCCTGATTAGACGTTTGACTGTTTGTCCTACATGGATCTACTTGGAAACGACTTGGGATTAGCACAGTACAGAAAGTATGCGAGGACTGGAATTTGGTCAGAGATGTTTTGTCGGTACGGCCCAAGTGACTTCAAGGACATGGTACAAGATTGGATGAATATGAGACAAGTACATGGCAAGGGTTTGAAGCGAGTACAGCCAACAACGTCAACGCTTCGCCAATACCGCCTCGCTGTAGAAAGTAGTCGTTCACAACTCGAACACCCAACTCAGGTGTTCGTGCGACAGGCTCTATTATAATGAGCAGTTTGGGATTCAGCTATAAGGTCGTGGTAATGGTGAAGTTATAAGTCTTTGGAGGTTAGTCTAGCCTATTAATAATTTTAATATCTCTAATGACAGCTGGTGCTGTGACCTGCTCTTAGAGTTTGAAACGATATCATGAGGTATTTAAATAACTAAGACACTTACATTACCACCGCCCTCACCTGCCATCATGGGAAAGTCTACAGAGTCTGAGAGACATACTAGCTTGGAATTTTGCCGGAAGGACCATAGCGAGCAATCGCTATATTAGAGGTCAATGACGCTCGTCGAGCTACGCGGATCGTACATTCTCACTAATCAGCAGCAGCTTGGACTCATGAAAACCCAGATATGAATTTTAATATGGAAAAGTCTCATCTATCGGGGCCCTAAGACAAGCCACGACTATTTGATACCCTTAAGATAACCTCCACATGAGGAAGCTTCGGTCTCCTGGAAAACGCAAGAGTCTTGTTGCTAGCTTACTTAGTTACTGAAATCGAAATTTCCGCCCGCTGCTAACAACCCGTTGGCTTCCCCAACGACGTTTGGATCCGGGCCTATGAGATTACTCGGAAATCCCAGGTCAAAGGGAATAATGCCTTCCAGATAGTGAATTTGTTCCTGCGTCAGAGTGATTTCCAGACATTTTATGTTGTCTTTAAGGTGCTCGACCTTTCTACCCCCAAGAATTGGAAATGTACGGGGATACTTGCTCCTGACGTAGGCCAGGGCAATGGCAGTCGGACTTTCAAGGCCATGCTCGGCAGCCACATTACAAAGAGCCTCGCTGATTTTCGCGTCAAGTTCAGACTGCTCATTGCCTTGGATGCTTCGAAGTGTTTCGCCGTTTTTCTTCCGCTCATCCATTGCCTTCTTCGATTGGAACTTGCCACTACCCATGGAACCCCATGGTGCGAGCGCCATTCCAAAATAGCGTGCCATCGGGATGATTTCTCGTTCAAAGTCACGCAGTACGACATTCCAACGACCTTGGTAGATACTGATGGGGGTTTTGCCATTGGCGCGAGCATAGTAGTTGGCGGCGCTGACCACCCATGCCGGGGTATCCTATTTAATGGTAAGTCTCTTCATGCTCGCCATCTTGCAAGAAGGCCTCGCATTCCATCTCGAAGCTGACGAAGGTGCTTCGGTGCGGGTTGGAACACTTACGGACAAGCCCAAATACAAGATCTTCCCTTGCTCCACGAGTATATGGAGAGCGTCCATGATCTCTTCAATCGAAGTGGTTTGATCCCACCAATGCAGGTAGAGAATATCGATATAAGAGGTGCGGAGCTTTTTCAAACTTGCCTCCAGGCTAAGACGGAGAGATTTCTTATGGTTCCCTGCGTAATTAATCCCCGCTGAGCCCAGGTCGTACTTGCGATAATGCGTGGTATACTTCGTGGCGATGACCATCTGATCACGGATCCCCTTCTCCTCGAGATATTCCCCCAGCCAAGCTTCTGATTCTCCATCTTGATAGTCGTTGGCGGTGTCGATAAAGTTTCCACCACTGGAGACATACTCGTCGAGGAGCTCGAACGACCTGGCTTTGTCCATAGAGCCTAATTCCTTGACCCATGCCTGGCCGATACTCATGGCCCCCAGTGCAAGTGGAGAGACTCGGACTCCTGCAGTAGAGGAGAGAATCCGATAGCGACCTAGCTCCGAAGGCGGTGGCGCGGCAGGCGAGAGTATATGGGCCATTGTGGGTGGGAAAGCTAGAAGCACAGAACCTGTCGTAAAATGAGACGTGAATGTGCCAACGACTGATAGCAAGGAATGGAGTCGGGAGAGTGAAGGTAATTTGAATCAAGACAAGCTCTTGACTTTATATTCAATGCTTCGAAAGTTGTGGGGAGATGCAATGGCCTATGTAGGTACATGTATCTTATGGGAGACTGCCCCAAGGGCCCCAGTCAGACAAGGTTGGCAAACAATAGCATGCGCATATCGGTTCAGTGCAGTAACTAGACGGAAGACTTATTTGGGAACTTCGGAGTTTGCATGCAATCTCCATCTAAGTCCGCTCAAACATCTACAGTGGCTTCAAAGACTAAGATTTGCTTCTGCTGAGACAGAAGTCGCAAGTTCTGCAGCGCGAAAATTTGCAATATTATTTAGCTGTATCCGAATACTACTACACTCAAAACGAGAAAGGTAATTACACTCGTCGCAATCTAGTGCGGCGGGCAAGGCAGATCAGTAGACATTACGATAGATGGCAGCGAAAATTGGCCCTTGCAAGCGTTGAGAGTTTATGTTTCACATCGCCATCATCAACAGGTTAAGAGGTGTATAATCTTAGTGGGTAGTCGCTAACTTCGGTCGATACTTTACCACGCATGCCGAAATGACTGTCATGATACCTGTAGTCTGGATTTGATTTCCATTTCCGCACTGACTTCAGGGCCTGGACCTTTAATCGTCTGGTAATCTCAGCCCATAACTCGAATACTTAGCTCGATGCATAAGATATATATCGGGGTAACAGCTACTTAGAAGCCTACGTTTTGAAAAGTTAACCCGAAGAGAGCACAGCACGAAGATACCTTGGGAGCCTAGCACGCGGAAGATTCAAAGTATACGTTATCCCATTCGACCGCACTTAAGCTCGTCTTGTATCTTTCTAGCTAGATTATTTAGGGTCACATTAGTACAAAGTTCCCCACCTCCGCCAACAGCTTCTATTTTACTGATGTTGTCCCCTAAACTACCCGACACTCTAACTATATAGGCTAATACTCGATTAGCCTCTATCGAAGCGCATTTATACAGAGTAATAAAACAATACTCTATAGACATACAATTTATCCGGAGTTACGCATTAACCCGGACTTAAGAATCGCTCCGGACTTAAGCGTAGTTACGGGTTTATGTGTAGCATGACACGTGAAAAGGACACCCATAATACGGCCAGTGGCGACATGCTAAGCTCATACCGTCGGTCCGTCGGACAATCCAGAAAAGGGCCACTATACTGCGGCGAAAGCATGGCGTTCCAATCCACAGGCCAAGATGAAGCTTCTGTTCCCGGTACTCATTGCAACTTGCCCTATCACTCATCCAGACCAGAACCTCGGTCAATAGGGCATTGTTGAAGCCGCCACGTCTCTTTATTTGCTCCACTGCAATCCCACAAGTGGGGCCGAAAGTTTCGGAAGCAATGCCGGATCCTGCCCGGCGACCGGATGTGATAAAGATGTCGGCTCCGGACGCATTGCAGCCATCCTAAAGAGACTTCATTTCTTATCATTGCAGGAAGAGAAGTTTACTGTGGTGTGAGAACTCGCTTCCTTTCGAACTATTTTAATGAGAATCTCTTTTCCTGGGTTTTTAGTTGGCCCTGTGGTTTGGTTCACTTGCTTCTCGCCTTGCGAGGAGGTTACATTCTTCTATCCGGATGTAGAGACCAACGCATACCCTTCCAACTATAGAATGTATCAGACTATTTGTGTTCTCCCATCTCACTAAGCACTCTTGAAATGCTGAGAGAAGTCATAGCTCAAAACTAATGGATTCTGTCTCGGGTTAGCCTATCGACTGATCAAACATATTTAGCTCTGTACTCACAGGCCCAGATCCACCCCTCATCTTCGCAGCATTCGGTTCGGATTCAAGCATCTTGCACATTTTATAGAGTGGATGATCAGGTATTATGTCTGTGGGGTCACTGAAAACCATTTTCATGGTACGTTGCGATACCGGATCGATATGAGATTGCCACTTGTCGCGACGAACCTGGCTGTACACATCGAGAATAGATGGCTTTGCATCGCCTTTGCGAATGGCAGCCAGGCAGTCAGATAAGGAGCCAACGTCCGCGATACCGCCATTGAGACCCAGAGCGCCGCTGCGTGTGTCAGATCACAAACGGCTTGAGCTAGACTTTATCCTGACTTACTAAGGACAACAAAGGTGAGCTGCATCTGCTGCTAATATCACTCTGCCTTTAACCATCTCTGGGGCAAGCCGCTGATGAATTCGGTAAGGGTTTATAGCAAGCAACTCGAAAGAAGGTGCTTCGGAGCCACTCGCAAGAAGTTGCTGGATTTTCGACGACGCATTTGCAATTAGTTGTTCGTTGGTATCCGCCGCATCATGATAAATAATCCGCCACAGATCAGGCTCAACTGGTAAGCGGAAAAGTAACCATGCTTCTGTCCGATGGAGGAATGTGTTGGAGTCTTCAATATCAGGAAAACGTGCAGATAGATCGCCTCGAATCTGATTATGTTAGCACATGGACACTCGTGTCACAGTCAAAGCTTACGTTAGCAGCGACAAGCTGTTTATCCCAAGTGAATCCCTCCATGACACCAGGCCCAAATACAGACCTTCGCACCGTACTCTGTGCGCCGTCGCAAGCGACTACATAAGACGCCTCCATACGTGTTGGACCTGTTGGCGTATCCACCTGTACCCAAGCGACATGCTCATCCTGCCCAACGTCGGTGACCTGATAGCTGAACAGAAGCTCGCCCTGCGCATCCTGCTCGAGCTGTCTTCGGACAATCCCAGTCAACGTATCAACGCTCATTAGTAAAGTATCATGGGAAGGCATGCCAAACAACCTTTTCCCTCCATCGGATGCGTCGCGCCAACAGACTGATTTCAATGGGTACGCCAATTCTTGAACTTCTTCCCACATTCCAGCGCGTTTGAACTCATGAAAAGCAATGGGCTGATAGAAGACGGCACGATGATCGTGTGTCGGGATCGGGTTGCGCTCGAGAATCTTGATTTTTTGGATGCCAGATCGAGCCAACAGTCGAGCCAGTAAGAGCCCAGAAGGGCCTGCGCCGACAATTATCACAGACAAGGGCGCCATTCTGAAGCCGACAGAAGGTGTGAATACTCGTTTCAGCTCGATGTCAGCTTTTTTAGAAGCTGGCAGAGAGTTAGGGTTAGGGTTAGGGTT